>CM037789.1:4318840-4354690 GCA_021229015.1 Solen grandis
TTAATGGTATTTTCATTAAATGCAATAAATAGTATATAATATAAACTGTTAATGAATTTAATGAAGGGATAACAAATGTGTATTTTTATTTATTATTTTTATTACGAATCTCTTTGATATATGTTGTAAAATCTCCCTGGCTGGACCCCGAATCTCCCTGTGAAAATTTCAAAACCTCCCTGGGAGACATACTGAAAATATGGCATGTATGAATGTAACGGTCTAACGGTAATCTTATGCCATGTGTAAATAAAACGGTTCACCGTATGATTAGCCCGGTGACGTACGGATAGCTTTCGGTCTGTCAAAATGTACGACGGCGCAAATTTCAAAACAAGATTTCGCCGCATATGATAAGTGATTTTTTTTTTCAATTAAGTTACCCTGAAAGTTAGGATGCGCCTTATACGTAGCTGCGCCTAATCTGACCGTGTATACGGTAATCAGTTTTTTCCACTATCTAATATTTTGTGCCTGAAGGTTGGGAAATTCTTGCCTAGTCAGTTTTTTTTCCTCTAAAATATTATGCATGTCAATAGGGAAATTTTATCTAGTCAGTTTTTCCCCCATCTTATATTTTCTTGCCAGTTAATGGTCTTAAGTGTTTGCATAAAATTGGTGAATGTGTATATCTGTTTACCAATTCTCATTTTTCTTTACAGCTCAATTTAGAATTATAGCTAATAATTGAAGTTAGTCATAACGCAACTGTTCTCAACTTTTAATTCATTTAATGCTCCTTTTCTGTATATGTTTTTTCAAACACAAATACAAACTGCAAGTACATAATAAGCAGTGTTATATACCTAATATATCTATCACATACAACAATCTTTTTAAATGACTCTCTTCTATTTGCTCATTAGATAGTGGGGAAAAACTGACTAGGTCAAAATATCCCCACCATCATGCACAATATATTGGATAGTGGGGGAAAAAACTGACTGGTCCAGAATTTCCCCACCATCACTTCAATCTAAATGACAGGGGGAAAGACTGACTGGTCAAGAATTTCCCCACCATCTCACACAATATATTGGATAGGGGGGAAAATACTGACTGGTCCAGAATTTCCCCACCTCTAAAACCTTAAAAATAGAGGGGAGAAAAAACTGACTGGGTGGGGAAAAACCTGACTAGTCAGTTTCTTCCCCGGGGAAAAACTTGACTAGTCAATTCTTCCCCGGGGAAAAAACTGACTGGGGGGAAAATCTGGGCTGTTACACCGGTATATACATGTGTAGTGGCCTACGTGACTTTCTGCAACAGACGCCGTGCGTTGTTAAGCAATTTAATGCACAAGTGAAAAATATGTATTCAAAAGCATTAAATCGGTATCATTCCTCTAAGTTTATTTGATATGTTTGATCAAAATTTTCATGATTAACAAGTCTGAAAATTAACAATTTAAATCTGACCAAATTATGCATAATCAAACTCCGATTTTGTCCAAGATGTTGCTTCCTTTGAATAACTTATTTTCCTTTTTCCTCTGCAGTGTTCGCTCGCGTGCTCTTATTAAAAACATTGAAAGAGATGATGTTAACATACGCATATACCTCTTATGTTCTAATGTGTTTTTTTTTATTCCCTCTTTATCCCCCCCCACCCCCTTCTTGCCCGTTGTCTGTCTTCTTTCTCCACATATGCAAACGTCATATTGCACAGAACATTTTTCTTTTTTATCCCCTTCTTTCGTTTGAATAAGAATTAAATCGGAGGTCTTTGGATTCGAAACCCAACCGGGGGACATTTTCCGGTGATAGCGTCAAGCCGTTTAAAAATTTGTATAGATTCGCCCTTGTCTTGCATCGGCAAATTGGGGTGCTATGGGTTTGGAGAACTCAAAAACTGGTTCTAAGCGGGAAAATTCTCCCCCGTGTATAGGTGGGGGGGTCAGTGCTATTTCCCCCAAAATAAAAAAAAACCCAAAGCGTTTTTTCGCCAAAGAGTGGGGGAGCCCCGGACTAATTGTTTAAAAATGTTTTTCCCCATGCTTTTTTTTCCAGCAAAAAAAAAAAAGGCCCCCCACAATAAAAAAATTAACAAACCCCTTTGGAATAGAGGTTTGGTTTTTTGTCAAATTACCGATTCCCCTTGCCGTGAAAACACAAATTCATACATGATAAAGTTTAAAAGGGGAAAAAATTTTATTTTAAAATTTCTGTATAGTTCTTAAAAAAAGTACTGTTTTTTTTTTTTTTGTATGTATTTATGAAAAGAATGTATAATTCCCCAAAGAAAAAGTATTTCACCAGAGGTGTCAATTTTTTACAGCGGGCACAGCATGTGTTAATTTTGAGGGTATTCCCTTTATGTTGCCCGGAAAAGATCCCCGTCACCCCCCCAACCCAATCCCCCCAGGGGGAGGGGGGGGAAAAAAACCTTCACAAATAAGTTATAAAGGGACAAAATTTAAGGACAGAAAACTAAAAAAGGGCGCAGGCCTATTGGTTAAGTTTAAAGCATCGCATCGTAAAGGAAAAATTAAAACTTGCTATCGTAAAAAATTTTTCCCAGATCGTATTCGTTGTTTTTCAAGGGGTTTTTTTGACAAAGATATGAGGGGCCATTTTTTAACCCCCGTTTTTTTCTTCCCTATATGTTACAACCCCCCCTTTTTTTTTCCTTTTTAATTAAACCCCTGATTTCAAGGGGATTAAAGGACACATTAATTTCTTTTTTAACTATTTTCTTTTTTGAAAAATTTAGCAGTAATCAATGCAAAAAACTAACAAAAAAACTACTTTTTATTACCCCCAAAGGGGAAAAGACAAAAAAAACATGTTTTTTAAAATTTAAAAGGCAGGGGTTTTCTAGACCCAAAGTGGTTTCCCACTTCGTTCCCCCACTAATTCGCCCCAATTTTTTTTCCAGGTGTTTTTAAATTTAAAAGGTACAGGGGTTTGTTGCCCGGAAAATTTTGGTTTTCTTGGAAAGTGGGTTTTCTGCCATAAAAAGGGGCCACATATGCCGTATTGACCCCTCGAAAATGATTTATTTAAGTTGAAAAACTTTTTTTATAATCGATGAAAATTTTAAATTTAAAATTTTTTAAGGGGGAGTTAAAAATTGAAAATAAAAAAAATTTTGGCCCCTTTTTGTTTACCTGTTATGAGAAAGGATTCCCCTTGGCCCCTTAAAAATGTTTTTTTTTAAACCCTTGGTTGATAAAAATTCAGTGAAAACTGTATCGCAACTTGTTTAAACTCTTTGTGTGAGCAAAGCACCCCAGGTAAACAGCAAACAACTTAGAAATGAATTTTCGTTTTGGTATTCAAAATGTGCCAAAAAAAAAAAAAAAAAAAAAAAAATATTTTTCCTTTTGGGGGGGTAGAGTCATTTTTTTTGTTTTCGTGTTTTCCTTGCCCCCCCTCGGGTCTCCCCTTGGGGCCCCCCTCGCCCCTCCCCTCACCCAAAAGTGGTGGCGAGGAAATTTTACCTTCCCGAAAAGGTTTAAAAAAAAGTTTGTTTTCCCCTTGTGTTAGATATGCTGTTAAAAAGTAATTTTAATTTTTTAAAAGGGGTTTAATGGACTTTGTAAATTTAAAAAGGGGATGGCCCCTTTTTAAAATTGTTGTTTTAACATCTTTTTTGAAAATTATTTAAAAAGGGGGGAAAATTAAAAACTGCACCCCCTTTATTTCACTTTTAAAAAATGACATTATTATTACTACACCCAGTCACATTATCTTGACTCAAGGAAACCAACAACCCCAAAAATACCCTTAATATAAAAAAAGGAAAAAAATATACTTTTTTTTTTTTTTTAAAATTTTGTTTTAGTTGAAATCGCCCCATAAAATTTCCCCTTACAATTGGGGCCCAAACCTAGATAACTTGTAATTGTGAACTCTGCTTAACTATCTGATAACACTAAGCAAATATGAGCTTCATGGATTGAACCATTTTATATTGGCATTCAACAATAAGTAAGTATTCATCAAATATGATATCTATTATGCTGTCTTCTCTTTGGAAAAACTGTCAAGTACACATACAAGACTTTGTCAGTATAGCAAGCAATACTGTCATGAGTTCCCAACAGTGAAAACCTCCAATGAAGAATTATGCCAGATAGAAACAAAAAAATAATAATGGGTTATGATCCCCAAACTGCACTGACTTTTCAAGTGTGCATATGGTTGACAGTAGGGGTGCGTACCGGTCAGAATGATTGATAAAATATTTGTACCGATACAAAATGATCAATATTTGATATATCAAATGAGACTTTTTGATTTTAGACTGTAATAAGAAATGACAATGAAACTGTGAACAATGCATTGTATTTTATATACCTAATACAGTGAGATCATACATGTATTGCTCAATGTTTTTATGTCTTTATTCAACCAAAAACTGCATTTATCTTTATAAAGATCATAAAGTCTTCGAATTTTGATCTTATTGAATTAAATTTATAAAGGTATGAAAATAAATGTCAAAGACCTATTTACAGTTTATTTGGCAGTATTTTGTTGCCATATTAAAAATTAACTGTTTATGCACTAACATTACCAGCTTTGATCTTGGGTTTTCTTATACGGTGTGCAGCAAGGTTACTAGTATTGCCGCCTTTGCTCTGCACCCGAGTTTTACGGAGACTGCATTCTGCGTCATCAATTTGTCTTTCAAAATACAGTCAAACTTGTATTAAGTAGCCACCCAAGGGATGGGCCACAATTGGCTGCTTAAGACAAGTTGGCTGCTTAAACAAACAAGAGCTGTCAGAGGACAGCAGGCTCGACTATTCAAAATGCTTGTTGGTAAATCAAATGAAATCTACTGTGAAATCATTTTATTTCGTGGGGATGAAATTTCGTGGATTCAGTGAAAAAAACATGTTCGTGGGGACAAGAATTCGTGGATTAGAATTTTTTTTTTTTAATTTATTTCAACGTTATCTGGACGTTGATTTGAAGACCTTTACAAAATTCAAGTTGAAAAGAATGCAGCCTAATATTGATCATAATGTTAATGACATGACATGTTAAGATCTGTTTTCAGAACTTACTTTTAGGGAGCGTTAATCAGACCAAAGTAAGTGTAAATAAATCTAAGCTTGTGGCCATATAACTTTCGTAATATTTCGGCCATGTATTGCTTAGGATAAAAACCGAGGTCCACCCAGTTGTGGCACAGCATGAATCCCGGACCCACTCGTCATCAACTGGGGCTAGACGGCTGTCTGTAGTGCTGGGGACAAGGGGACAATGGGGGCACAGCAGGTGTCAAATCAATCGTTCTTGATGACAACGACATATCACTGTGCTATTATTGGCCATAATACAGGGTGGATATCTCCTACCATGCAGCTATCTAGCAGGAACTTGAAAGACTCGTGTACTCAAAAAAATTATGACACAATTTTAATGAAGCAAAACTTCACAAATGAAAGGATAAAACGAGTAATATAAATATTACATGTTACATATTTCATGTATATATTATAAAACTATGTACCATAAAACACGACTAGTAACACAATAACATTATGAAATTTTCTTTGGCGATTTGTTTATTTGCATTTTAATACATTATATTCCAGAACATAAACTTTATATATATTATTGAACTCAATTTACTTGAGTCTGTTGGGGTATGGGAGAAGGTCGTCATTATCGGCGAGCTGTTTGACATGATAAATGAAAACTTTTCGTGGGGACATAAATTCGTGGATAGCGGCGTCCACGAAATCAACGAAAATTAATCCCCCACGAAATATTATGATTTTACAGTATTTCAATTCTTGCCCTTCACATACTCTGTACATAATAATAGTCAAAAATGATATACCTTGATAGTCTGATACCCCTTAATATTTTTATGAAGTCTAAAATCAATCCCATACCTAGTTACTGAGACATAAGCACAATAACACTGTGCATGCAAAACTTTAACCAAAATTTCTAAGTTAAAAAGGGGCCATAATTTGCATCAGTCCAAAAGTTCCACGAGCAATTTCTGAGATATAAACTGGATAGTAGCTTGAATGCAAATATCTAACCAAAATTCTAAGTTAAAAGGGGGTCATAATTTTTACTGTATTCCATCAAGTGTTATCTTCCTTTATAGTATGATACCCCTAAACATATTAAAGATGTTTCAAATCAATCCCATGCCTGGATACTGAGATATTAGCATGAAAGTACCTTGCATGCAAAACTTTAACCAAAATTTCTAAGTTAAAATGGGGCCATAATTTGTAACATAATCTATCAAAAGTTTTCTACCATGAAAGTATGATACCCCTAAACATATTAAAGATGTTTCAAATCAATCCCATGCCTGGATACTGAGATATAAGCATGAAAATACCTTGCATGCAAAACTTTAACCAAAATTTTTAAGTTAAAAAGGGGCCATAATTTGTAACATATTCTATCAAAAGTTTTCTACCATGAAAGTATGATACCCCTAAACATATGAAAGATGTTTCAAATCAATCCCATGCCAGGATAGTGAGATATAAGCATGAGAGTATCTTGCATGCAAAACATTAACCAAATTTTCTATTGCATGCAAAACTTAAATCAAAAGTTAAAAAGGGGCCATAATTCATATTAAATTCAGTCAAGAGTTGTCTACCTTGGTTATCTGATGCCCCTGATCATATTCATGAACTTTCAAGTCAATACCATAAATGGTTATTGAGATATAAGGTTGATAGTAACTTGCACGCAAAACTTTAACCAAAAGCTGCAACGCCAATGCCGACGCCAGGGCGACTACAATAGCTCTCATATTCTTTGAATAGTCAAGCTAAAAATAGTATCAGTCATTTTTGATAGTACATGTCAATGTATATATCCTGCTTGTATGTATTTATTTTTACCTTTTTATATGTATATTATACCTATACACAAACTCCTCTCTCTCTCTTTTTTTTTCTCCCCCTTTCAATTTTTATCTCTTTCTCTTCCTGAGTCTTATGCCCATAACCAAGTAAATATTCAACTAATAAGCACATGTATGAATATATCAAAAATAAACATGTATCTTAAAAAAGTTAATTAACTCATAAGTGGGCCAGACACAGGAACTTGTTTTGATGTTGCGTTGAATAACCAGCGGTAACAGATATCGTTAAATTATCGTTGGGTGTTGTTCGCCATGATCTTTTTAGCTCTAAATTTTCGCTCTGTCAAACTCTTCAAGTAATTCCCGTTCTCTATTTGAGATATTCTGGATCTGAGTCAAGCCATCGTTAAATTCAGATGTGATTATTCCCGAGCTTTTCCCAGCTTTGGGAAGTTTCAGAACTTTCATTCTGTTTTCTAGCGTCAGACATTTTCGTTTAGACATGATGGCATACGCGGACACATTACCGTTATGTTCTAAATATTCCATTTTATATCACTAGCGATTTCTTGTTTTTAGCAGCAAATAGTCGATGTTCTTAGATCAAGCAATTAATACAAACACATTTATAACTCTCGAAAGATAAAAGATATCCAAATATAATTATGCATTCATAATTCAACATTAACACTGATTGGCGATCATCTAGTCAGCCGAGCAAATTGAATGTAGCAGAATAGAGTGCATAACTGTTCATAAACATGATGCATATTTCATCAAACTATGATAGATAAAAGGCATTCGGGAATAATTGAAACACTCATTGATGGTTGATTGGTTAAGCTAGCCCTTCGCAAACAGCGTGACGTTGGCAAACACCGTAAGTTTGCCAGCGCAAGTGTGCCAATTATGCCTGCGGGTGGGGACCAGGGGATTAATGGGCACTCGTTCGGTGCGGGA
The DNA here is from genome assembly GCA_021229015.1 of Solen grandis. NCBI lineage: Eukaryota > Metazoa > Mollusca > Bivalvia > Adapedonta > Solenidae > Solen > Solen grandis. The sequence continues at coordinate 4,326,605 of CM037789.1, forward strand.
TCACACCAGCTGATTGACCGCTAATTAGGACTCCTTTGAAGTAGGATTATCCCCTTTTAAGGTGACCGTTGACCGCATATGACAAGTGACCGCTAATTACACGATAATTAAAGAACTAGCTCGGGAGGACCTGACATGACCACTTACGTCATGGTGACCGCTATCACAAGTTTGACTGTACGCACAAGTGGAGTAGTAGTCTTCCATATGCGTCCTGGACACTGGGTCAGGTAATTTACACATATCTATTTAACAAGGGAGAGTGCTCTGAAAAGTTTTACATCCATAAATAAACATAAAGGAAGGAAGAGCTTTTTTGTTGACAGAATAAAATGATTTTTGCTAATTTTTAGAAAATGAAAAAACAAACAAAAAAAAACCCCCATCAGTTTCACTTTTGTATTGATATTTGTTTGATAAACAAACATTTGATCTGATAAGGCACCCCTAGTTGACAGTCCCGGATAGACATTACAGAGTGAACACAAAGATATATAGTCTATGAACAACAAAGACAATTTCTAACGACGACTGTGACTTTGACCTTTCAAGGGTGCTATGGTTGATGCACACGACACCCTTAGGTTATGAGGAATACTTCTGTTAAGTTTTATTGAAATTCATCCATAAATGCCCAAATTATGGAGTGGACAGGAAAGCAGGACGGACAGACAAAAGGACGTGTGCAAACCTATAGTCCCCAACCTGTTTCACTGGTGGGGACTAATAAGCTTAGTTAATACATTAATAAGTTATGCAACATAAAAATTAGACATACAATTTACTGTTTACATTTCTTGGACAGTATTAAATGACTGCCTATTATATGCAACCTTTTGAATAGCATTCTAAGTATAATCTCTTAAAACAGTCTTAAAGACAACAGACGAAAAACAAGATGCAGCTTATTGCAAAATATGCCCATCCTGCAATTTTTTAATTCAAGGATCATAACTCTGGAGAGTCTGGGATATTCTGACTGGTTTTTAATCTCAATTGAGATACTGTGCCAATGTTTGGTAAAGATCTGTTCACGTTTGTCAGTGTTAGAGCAGAGAGCAGACACTGTTAATTTTGCAAGTTTTCATCAACTGAAGAGCCTTAACTCCGGAGTTTTCCAGATATATTGGCTGGTTATCAAACCTGGTTGAGATTTTGTTCCCATTAACATTGTGACCAAGTTTGAGCCAGATCGGTTCATGTTTGTACGAGTAAGAGAGTAAACACTGTTCATTTAGCAATTCTTATCGAACTTGACCAAGACATTGTGCCCATATAAATTGTGACTAAGTTTGGTAAAGATCAGTTCATTTTTGTTTGAGTTAGAGTGCAGACATTGTTAATTTCAACCATTTAACATCAATTCAAGGGCTATAACTCAAGAGTGTCTGGGACAATCTAGCTGGTTATTGAAAGGAACCGAGATATTGTGCCTGCAGCAAGGGAATCAATAAAATATGTATAAAAAACACACCTCCTTCTGGGTTTGTCTCCTTCTCCCTGATCCTTCCTTTCCCCCTCTTCTCCCTCACCTCCCTCTGACTCTGTCCTGTCCCCGCGTTGGGGTCGACCACGGCCGCGACCTCGCCGACCAAACCGGCCTCTTCTGGAGCGATTGTATCTGATATTAGACAACAAATCCCAAAGTCCATCTGGGGCTTTAGTTTCAAAGGATCAAAGATATACTAAGGTTATTTGATAAGATTTAAGTTCAGGATGATCACCTTGCTAGGATCATGTTGTCAAAGAGATTCTGTGACCTGCTCTAAAAGAAAATTCTCAAATTACTTAGCAACTTTTAAGACTGAGAAAAAAAACAAGAGGGCCATGGTGGCCCTATATTGCTCACCTGAGTACCACTACTCTAAAGGCAACCTTAAGTATTATGGACCATAACTTCCATACAAGGCATAATTATCCTTATGTATACATCTGATCAAGAATGCTTTATAGATGTGGATGCTTGAATGTTAAAGTTAAATATGACAATTTTATATAGTTGAGACTCATTTTCTTGACACCAACAAAATCATCTTTTTTATGTCAAGATAAGAATATGCAGACATATGAATTTACATGTACCTGGAAACATGTGATCTATATAAACAATCATTCACGAAATGCACTTGTATTTGACAAATGTCTATAAAGGCTCTATATGCTAAATAAAAAGACTTGCCTTATATGTTATAGCCTAAATTGAGTTTTGCTGAAGTTGATGTCAGTATACTTGCTGGTAATACTGCCGAATGGCGTAGACGTTGGATCACCTGTGTCGTGAACTTAGTTCACACTTTTTATGATTTAGTTAAGCATGTATGATTGCATCTAGTATTAATCAGTTAAATTCCAAACATTAAAATTTGCAGCATTTTAATGTAATTATGTTACATATTATACTGAATGTCGAGACTCGCGATGTTGACATAACGATTCTCAACTGTACTTCAAGGGCCATAATTGGAGATAGTGGTTCAAAACCAAGTCAGTCTTGGCAGTGTTTTTTTTTCATTTTGGGGGGAAAGTGGTCTGGGCCAATAGGAGAGGGAAAAAGTGAACGAACAAGCTAAGAGGGGAGTTTTTCTACAATGTATAATGTAGGTGTTTTATTGTATTTAATGATGTTTTATTGCATAAATGAATAATAAGAACAATAACATCACATGTTTGAAAGTTTTTTTAAGAATATAACATTTAAAAATGACACTGCAACAGTGAGTCCAATGCACACAACATGGTATGTAAACTGTCATAATCATGGAGGGGGGAAATGAAAATAATGTGGGGGGGGGGGGGGGGAATATATATTCCAGGCAGGGGGGAATGCCTCCTATATTCTCCCAATATTTTGAGCAAAAGAAAAAAAACAACAAAAAAAAACAAGAGGGCCAAGATGGCCCTTGATCGCTCACCTGAGAAAGATGATTGCTTAAGAAATAAAGATGCTAGAGTGTAATCAAAGTGAAATCTGGCATTTTTTTTATATTTAAAGGGGCATAACTCCTGACTTAATCAACAGATCTCAGCTTTAATCAAACTCAATCGAGACATTATGGTCATAAGCATTGCCATAAAGTTTGAAAATGATTGCTCAAAAGATGAAATGCTAGAGTGTAAACAAAGTGAAATTGCATTTTTTATATAAAAGGGGCTAACTCGACCTAATTGACAATCTCAGCCATAATCGAACTTAATCGAGACATTAGTCATAAGCATTGCCATAAAGTTTGAAGATGATTGCTCAAAAAATGAAGATGCTAGAGTGTAAACAAAGTGAAATAATGCATTTTTTGAATATTAAAAGGGGCTAAACTCCTGACCTAATTGACTAATCTCAGCCATATTCAAACTCAATTGAGACATTATGGTCATAAGTATTGCCATAAAGTTTGAAGATGATTGCTCAAAAGATGAAGATGCTAGAGTGTAAACAAAGTGAAATCTGGCATTTTTTTAATATTAAAAGGGGCATAACTTCTGACCTAATTGATGGATCTTAGCCATAATCGAACTTAATCGAAACCTTATGGTCATAAGCATTGCCATAAAGTTTGAAGATGATTGCTCAAAAGATGCAGATGCTAGAGTGTAAACAACGTGAAATATGGCATTTTTTGAATATTAAAAGGGGCATAACTCCTGACCTAATTGACGGATCTCAGCCATAATCGAACTCAATCGAGACATTATGATCATAAACATTGTCTTAAAGTTTGAAGATGATTGCTCAAGAAATAAAGGTGATAGAGTGTAAACACTAAAAATTGTTGACGCCGCTCACGGGATCACAATAGCTCACCCTGAGCTATGCTCAGGTGAGCTAAAAAAACACTGTGGCAAGATAACAGTCATTAATATTACCATCTTGGTAGAAGTTTCCCACAGAACATGTGCCGAAACATTTTAAAATCTGCATGGCCAGCTGTTTTGGAGAAGTCTTTTAAAGTTTTCACTATATACAATTAAGGCAAATTAGCCCTGCCCCCTGGCAGCCATGCCTCTTTACAGATCAGAATAATTTTGGAAATCTTGGAAGAGAGTTACCCAAGGAACATCTGAACCAAAACATTTTGAAATTTGGCCAGTAGTTTTAAAGGAGATGATTTTTAAACTTTTCATATTTTTTTCCTTTCCATTGCCATGACAACCAGAGTTTTACATGGATCAAGTTTACTTTAGCAATTTTTGTGAAGGTTCACCCAAGGATCATCCCTGCCAAGTTTAACCAAATTCTGCTCAGTGGTTTCAGAGATGTCGTTTGAAGTTTTCACGATATACATTTAAGGCAAATTAGCCCTGCCCCTGGCAGCCATGCTTTTTTATGCATCAGAATAATTTTGGCAATCTTTTTTAAACATTTTTAAATCTGGCCAGTAGTTTAAAGGAGACAATTTTTTTCCCATATTTTTTTCTTTCCGTTGCCATGGCAATCAGAGTTCTACCGTATACACGGTCAGATTAGGCGCAGCTACGTATAAGGCGAATCCTAACTTTCAGGGTAACTTATTTGAAAAAAATAATCACTTATCGTATCGTATGCGGCGAAATCTGAAAAGCTGTATATCATCATATAAGGCGCACCCCCTCTATAAACTTGAATTATCTGGAAAAAAAGTGCGCCTAATCTGCCGGTGTATACGGTATATGGATCAAGTTTATTTTAGCAACTTTTGTGTGAAGATTCACCCAAGAAACATTCCTGCCAAGTTTACTCAGATTCTGTCCAGCGGTTTCAGAGGAGATGTCACTTTGTGCTCAGGTGAGCTAATAAAAAGGGCCAAAACTCCTGACTTAATTGGCCAATATCAGCCATAATCAAACTTGGCCTAGAGATTATGGCTATATAAACACTGTCATAAAGTTTGAGGATGATTGGTTAAGAAATGAAGATGCTAGAAAGCAAACTAGAACTCCGCGAGTCGGATGTGTCGCCTGACGATGACTTATCTGTTGACAGTAAAGATGCCAGTTTGTCACTTTCTTTTAAGAATTTGGTATCACTCCAGGTCATTGCAAGAAACATACATATCGAGTCTCAAGTCATTCAAAGCTATGGTGAAAATGTTATGCTCCAGACAAGAAATGCTCTAAGAAAATCAATCAAAGGGGAATAACTCAAAAAGCACACAAGATAGAGTTATGGTTCTTGTGCACTGTACACCGGGTCATTGCAAGAAACATACATATCAAGTCTCAAGTCAATCAAACTTATGGTGACAAAGTTATGCTCCGGACAAGCAGATGGAGACGCCGCCGCCGCCGAAAGTAACCCCTATATGTCGCCTGACTCTAGTCAGGCGACACAACAAAGTGAAATCTTGCTTTGAATAAAAACAATTAAAAAAAAAAATCTAAGTTAAAATGGGCATAACATTCCTTTCAGAATAATGCCCCTTGTCTTACACCTGCACCTTGTCATGATTATCAAGTATTCCAAGCCTCTTTGTTATATCTTTCAAAGTTTTCAAATCAATATACTAATTAAGCAATTTTCATCAAAATTTTAAGTTAAGAAGGGACATAATTCCGAAAATATAGCTTTCAGAATGATGTCTCTTGTCTTACAACTGCGTCTTGTCATGATTATCAAGTATTCCAAGCTCTGTGTTGATACATTTCATAATTTTGAAATCATTCTACTTAATAAGCAATTTTAACTAAAATTCTAAGTTCAAAAAGGGCAAACTCTGAAAATATGGATTTCAGAATAATGCACATTGTCTTACAGCTGCACCTTATCATGATTATAAAGTATTCCAAGTTTGGTGTTGATACCTTTAAAATGGTTTGAGTAATGGGCCACATTAAACTTGTGGCCGCAGAGATCATAATAGCACGACTTTTTCTTCAAACAAGCTAAAAATTATTGCTGAAGATATGAAGATGCTAATGTGCTAACAATTTTTTAATATTAAAAGGGCCATTACTCCTGACCAGATTTGTCGATATCAGCCATTATTGAATATGACCAAGAGATTATGGAAATAAACATTGTCATAAAGTTTGATGATGATTGCTTAAGAAATGAAGATGCTAGAGTGCAAACAAACAAATGGTGGACGGCAGACATTCATTGATCCTAAAACAGACATGGTAGAGTCATGGTTCTTTGTCACTACAATTTTCTTAGTTGTTATCTGCTTGTATATGAAGTTTCAAGTCAATACCATGTGTAGTTTTCAAGTATATGGTAAATAAGTTATTATCAGGACAGAAATTCTTTGTAAAATTAAATAATGGGAGGCAATTCAAACATTGATCAAGGTAGAGATACGGTTCTTGATTATTGCACTTCCCAATCTCACCATCAATTTATATTTTAAGTTTCAAGTCAATACCTTGAATAGATGAGTTATGCTCCCACCAAAGGTTGAAAATAAAACTTAACAAGAGTGCCAGTGCTGCCACAATATACGCCGCCACAAAATATAAAGACCAAGAGGGTCCTTTTAATTATTGCTTTTAACATTTCTGTAAGCATAAGCTCATAATGAAGATTGTGAAACCAATTAATTAAGCTGAACAGAGATAGAACCCTAAAAGGCTTCCAATATGAAAGTAGGTCAAATAGCAGTATCAATATGAATCCTTTTTTCTTTCTCCGCATAACTCTTGCAAAAATCACTGTACCAGGAAATCCCTTCTTTATGCACTTTTACCAGTTTAGAAACTAGAGTTGTGTTTTCAGGAGACCATGTTTAGAAAGAAATAACTATTTCAAATATTGATGAACATCAAAATTCCTGCTTTGTGCATATCTACCCACTATAGTAATGACATTGACAAAGTTTTGAAAAGATTAGGTCAGAAACATACAAGGAATTACATTAACAAGGCTGAAATATCAATCAGCTAAAGAGACTAAAGTTTCAAGGGACATAAATCTTGTAAAAATCAATGAACTGGAAAATTGCCACTTCATGCACATTTACCCATTATAGTAATGACATTGACCAAGTTTTGAAAAGATTCATTCAGAAATGTAGGAGGAGTTGCATTCACAAGGCTGCAATATCATTCAGCTACAGAGACTAAGTTTCAAGAGACACAAATCTTGTAAAAATCAATGAACCGTAAAATCGCCACTTCATGCACATCTACCCATTTTATTAATGACATTGACCAAGTTTTGAAAAGATTCATTTAGAAATGTTGGAGGAGTTGCATTCACAAGGCTGCAATATCATTCAGGTACAGAGACTAAGTTTCAAGGGACACAAATCTTGTAAAAATCAATGAACCGTAAAATCACCACTTAATGCACATCTACCCATTTTATTTATGACATTGACCAAGTTTTGAAAAGATTTATTCAGAAATGTAGGAGGAGTTGCGTTCACAAGGCTGCAATATCAATCAGCTACAGAGACTAAGTTTCAAGGGACACAAATCTTGTAAAAATCAATGAACCTGAAAATCGCCACTTCATGCACATCTACCCATTATAGTAATGACATTGACCAAGTTTTGAAAAGATTCATTCAGGAGGAGGAGTTGCATTCACAAGATATGGGCGTACGGACAGACGGACAGATGGGGAAGATGATGCCAATATACGACTGCTTCCGGTGGCGTATAAAAACTGTCATAGTTAGTGACATATGCCCCCAAAGAGTTGCTTTGACACAGAACTGTTTTGTTGTTTTAGCAGAATTTATCACATACCTGATGTACAGTAGACTTGAGTGTTCCTTGGAAAATTAGTAAATGCGTGACCCTACCAAATAGCTCTATCAACAAAGGGGAATAACTCAAAATATATTGAAGTTAAGAGTTATGGGTCTTGTAATCTGCACTTTCCTTCATATGTTCTGTCTGTTTATGAAGTTAAATGCCAGTGGGTGCAAATATCCATCCATCCATAACAGAGTTAGTATCTGGAGACCAAAATATACCCCCATTTTAGACCTTTGATTGTTTACTGTGACCTTGACCTTTCAGTTACAACCTGGATCTTTTGCGCGACACTCCATCTTCTCGAGGAGATCACTGATACCAAATTATATATGCAAGACAAAGTTATTGTCAGGAAACGAAAATGCTGGACAAACGCAGACTGTCCAATATTATTATGCCACAAAAGTTAGCTTTGGGGGCATAAAAAGAGGGCCTAGATGGCCCTGTATCGCTCACCTGAGAAACACTGCCTTCATTGACAATTATTGTATTACGAGTCGTACTGAATACAGTCGGATCTCCGTTATCCCAAGTCGTCGGGACCAACATTTCACTTTGAATAAGACATCTGTTTGAATAAAACATGGTGGTCAAATGTTACACTTAAATGTTTGCATTTAGTGGTATATTGTTAAAATAGGTGTTTTAATTTGTGTTTTTTTTAAGGTATTCCCATCCTTATAGCGATCAATTTCATCAAAGCCATGCATATAACTTAACAATACACATGTATATAAGTTTTTAAAGTGACAAACAATGGTAATCTTAGGGGCAAATTAACATGTAATGATAAGTGACAGAAGTTCTTTTATTACCTCCCCTCAATTATTTTGTTGCCATGAGTTATCTCCCCTGAAAACTAAAAAAAGTTTTTTTTCTCCATTTTTTTGTGGTAAAGTTTAGATTTTTTTCATGGAAATTGATACAAAAATCATATTTATATTCCCTTCAAAGTGACAAAATTTCATAGAAATATAACCCCCCAAATTAGATAAAACTTGAAAAAACTCTTGGTGAAATATTTTTATTTTTGAATGTCTTCAAAGTGACAAAATTTCATAGAAATATAACCATCTAGTGGCAAGATATGAAATATGGCTATTAGGATGGGAATACCTTAATTTCAAAGAATACTGATTATACCTGTAAATGATAATTCACGTTTGTAAATTATAAAATAGGTTTGAACAAATATGCTTTTATTGCTATTTTAGTATCTTACATGTCTGTAATTTTGTTTCCTATTTCTCTACATCGATCACTATGATATGACTTGACTTGACTATTTGAGTTTACCGTTGCTTCGACAGTATTTCAGTCATATAGCGACGCCCAGCTAATTACAGGTGGAGGAAGACCCCGAATGCACAGACATCCGGGTAGAACCACCGACCTACCGCAAGCCAGCTGGAAGGCTTCCTCACATGAAAATCCGAATGACCCTGCCGGGATTCGAACCCACGCGGTGAGGGGCTGAGTGAGTGTTAAAGCCAGCGACTTTACCCTCTCCGCCTCTCGTTGATTACTGTAAATCTCTTATAATCAATTTATGGGGCCCTTTAATTGATTACCAATCTGAATAATATTCAATTTAATGTGCGCTGTGCTGAAAACATTGTAGTGATCTCCCCTTCACAGTTTGACAGGTACGGGTAAGAAAACACAATAGCCGATCTGCACATGGAAGATAGGTTTGGATTAGAGGTGTGAACAGGTGATTTAACTGTACAAAAGGGGCCCAACTTTACTTTGAATAAGGGTTATGTTTGAATAAACCAAACAAATAAAGGGTTGTATTTCATGTATCTTTATATAAGGAAATAATCGGGACCGAAGATTAAAGTCAGATAAAAGGTAGGCTTCAGATAATGGATGTTTGGATAACCGAGATCTGACTGTACATAATCCATGCAGAATTACAGCAAGATCACCTAATTCCACATAAAAACTGTACCTGCCATCTAAATTTTGTAGGTCATAGCTCTAATAAGTCTATATAAAATCAAGTGACCACTGGTGTGGGGACAATTTTGACACCATGGCCATGACTTGAACAGATTTGGTAGAGGTCCACTAGTAAACATCTTAACTCCAGGCTTTGTGGTTTCTGAGAAGATCTTTTGAGGGTTTTTCTATACAAGTCTATGGAAATTCAAGTGACCCCTTAGGCAGGGCCAATTTTGACCCCAGGGCCATGATTTGAAGAACTTGGTTGAGGTTCACTAGGCAATGTTGCATATCTAAACTCTAGGCCTTGTGGTTTCTGACAAGAAGATTTTTCTAGTTTTTCCTAAATTAAAGTCTATGTAAAATCAAGTGACCTCAAGGAAACAGACAAGCTAAAAATAAGTATGAAATTATAACAAAGGGCAGTAACTCCAAAAATATTATGTGCAGAGTTACACTTCTTGAGCACTGCTCTTCTCATCCATGTGATCTATCCACAAAAAAAAAGAAAAAAGAATGAATTTTAACAAAGGGCAATAACTAAAAACTCAAAAAATATGATTCGCAGAGTTACGGTTCTTATGCATGACACTTCTCCTTAATGAGATCTATCCACCTTTGAAGTTTCAAATAAATAGCTTTGATACTGAGTTATGAGTTATGTGACAGACAGACAGACAACTCTGACAACAACAATATGTTCTTCCCATATAAATATGGGGGGAGACATAATAACGATAATGCCTGTGTGTGTGTTTTATAATTTTTTATATATACTTAAAGCTGTAACAAAAGTTCAGTCCTGGGTGAAGCCATATTTGTCTTTCAATGATACCAGAGAACACTGGTACCAGATCTTTAAACAATCACCAGAATCCATCAAATACCACAAGGTATTTTAATTGTTGTAGAACCTGACCAGTGGACCAGTAGCCTTAAAATTCTTTAAGATCTGAACTCTGAACTAGACCAAGAGAACCATGGTGGCAATAAATTGCTCAACTTAGAACCATCAGGCTACAAAAGGCTTTATAAGTCTATTTAGATATGTTCTATGACCCAACATCTGCCAGATTAAGAAAGGAAACCAGCTCCACCCGAGAGTATGGGTATATAATATATGTGCACCTCCTTCTGCGTCCATCCCCCTCTCCCTCCTCCCCTTCCTCCTGCTGTCTCCTCTCCTCGCGCTCCCGGTCCTCACGCTCTGCTGCCTCCAGGTCAAATTCCTTCCCGTCCTTCAGATTAACATTTTGCCCTGCTTCCTTCTCCTGGACCATCAGTCGACGCAGAACTGGGATACGTTTTAGCTGAACATGGAAAAAGCAGTGATATGCTTATGAGCTATTTTATTCCATGAAAAAAATCCATTGAGGGGCTGGACAAAAAACAAGAGGGCCAAGATGGCCCTTGATCGCTCACCTGAGAAAGATGATTGCTTAAGAAATAAAGATGCTAGAGTGTAAAAGTGAAATCTGGCTTTTTTTATGGTGAAAAGGGCATAACTCTTAAATTAACAAGTCAATATCAGTAATAATTGAACCCCATTGCGAGATTATGGGCATAAACATTGTCTTAAAGTTTAAAAAAAAAATTGTTTAAAAAAATGAAGTTGGCAGAGAGTAAACAAAGTGAAATCTTGCATTTTTTGTATTAAAAGGGGCATAACTCCTGACCTAAAAGGCCCATCTCAGCCACAATTGAACTTAATTAAGACATTATTGTCATTATCAATGCCATGAAGTTTGAAGATGATTGCTAAAAAAATGAAGATGCTAGAGTGTAATCAAAGTGAAATCTGGCATTTTTGAATATTACAAGAGGCCCATGATGGCCCTAAATCGCTCACCTGAGATAAATAGGTTGACCCAAGGAACATCTGTTCCAATTTATTTTAAAATCTGGCCAGTAGTTTGTGAAGATGTTTTTTAAAGTTTTATATTTTTTTTCTTTTTGTAGCCATGGCAACGAGTTCTATATGGATCAAGTTTATTTTAGGAATTTTTTGTGAAGGTAGACCCAAGGATCATTCTGTCAAGTTTAATCAAATTCTGTCCGTGGTTTCAGAGGAAATGTTGATTAAAGTTTTCCCTATATACATATAAGGCAAATAAGCCCCCCCTGGCGGCCATGTTTTTTACGGATCGGAATTTTTTTTAGCAACTTTGGTAGAGGTTGACCCAAGGAACATCTGACCAATTTATTTTAAAATCTGGCCAGTAGTTTTGAAGAAGATGATTTTAAAGTTTTCATATTTTTTTTTTCTTTTTTTGCCATGGCAACAGAGTTCTACATGGATCAACTTTATTTTAGCAACTTTTGTGAAGGTTGACCCAAGGATCATCCCTGCCAGTTTAATCAAATTCTGTCCAGTGGTTTCAGAGGAGATGTTGTTTAAAGGTTTCTCTATATACATTAAGGCAAATAAGCGCCCTGGCGGCCATGTTTTTTTACGGATCAGAAAAATTTTTTAACAACTTTGGTAGAGGTTGACCCAAGGAACATCTGTACCAATTTATTTTAAAATCTGGCCATAGTTTTGAAGAAGATGATTTTTAAATTTTTCATTTTTTTTTCTTTTTGTTGCCATGGCAACCAGAGTTCTAAATGGAATTCAATTCTTTGAACAACTTTGAAAGGGGACCACCCAAGGAACATCCCTGTAAAGTTTTATCAAAATTGACCAAGCGGTTAAGGAGGAGATGTCGTTTGAAGCAAAATGTTGACGAACGACGGACGGACGGACGACGGACGGACGGACGACGGACGAAGACCGGTCACAATAGCTCACCTTGAGCCTCTGGCTCAGGTGAGCTAAAAAGGGGAATACCTCCTGACCTAATTGATTGATCTCAGCTTTAATCAAACTCAATTGAGACATTATGGACATTAGCATTGCCATAAAGTTTGTAGATGATTGCTCAAAAGATGAAGATGCTAGAGTGTAAACAACGTGAAATCTGGCATTTTTTTTAATATTAAAAGGGGCTAAACTCCTGACCTAATCGACCGATCTCAGCCATAATCGAACTCAATCGAGACATTATGGTCATTAACATTGTTATAAAGTTTGTAGATGATTGCTCAAAAGATGAAGATGCTAGAGTGTAAACAAAGTGAAATCTGGCATTTTTTAAATATTAAAACGGGCATAACTCCTGACCCAATTGACCTATCTCAGCCATAATCGAACTCATTCGAGACATTATGGTCATAAGCATTGCCATAAAGTTTGAAGATGATTGCTCAAAAAATGAAGATGCTAGAGTGTAAACAAAGTGAAATAATGCATTTTTTAATTTAAAAGGGGAAACCCCAATTTTTAAAAAACAAAGTGAAATCTGGCATTTTTTTAATATTAAAAAACTTTTCTTTAGTAAATCAACATTAAGAGCCAAGACGAAGAAACAAGAGGGCTATCATGGCCCTGGGATCGCTCACCTGAGAACAAGGTATTAGTAGCGGGAAAAGAAACAGCAAATACCTTATGATTATGTGGAAAATGGGCTCTGCCCTCTGCCAGCCATAAATCAAGTGAGTACTTTTGGACAAGAAGAATTTTCAAATTTGTACTATAAACATAAAAGGAAAATGGGCTTACTACCTGGCGGCCATGTTTTTCAAACAGATCAAAGTAATTTGAACAATCTTGGAAAAGAGTGACCTACGGAAGATCTGTGCCAAATTACTTTGAAATCCAGCCAGTACTTTTGGCCAAAAAGATCGTTCAAATTTGTACTACAGTCAAACTTGTGATAGCATCACATGTATTAAGCGGTCACCATGACCTAAGCGGTCAAGTCAGGTCATCCCAAGCAAATTCTTCTTTAATTGTTGTGTAATTAGTGGTTACTTGTCATATGCGGTCAACTTAAAAGGGGTGACAGTCAGTTGTGATCCTGCACCAAACATGTACCCATTAATCCCCTGCTCCCAGCCTGCAGGCATAATTGGCACACTTCTGCTGGCAAATTTACGTTGTTTGCACATGTCACTATGTTTGAACAGGGCTCACTTTGTATTCATGATTACAGTAGGCTCCTAACTGATTTGCAATCAACCAACAATGAGTGTTTTGATTACCCTGATTGCCTTTAATCTATGCATAGTTTGAAGTCTGATGAAATATGCATCACGTATATAAACAATTATGCACTTGATTCTGCTACATTCCATTTGCTCAGCTGACTAAATGATCGCCGATGGTGTTAATGTTGGAATTATGGATGCATAATTATATGCGGACATCTTTTTATCTTTCGAGAGATATAAAGATGTTTTTTATTGCTTGCTTGATCAAAGAACATTGACTGTTTGCGGTTAAAAACAAGAAATTGTCAGTGATATTAAATGGAATATTTAGAACGTAATAGTATTGTGTCCGCGTATGCCATCATGTCTAAACGAAAATGTCTGACGCTGGAAGACAGAATGAAAGTTCTGAAACTTTTCAAAGCGGGGAAAAGCTCGAGAATAATCGCAGCTGTATTTAACATTGGCCAGACTCAGATCCAAAATATCTCAAAAAGAAAACGAGAATTACTGGAAGAGTATGAGAGCGAGAATTTAGAGCTAAAACAATCTCGGCGATCAACACCCAACGATGAAATAAATGATCTCTGTTACTGGTGGTTTCTTGACACAATTTTTTTTTTTCAATTAATTCAGAGAGAAAGACAGAGAGAGAAAGAGAGAGATTGTATACAGATACAATAAGTATACAAGGGGGCCATGATGGCCCTGCATTGCTCACCTGATTAATATTACCTTCATTGCCTTTTATAAAACAGTCATACTGAATACAAAATCCATGCAGAAGTACAGCAAAATAATCGTAACTGCATACAAAAACTGTACCTGTGGTCCAAATTTTGATGTTCATAGCAATAAAATCAAGTGACCCCTAGGGCAGGACCAATTTATACCCAAGAGCCATGATTTGAAAACTTGGTTCAGGTCCACTAGGCCAAATATCTAAACCCATTATCTTGTGGTTTCTGACAAGATCTTTTAAAGACTCTCCTATATAAGTCCATGTAAAATTAAAGAGACCCCTGGGGTGGGGCCAATTTGACCCCAGGGCCATGATTTGAACAAACAAAAATAGTTGGTAGATGTCCACTAGTTCATGTTACATACCAAATATCTAAACACCAGGCCTTTTAGTTTATGACAATAAGGTTTTTCTAGTTTTCCTATTTAAGTCAATATCAAATCAAGTGACCCCTGGGGTGGGGCTAATTTTGACCTCAGGGCCATGATTTGAACAAACGTGATACATGTCTATAAGGCAATGTTACAACATAAATATTAAACTCAAGGCCTTGTGGTTTCTAACAAGAAATTTTTGCTCTAGATTTTCCCATAAATGCCTATGTAAACTCAAGTGACCCCTGGGGCGGGCCAATTTTGACCCCTGGGTCATGATTTGAACAAACTTGGTAGAGGTTCATAAGACAATGCCACACCAAATATCTAAGCTTTAGGCCTTGCTGTTGCAGAGAAGAGACTTTTAAATATTTCATTTTAAAAATCTATTTTTAGCTCCTGTGACCCAGATATGCAACTGACTGAAACCATATGAGCAACTTTGGTAGAGTTCATGCAAGGAACATCACAGGCAATTTTCATCAAATTTGGCCCGGTGGTTTAGGAGGAGATGTTGTTTGAAGAAAATTGTTGACGCTGGACGCACGAGATGCACAGACGACGGACAAAAGGAGTTCACACTAGCTCACCATGAGCATGTTGTGCTCAGGTGAGCTAAAAAAAAGTACACATAAATACATACATACATACTTCAATAAATTTATTATAAATAAATGAGTATAAGACTCAGAAAGAGAAAGAGATAGTAATTGAAAGAGCGAGAAAGAAAGAGAGAGCGTTGGTGTACAGGTATAACATACATATGAAAGGTAAAAATAAACACATACATACATTGGACATGTTTCGTCAAAAATGGCCAGCACATATTTTGTCTTAAGCAGCCAACTTTTCTTAAGCAGCCAATTGTGGCCAGTTTGACTGTATATACAATGTTTTTTAACAAATGGGCTCTGCTCCCTGGTGGCCATGTTTTTCAACGGATCAAAATGATTTTAACAATCTTGGCAGACAGTGACCCAAGGAACATCTGTGACAAATAACTTTGAAATCTGGCCAGTAGTTTTGGAGACGATTTTCAAAGTTTTCATGTTTTTTCTTTCCGTTACCATGGCAACCAGAGTTCTGCATGGAATCAAATTCTTTTGACAACTTTGGAAGAGAACCACCCAAGGAACATTCATGTGAAGTTTCTTCAAAATTGGCCCATTGGTGTAGGAGGAGATGTTGTTTAAGTTAAATGTTGACAATGGTCGACAAACACTGGACGAAAACATTCATCGGTCACAATAGCTGACCTTGAGCACATTGTGCTCAGGTGAACTAAAAAGAGCCACTTTTCAACCTTTGACCTGTGATTGTGACCTTGACCTCCTGACCTGGGTTTTGCATAGGACACATCATTTTCTCTAAAATAACATTTGTGCCAAGTTATTTCAAAATCCATTCATGCATGATATAGTTAGAAACCAGTGATGGAGTTAGAGACCTTTTACCTTTGAGCTACAGACCAGGGTCTTGTGCACAACACACTGTTTAATCATGGAGAACATTCATACAAAGTTATTTCAAAACCCATCTATGCAAGATGAAGTTAGAGCCCCGACAACAAAATATTCCCCTATTTGATCTTTGACATTGGACTGGGACCATCACCATGGTTCATACAAATTCTCATTAGAAAAAATTTAAAGGTTTTTCAAGGTTTTAAAATTCAAAATTAAGGACTTGCATAAATCACAACTTATGATTAAATTTTAAGGCATGAAATGGATGAACCTCAATTTTTTAACAACTTGATGAACTATTTTTTATGATCAATAATGTAATTTCAATTCAAGTGTTTTTTCAAGACCTTTCAGTTAAGTTTTATTCAAGGGATTATAAGGCAAAATGGTATTTTCAAGGGTTTTCAAGACAGACATCAAATTCAAGAGTTTTTCAAGACTTGTACGAACCATGTTCACCTCTGAGCTACAGACCTGGGTGTTGCACTTGACAATCATCTCACTAGAAGAAAATTTGTCTCAAAATCCATCAATGCATGATGGAGTTAAGTCTGGACACAACAAAATGTTCCCTCACTTTTGATCTTTGACCCCAGACTGAAATCTTGACCTTTGAGATACAAACCCAGGTCTTGATTGCAACACATCTTTTCAATGTGGTGAAAATTTTTACCAGGTTACTTCAAAATCCACCTGTAGGAGTAACAGAAAGAACACAAAGTGGGACAGACAGATGTACATACAGACAGTGTGATTCCTATATGTTTCCCAATGTCCTTTTGGGAAAATAAAATATCATCTTTTTTTTTTTTTTCATGGTACAGATTCCATTAGTCTATTTAAAAGGGTAATGCTTAGCGCAAGCAAACTCTTGGTCACACCAAAGATACTGCCATTAAATTATATAAACTACTCAACCTAAGTTCAGCTGTGAGGTCTCGGAGTTAAATATTTAAATACATTCAACAGACTCGTTTCCAAGTCAGCCAGTCAGTTAGTGTGGTGCTGAGACTGATACCTTGTTTGCCTCTAGTTTTGACCAGATGATGCCAGCAGGCTTGGGACGCTTGTTGTCACACTTGGTGATGCCGGATGGTGTGACAATGAAGTCCACAGTGAGATCGTGGTCTTCGATCAACTTCTCAGGGATGTCCACAATCTGAAAAGAGACACAGGAACATCAAACATATGCTTTAGACCACTTGGCAATGAGTTATCTGATTTAAATGTTTATATTCAATATATTCAATACAATGAAGAAAATGGGGCAAGTACAAGAATATTCTGTTCCTCATGCAAAGACCTTTAATTACTTCTAAAATAAGTCTCTTTAGAAATAAAACAAGTGCTGGTAGAACCGGTGGATGCTCCCCAAACTGCACTTTGTCACTTGATGGGTACTTTATTATACTATATGTGCAGTGGACAAAATTAAAGAATGAAAAATAACAAAGGGCAATAACTCCTACATAATGCAAAAAAGAGTTATGATTCTTGTACACCGCACTTCTCCTCATTGAGATCTATCAACCTATGAAGTTTCATGTTGATACCTCTAATAGTTTTTGTGTTATGCTCCAAACAAAATTAAAGTATGAACAAGAAAATGTGTCTGTGAGACAATGCCGCGCCAGCATAATTATGGTCAGAACCTAATATTTGCTTGTATTTCTTAAAATTTATATAATGATGTACATTTATACAAAGTTTCATGATGATGTGAAGTTACTTATACAGAAAAAGGAGCTTAAACACAGAGGTAAACCTGTGGCAGAATAATCAATTTTTACCAAGTCACGGCCATAAATTAAATAAATACTACCAGAAAATAATCCATATCATGATGAAAAAAATAATTATAAATCTGCATAAATATTTAATAGATCATATCATGATGTACATGTGTTTCATCAAGATGTGAATTCATCTTCATAGAAAAAAAGGCTTAAACACACAGGTAAAACTGATGTGAAACTGAGGCAGAACCAATTTTACAATTTTCATCCAACCATAAAATACAGACCATGTTACAGCCATAAATTTGCATTAATATTATGATGTACATGTGTACAGATGTGAAGTCATCTTCCTAGAAAAAAAAAATTAAACACAAAGTTAAACCAGAGGCAGAACAATCAATTATACCAAGTTCATCTAACCACGAATTATAGGTCACAGCCATAAATCTGCATAAATATTAAATAGATCATATCATGATGTACATGTGTACCTAGTTTCATCAAGATGTGAAGTCATATTCATAGAACAAGAGGGCCATGATGGCCCTGGATCGCTCATCTAAGTATAGGGTTACTCAACGAACATGTCTGTATTAAAACATTCTGAAATCTGGCCAGTAGTTTTGAAGGAGACGATCCCCGCATAGTTTTATCAAATTCTGTCCAGCAGTTTCAGAGGAGAGGTAAATTTAAGTTTTCAATATATACATACAAGGCAAATTAGTCCTGCCCCTTGCAGCCATGTTTTTTTATGGATCGGAATAATTTTAGCAACTTTTGTGAAGCTTCTCCAAAGGATCATCCCTTCCAAATAAAAACAAATTCTGTCCAGCGGTTTCAGAGAGATGTCTTTAAGATTTCACATAACAATAAGGCAAATAGCCCCGCCCTGGCAGCCATGTTTTTTTACAGATGGGAATGATTTTAGCAACTTTCGTAAAGCTTCACCCAAGGATCATCCTGCCAAATTTAATTAAAATTCTGTCCAGCAGTTTCAGAGATGTGGTTATAAGATTTCATTATATACATATAAGGCAAATTAACCACGCCCCTGGCGGCCATGGTTTTTTACGGACTGGAATCATTTCAGCAACTTTTGTGAAGCTTCACCCAAGGATCATCCCTGCCAAATAAAAACAAATTCTGTCCAGCGGTTTCAGAGGAGATGTCATTTAGAGATTTACACATATAAGGCAAATTAGCCCCGCTCATGGCAGCCATGTTATTTTACAGATGGGAATGATTTTAGCAACTTTCGTGAAGCTTCACCCAAGGATCATCCCATCCAAATTTAATCTAAATCTGTCCAGCGGTTTCAGAGGAGATGTGGTTTAAAGATTTCACTATTAATATATAAGACAAATTAGCCCCGCCCCTGGCGGCCATGTTTTTTTTTTCGATTGGAATAATTTTAGCCATCTTGGTAGAGAGTTACCCAAGGAACAACTGTATCAAAATATTTTGAAATCTGGCCAATAGTTTGAATGAGATGATTTTTAAAGTTTTCATATTTTTTTCTTTCTGTTGCCATGGCAACCAGAGTTCCACATGGATCAAGTTTATTTTAGCAACTTTTGTGAAGGTTCACCCAAGGAACATCCCTGACAAATTAAATCAAATTCTGCCCAGCAATTTCAGAGGAGATGTCATTTAAAGTAAATTATTGACGACGCACGACGGACGCAAGGTGATCACAAAAGCTCACCTTGAGCATTTCGAGCTCAGGTGAGCTAAACAATAGGGCCAAGATGGCCCTTGGTCGCTCACCTGAGAAAGATGATTGCTTAAGAAATAAAGATGCTTGAGTGTAAAAGTGAAATCTGGCTTTTTTTTATTCGTGAAATGGGCATAACTCCTAAATTTACAAGTCAATATCAGTTATAATTGAACCCGATTGTGAGATTATGGGCATAAACATTGTCTTAAAGTTTAAAAATGATTGTTAAAAAAATGAAGTTGGTAGAGAATAAACAAAGTGAAATCTTGCATTTTTTGTATTAAAAGGGGCATAACTCCTGACCTAAATGACCCATGTCAGCCACAATTGAACTCAATCAAGACATTATGGTCATTAACAATGTCATAAAGTTTAAATATTAAAAAAAAGAGTGTAAAAAACGTGAAATATGGCTTTTTTATATTAAAAGGGGCATAACTCCTGACCTAATTGATTGATCTCAGCCATAATCCAACTCAATCGAGACCTTATGGTCATAAGCATTGTCATATAGTTTGAAGATGATTGCTCAAAAGATGAAGATGCTAGAGTGTAAACAAAGTGATTTCTGGCATTTTTTGAATATTAAAAGGGGCATAACTGCTGAACTAATTGACGGATCTCAGCATTAATTGAACTCAATCGAGACCTTATGGTCATAAACATTGTAATAAAGTTTAAAGATGATTGCTCAAAAGATGAAGATGCTAGAGTGTAAACAACGTGTAATCTGGCATTTTTTTATATTAAAAGGGGCTTAACTCCTGACCTAATCAATGATCTCAGCATAATCAAACTCAATCGAGACCTTATGGTCATAAGCATTGCCATTAAGTTTGAAGAGGATTGCTCAAAAGATGAAGATGCTAGAGTGTAAACAACTTGAAATATGGCATTTTTTTAATATTAAAAGGGGCATAACTCCTGACCTAATAGATGAATCTCAGCCATAATCGAACTCAATCGAGACCTTATGGTCATAAGCATTGCCATTAAGTTTGAAGAGGATTGCTCAAAAGATGAAGATGCTAGAGTGTAAACAACTTGAAATATGGCATTTTTTTAATATTAAAAGGGGCATAACTCCTGACCTAATGTCGATATCAGCCATAATCGAACTTGGCCGTGATTTTATGGTTATAAACATTGATATAAAGTTTGAAGATAATTGCTCATAAAATGAAGATGCTATAGTGCAATGTGAAATCTGGCTTTTTTGAATTTTAAAAGGGGCATAACTCCTGACCCAATGTTCCGATATCAGCCATAATCGAACTTGGCCGAGATTTTATGGTCATAAACATTGTTTTAAAGTTTTAAGATAATTGCTCATGAAATGAAGATGCTAGAGTGCAAACAACCGATATCAGCCATAATTGAACTTGGCCGAGATTTTATGGTCATAAACATTGTTTTAAAGTTTAAAGATAATTGCTCATAAAATGAAGATGCTAGAGTGCAAACGAACAAATTGTGGACGACGGACGGACGGACGACGGACATTCATCGATCCTAAAAGCTCATCCTGAGCACACGTGCTCAGGTGAGCTAAAAAGCTTAAATGCAAAGGTAAACCTGAGGAAGAGCAGTCAATTTCAGCATGTTCATTCAACTGTGAAATATAGGTCACAGCATGGATTTGCATAAATATAATATAAATCATATCATAATGTACATGTTTACCTAGTTTCATTTAGATGTGAAGTCAGCTTCATAAAACAAGAGGGCCATAATGGCCCTAAATCACTCACCTGAATTCAACTGCTAGAGAGAAACAAGAGGCCCATGATGGCCCTAAATCGCTCACCTGAGATAAATAGGTTGACCCAAGGAACATCTGTACCAATTTATTTTAAAATCTGGCCAGTAGTTTTGAAGAAGATGATTTTTATAGTTTTCATATTTTTTTTCTTTTTGTTGCCATGGCAACCAGAGTTCTACATGGATCAAGTTTATTTTAGCAACTTTTGTGAAGGTTGACCCAAGGATCATCCCTGCCAAGTTAAATCTAAATCTGTCCAGTGGTTTCAGAGGAGATCTTGTTTAAAGGTTTCTCTATATACATATAAGGCAAATAAGCCCCGCCCCTGGCGGCCTTGTTTATTTACGAATCGGAATAATTTTAGCAACTTTGGTAGAGGTTGGCCCAAGGAATATCTGTACCAATTTATTTTAAAATCTGGCCAGTAGTTTTGAAGAAGATGATTTTTAAAGTTTTTTTTTTTTTTGTTGCCATGGTAACCAGAGTTCTACATGGATCAAGTTTATTTTAGCAACTTTTGTGAAGGTTGACCCAAGGATCATCCCTGCCAAGTTTAATCTAAATCTGTCCAGTGGTTTCAGAGGAGATCTTGTTTAAAGGTTTCTCTATATACATATAAGGCAAATAAGCCCCGCCCCTGGCGGCCTTGTTTATTTACGAATCGGAATAATTTTAGCAACTTTGGTAGAGGTTGGCCCAAGGAATATCTGTACCAATTTATTTTAAAATCTGGCCAGTAGTTTTGAAGAAGATGATTTTTAAAGTTGTTTTTTTTTTTTGTTGCCATGGTAACCAGAGTTCTACATGGATCAAGTTTATTTTAGCAACTTTTGTGAAGGTTGACCCAAGGATCATTCCTGTCAAGTTTAATCAAATTCTGTCCAGTGGTTTCAGAGAAGATGTTGTTTAAAGGTTTCTCTATATACATATAAGGCAAATAAGCCCCGCCCCTGGCGGCCATGTTTTTTTACGGATCGGAATAATTTTAGCAACTTTGGTAGAGGTTGACCCAAGGAACATCTGTACCAATTTATTTTAAAATCTGGCAAGTAGTTTTGAAGAAGATGATTTTTAAAGTTTTCATTTTTTTCTCCTTTTTGTTGCCATGGCAACCAGAGTTCTACATGGATCAAGTTTATTTTAGCAACTTTTGTGAAGGTTGACCCAAGGATCATCCCTGCCAAGTTTAATCAAATTCTGTCCAGTGGTTTCAGAGGAGATGCTGTTTAAAGGTTTCTCTATATACATATAAGGCAAATAAGCCCCGCCCCTGGCGGCCATGTTTTTTTACGGATCGGAATAATTTTAGCAACTTTGGTAGAGGTTGACCCAAGGAACATCTCTACCAATTTATTTTAAAATCTGGCCAGTAGTTTTGAAGAAGATGATTTTTAAAGTTTTCAAATTATTTTTCTTTTTGTTGCCATGGCAACCAGAGTTCTACATGGATCAAGTTTATTTTAGCAACTTTTGTAGAGCCTCACCCAAGGAACATTCCTGCCAAGTTTCATTAAATTCTGTCCAGTGGTTTCAGAGGAGATGTCGTTTAAAGCAAATTGTTGACGACGCACGTCGCACGACGGACGACGCCGGGCGATCACAAAAGCTCACCTTGAGCACTTTGTGCTCAGGTGAGCTAAAAAATAATAAATAAATATATAGTTTTTAAATTTTATTAATTTTTAGTTCTGGTGGCCATCTTGGTAGGCAGACATAAACGATTTTAACTATTTTAGCTCAGTACCACCTTTCATCAAAATCTGCTCAGCCGTTAACAAGGAGATGTCATTTAAAGATTTTCTATTTTTAACTCTGTCGGCCATTTTGATTGGTGGATCAGAATGATTTAAGCTTATTTGCTCAGTACCACCTAAGGATCATTCCTGTAAAATTTCATCAAAATCTGCCAAGGAGATGTCGTTTAAAGATTATTCTATTTTTAGCTCTGGCAGCCATCAATATGGTTGGCAGACTAGAACGAATTTAGCTATTTTTGTGCAGTATCACCCAATGATCATTCCTATTGAGTTTCATTAAAGGACTATGTTCACTAAGTGGTAAAAATGGCCTAAACTTTTTGGGAAAATTAATATGCATTTTAGAAGTATTTTTCAATCTTTAACATACACAACAAACCTTAAATCACCGAATACGGATATAATCAGTATTTATCATTTGTCAGGTTGAACAAAATATTTGATTGAAAATACCTGTTGTAATCCATTGTACCGTAATTTACACACGTTTTGTACAAAATATTGGCTGATATCATCTTTTGATACGATAAATTCAATGTGGCCGCATGCTTCGACATACAAGACACTTTCCATATGTATACCTAAATGATTAATCTTTATTCTGTAAAAATATCTTGTCTATCAAAGCATGCGGCCAATATGAATTTCAACAAAATATGATCAGGGACACATAACGGCTCTATGCTTTATATCTTCACCGGTTTATAAAAAAGATGATTCAAATGTACTTTAACGATTTTATTTTCGCTCTCTTTACTATGTAAACATTATCATTGTATTTTGAATGTTTCTCTGAATATTTCAACATATTTAACTTCTGTAAGATCATAGAAACATGGTAATCATTGACAAAACGGTCGAAACAGCAGAGAATATTTTTGACTATACACCATTTCATCAAATGATCAAAGTACACTGATACTAAAGTATTTTGCTGATTGCGCTCTTGATATTTAACCAAATTATTTTTCATGACTTACATGCTTCCTTTTAAATATTTACGTATGATTCTTATGATTTAATTCCTTTTTATATTTAAGTACTGAAAAGAAGACTTGCGCACCGTGGATAAATTTTATGATTCAAGGTATTTATTTTAAAAGCTTCACAAAAGCATCGCACATTTTTCAAACAGTAGGTATGTATTAACTCATTGTATACATCGACACATAAAGGCGTGTTCATTGTATACTCAAATCTATTTTTAGATGTGTGTTTACAAAAGTTGGGTAGATAGTATTGATTTTCAGAGTTTACACGGCGGTTAATTTGAGTCGTTTATGATGACATTACACCGTGTCTTAAACTTAAAGGTATCATTAATTCATAGAAATAGAAACACCCAGAACAAATTATCTCTCACTCATCTGATTATTTCCAAAAGATAATAGTATGAAACTCTTAGAACAATGTGAAAATAAACACTAAACATCTACTTCGAGTCTGACACTATCTGTACCTGACCAAAATAGTGGAATTAACAAAAGAAAAATGTTGTATAATCAGGTAGATCTACTCTTTTTCAGTCATTGATAGTATGACACTAGTAGAAACAATCCCTTTAAATATCTTTTGAAGGTTGAAATGTGCATATGCACGCTGAATATAACACACTGTTCTCCTCTGAATAATTGGTGTAGATCCATGTTAATCCTTTTGTGTAAAGTCTGTAACATTCTGAAGGAACCTGTTGCGTAGTGGTATTTTGTTTTAGATTAAGTAGTTTGTCTATCACTATGGTGATAGATTGAGTGCAAAACTCATTTGAATCTTTTTTCAAGACATAAAAAACTTTATCAATAGCTAAAATAAACAAATATAACTAGAACACAAGCTGTACGCAAAACATGTTGTAAATGATTTTTGTGTGGGTTACTGCTCAACCAACAGTATTTAAGTTATAATGTCTACGTGAGACCAAAGGACCCTGATATTCAGACCATAAAATGTCATTTGAGAAAATCGACCTCTCTATATAGATTTTTTTTTTTTTTTTTTTTTTTTTTTAATACTGAATATCAGGGTCCTGTGGTGAGACAGAAATAACTTGCTGTCTTATTGTGATATCATGCCACAGACATGTACCATTATCGATATCACACCCAGCATCGAAACCCATGAGGGATTTATCCGTTACCTTTCATACATAGCTGACATGAAGTAATATTAAATAGGCAGCCGTGAGTATCCGACGATGGGCCAACCATTAAACTACACTTACATGATGAGCAACATGCTGAGCATCTAACAAATGTGATGCACCAGTACCAGGGGTCCTTATGACCTAGCAGGTGAAGTTGGTGACTTAATACCACTCAGGCTTTCAAGGCCGCTGGTTCGAATCCAGTCAGAGTCAAGTGGATATTAAATGCGAGGAAACCTTCCAGCTGATTTATGGTTGGTCTGTGGTTTTATTCCGGTGCTATTGGGATCTTCCTGAACATGTAAGAGCTGATGTCGTTATATGATCAAATACAGTTGCAGTGAAGTAAATTCCATAACAACACCAAAAATAAAAAAAAAAGAAATAGGGGGAATATTTGAATTATGCTGCTTAATTCATTGATATTTATGATTATGATACGAAGAATAAAGCCAATACAGTTAAAGACTAAATATTTGAATTGGTCTGTCCACATAAAACGCTATATAAAAGGCAGTTTACTCTAAATATAACTTAAAGTGTACATCTGTATTATGGGCAGGAACTTGACAGTCTCGTTATTTTTTCTTACAGCTATGGGCATGATAGGTTGATGTTCTGCATATATTATATTTTTTCAAATATTCATATCAGTTTTGATTGAATATTTATGCGTCCCCCCATCCCCCGTTTATAGTATCTGCATATGAAATTGTGAAAATACCGAATCTGACATATAAGTTGTCATTTCATATCAACTTAATTTTAAAGGGGGCTTATAATAATTATTACTAAGTGAGTCTTTAAAATCTCCTGTATATCAAAAAGACATGTGCAGCGCATATCGACAAAACTCATTAAGTAAGAGTAATGATTCGAAACTCATTGGTTATGAATTTGCAGTTTGTGGCACTAAGATTTTTTTCTAACTTGATGAGGCTTCATAGACATCACTTTCATTATATTCCTACCTACCGACGCTCTTTTATCTGAAGACCAGAACGGAAATATATATATATATTTTTTTTTTTTTTTAGCCTGAGGGTTAATGTTAGAGATGCTGTTGAAATCAAAATTACGGTCATACATGTATTCATTCATACAGTTTATTAAACAGATCAGCTAAAGAGACTTATTCAGACTGACAAGATTTTGTTAACATTTTGAACAAGAGTGCCAGTGCTGCCACAATATACGCCGCCACAAAACATAAAGACCAAGAGGGTCCTTTTAATTATTGCTTTTAACATTTCTGTAAGCATAAGCTCATAATGAAGTCTGTGAAACCAATTAATTTAGCTGAACAGAGATAGAACCCTAAAAAGGCTTCCAATATGAAAGTAGGTCAAATAGCAGTATCAATATGAATCCTTTTTTCTTTTTCCCCATAACTCTTGCAAAAATCACTGTATCAGAAAATCCCTTCTTTATGCACTTTTACCTGTTTAGAAACTTGAGTTGTGTTTTCAAGAGACCATGTTAAGAAAGACATAACTATTGCAAATATTGATGAACATCAAAATCCCTGCTTTGTGCATATCTACCCAGTATAGTATTGCCATTGACCAAGTTTTGAAAAGATTAGGTCAGAAACATACATGGAATTGCATTAACAAGGCTGAAATATCAATCAACTAAAGAGACTAAGTTTCAAGGGAAATAAATCTTATAACAAGAGGCCCAAGGGCCATAAACGCTCACCAGTGTAAATCAGCATATTCAAGATGATTTTTTCTATAAGGAAATCAAATGACAAACCAGAGTTTTCAATTATTTTTTCTATTTGTTGCCATGGCAACCAGAGTTCTTCATGGATCAACTTTATTTGAGCAATTTTTGTAGAGGCCCACCCAAGGATCATACATGCCAAGTTTTATCAAATTCTGTCCAGCGGTTTCAGAGGAGATGATTTTCAAAGTTTTCAATTATTTTTTCTATTTGTTGCCATGGCAACCAGAGTTCTTCATGGATCAACTTTATTTGAGCAATTTTTGTAGAGGCCACCCAAGGATCATACATGCCAAGTTTTATCAAATTCTGTCCAGCGGTTTCAGAGGAGATGTCTTTTAAAGCAAATTGTTGCGACGAGACAGGACGACGGACGAAGGTGATCCATAGCTCACCCTGAGCACTTCGTGCTTGGTGAGCTAAAATCACAACTGGACAAATCATTCAGCTACAGAGACTAAGTTTCAAGGGACACAAATCTTGTAAAAATCAATGAACCGGAAAATCGCCACTTCATGTACATTTACCCATTATAGTAATGACATTGACCAAGTTATAAAAAGATTCATTCAGAAATGTAGGAGGAGTTGCGTTCACAAGGCTGCAATATACAGCTACAGAGATAAGTTCAAGGACACAAATCTGTAAAAATCAATGAACTGGAAAATCACCACTTCATGCACATCCACCCATTATAGTAATGATATTGACCAAATTTTGAAAAGATTCATTCAGAAATGTAGGAGGAGTTGCGTTCACAAGGCTTCAATATCTAACAGCTACAGAGACTAAGTTTCAAGGGACACAAATCTCGTAAAAATCAATGAACCGGAAAATCGCCACTTCATGCACATTTACCCATTATAGTAATGACATTGACCAAGTTTTGAAAAGATTCATTCAGAAATGTAGGAGAAGTTGCATTCACAAGGCTGCAATATCATTCAGCTACAGAGACTAAGTTTCAAAGGGACACAAATCTTGTAAAAATCAATGAACCGG
>CM037789.1:4354790-4404790 GCA_021229015.1 Solen grandis
AATATATCTTAAAAAAATCTCAAAATTTATAAATAGATCTAATTCAAATAGAAACTTAACTTTCCACAAGCACTGTTTCACTTTAAATGCAATACTACCACTACCTTGTAACAGATCGGAGATCATGCCATTTACATCAAACACATTTAAATTGATACAGTATCTTTGATTTATTGAATGATTTCTGATCATATGGTTTTAATTAATGGGGATGAATAAAGATAAAGAGTTGGATCACTTTAATAATATTTTCACCTTCTGTCTGTGTTTTCTTTTCTTTTTTTTTATTTTAAATATTACCTAAAATATTATTTAGCTTAAAATATTAATCGTGTACGGTATGGTGATATGAAGTGGTTTCCCAACTCTTCCGATCAGCACATCTCATTATAGTAAATTATTCAGCAGACGATATCCGTTGTTTATCAAATCAGCGTCGGTGTGAAAATTGCACTTCATTTGCAATTTACCGCTAGCTGAGGTGTGCTTTCTATGATGTGTCTATATGACGAGTTTTTTAAGATTTAAATGATTGGTAAACAGCTGATCTAATTATCATTTATTGTTTACACTTCCGGTAAGTACGGATTAGCTATTCTCCGGGACCTTTTTATCCATGGTAAGATTTTACTAAAGCAATCATTTACGTCTTTATTACGATGTACCAAATGCATTCAAACTTTACTCATTCTAGCTTTAGTATTGCCTTGATAGCTGCTAATTACTCGACGATAATTGTTTCAACTGATAGACTGGCGAGTTACTACTGTCCAATCATGCAATTTGATTGGATAAGGACGATCAAACATTGCCTGTGGCTGTGTACAGCACACTGGTCAGGATTGATATTAACACATGTTCTTACGTAATCTTCCTGATGCTGTATCATAGCTTGGTAATAAAATGGATTATACTGAGTTCAAAGCGAAACCGGTTTGATTTAAGTCAGACCGGGAGATTTTCACCTCCCGGCGGGAGATCGGGAGACAAGTCGAAATCCCGGGAGATTTAATCTCCCGCCGGGAGATATGACATGTATGTACATTAACGACGGGTTGGATAAAGGTGACACATTTTCATAACATGACATTACTCAACCATGTCCCCGCATTCTAACATTGGGGACCATTGTCACCTGTCAAAATTCTCCCAACTAACAAACATTACGTAACAATTGCCACCTGTCAAGTTCCTTCTATACATCATGAGGTCCCGTAAAATAAACTTATTTGTTTATATTGAAAATGGCTTCCATCAAGTTATTTCAGTTTCTCAAGATCATTTTATCATGAAATATACCTGTAGGATAACTAATAAGAACAAAAGCAATAATCTGGTATTGTTTATCATGGTTTCGTATAGACTTTGTGTCATATTATCGTATTCATTGGCTTTCAGTATATCCATTTTCTGAGATCGTATACCGGTAATTTTCACTTCTCGGTGATTGAAAAAAGACACCTGAAAAGCTGTATATCATCATATAAGGCGCACCCCCTCTATAAACTTGAATTATCTGGGAAAAAAGTGCGCCTAATCTGCCGGTGTATACGGTAAATGACATGGGGGGGAAAAACTGACTCGGCCAGAATTTCCCCACCATCACGCACAATATATTGAATAGGGGGGAAAAAACTGACTGGGTGGGGAAAAACCTGACTAGTTAGTTTCTTCCCCGGGGAAGAAACTGACTTGGGAAAAACCTGACTGTTACACCGGTACATAAAAAGTAAAAGAATGTTATTATAACTAAACAAATAATAAGATTATATATGATAAAAAATGATACATATACGCAAAATGTTGAATTTAGAGACACGAAGAATAATTATTTTCTATAAAAAAATAAAAATAAAGGGTGTCCCGAAACATAGACTGCCAAAAATCTTAGAGTGATTCGATACGATATACGTAATACGATTGAATGCGATAGGATACGATACGTTACGATGCGATTGAGTATACGATACGATGCGATACGATAGATATACGCTATTTTTGACAACTGATACGATAGCGCCACTGTATGACGTTGCAACTCTGAATGTCTAAGCAATTCCCTCTTGTATAATCATATTTTTTTTGTTTTAACATCTGAGCCATGAAAAAACAATGTAAAGAAAGGCACAGAATACACAATGCACTTTGCAGTCTAAACCTAGACTTTCTTCACCATATTTATGGCATGTCTCACCATCAAAATACTAGGCCGAGAATATTAGAAAATCAAATGCTGCTATACCCCACCATGGAATATTTCCTCCAATTAAGCGAGTATGGATGAAGAGACAAATCTGCTGGATATTAAATATGATATGGCATAGTTTTATATCATGCCTTGTGTTCTGGAAAAATTTTACATACATTGTCGAGCTCAAACTCAACCGTCATACTCAAATCCTTGTTTAATTCTTATGGCCATTTTTAGTCTGACTTATAGTACTCTGGTGAGATTTCAAGGGCCACCATTGCCCTTCTGTTTTCAAGAATGATCAAGAAACTTTAATCTCAATTTACGTTTGTTATTAATTTTCTTAAAATGTCATACATTCTCTTGCACTTCCCTAAAATGAATTCAAATATTTCTGTGTAGCTTCACCGTAGTATGTCTCTGCTTCATCCAGCTCCAGCTTTAGAGGGCTTTCATGGATTCATTATGACAAGTGATGGACATGTATATAATTTTTGTTGAGCCCGCTTGCTGTGAGCTCGACATAGTCGCCACAATAGCGATACGATGTATACTACTCAAAGTTTGCTAAGCATCATCAGCTATTTTCCCGTAACGTTGCATGCTTAGACAAGCGACTTTAAAGGCATGCTACATTAAATTTTACATTAAAACAAATCTTGCTTTTATGCAGAAGTATTGTTTATGTACCAAACTTACTACCAGTTACAAGAAATAAGCCTTTCGGATCCTCAATACTGGGAATTAATCATAATTAGAAAGTGCGAATTTTGAGAAAACACCTTAAAATTTAAAGTCAGCTAAATTCAGAACTTTGATCTTAAAGTATTTCTGTTTTCTAAATGGAATACTTTTAAGGATATTTGTGACGATGTTGCCTGTTCATGGTCATTTTTTTCTGTATTGATCACAAGATTTAACTTCCATTTATAAAATGCCATTTCTTGCAAAAAAACACACTTTTGTGAATTTTGCAAATAATGACAGGAATTATTAGTTTGGTCCCTAGCTCAAAGGTCTATGTCACACTTAGAGGTCAGAGGTCATGGAGTTGGATTTGCTTTTCTGGGCTGTAATTTAGACATGGATCACAGGATTTTCAAATAACTTGGGGGTTATGTTAACATCAATTAGACAGAGTTAGGCGTAAGAGTTACGTCCCTAGCTTAAGGACAAGGTCACACCTAGAGGTAAAAGGTCATGGAGTTGGATTTGCTTGTCTGGGCTGTAACTTAGACATAGATGGCAGGTTTTTTTATACGCTACTGGAGGCGGTCATATATTGGCGTCATCTTCTCCGTCTGTCCGTCCGTACGTACGTACGGACATACATCCGTATGTCCATATCTTGTGAACGCAACTCCTCCTACGTTTCTGAATGAATCTTTTCAAAACTTGGTCAATGTCATTACTAAAATTGGTAAATGTGCATGAAGTGGCAATTTTCCAGTTCATTGATTTTTATAAGATTTATTTCCCTTGAAACTTAGTCTCTTTATCTGATTGATATTTCAGCCTTGTTAATGCAATTCCTTGTATGTTTCTGACCTAATCTTTTCAAAACTTTGTCAATGTCATTACTATACTGGGAAGATATGCACAAAGCAGGGATTTTGATGTTCATCAATATTTGCAATAGTTATGTCTTTCTAAACATGGTCTCTTGAAAACACAACTCAAGTTTCTAAACAGGTAAAAGTGCATAAAGAAGGGATTTTCTGATACAGTGATTTTTGCAAGAGTTATGGGGAGAAAGAAAAAAGGATTCATATTGATACTGCTATTTGACCTACTTTCATATTGGAAGCCTTTTTGGGTTCTATCTCTGTTCAGCTAAATTAATTCGTTTCACAGACTTCATTGTGAGCTTATGCTTACAGAAATGTTAAAAGCAATAATTAAAAGGACCCTCTTGGTCTTTATGTTTTGTGGCGGCGTTTATTGTGGCAGCACTGGCACTCTTGTTTTATATAACTTGATGTTAACCTCAATGAGACAGAGTGTCAAGAGCAACCTAGATATGGATAGAAGGATTTCAAATATGTTGGCAGTGATGTTTGCCTAAATGATCCCGAAGTGTTAAGCACAAGAGTTGGGTCCATAGTTTCAAGGTCAAGGTCACACTTAGAAGTGAAGTTCATTGGGCTGGATTTGTTTTTGTTTTTTTGGCTGTTCTTTTTCTCTGGATCAGAGGATTCTCAAATGATTTGTCAGTTAGTTTTGCCTCAAAGAGATGATGTGATGCACTAAAGAGTTGAGTTCGTGGCTCCATGGTCACGGTCAGAGTTGAAAGGGGCACATGTTTCCTTGGGCATCTAGTTATGCTTAGCCATTAGATTATGTTGTTTCCACTCTGAAGTTTATGATTGTTTCTCCTGCCATAGGTACAGACCTAGACGAGGTCGCCAGCCTGCCCTGTTTGTGGGGGGTCTGCCGCGTTCCCTTCGAGTCAGTGCCTTCAAGACAGAGGTGAGGGGACGGGATGTTGATCCCCTGCGTGTCATTTGGCACGGTGGCAATGGTCATGCCTTCCTGCAGTTTGAAAACCAGGACCTGATGGAAAATGCGCTACAGGCTCTGGCAGAGCTTGACATTAATGGGAAGAAGTTGCGTGTGGAGGAGGCGCACCAGGGTCGCAGGTCGCAGGAAAAGCAGGCCGATGAAGGGGGCCTCGATGATGGGCACAAGGGAAGCGAGGACTGAACTTGACTGCCAGTCTAGCAGCGTGCAGCAGTAGTAGAGAGGAACTACTGGCTCGTCATTTTGGTTCAGGGTTCTGCTGTAATAATTACTTGTGATGAATGTCAGATGCTTGATGTACTCGTTCTCTCCGTGTGTGAACTGCCCAACCCTTAAAAGTAGTCGCACTCATAAACTCTCTGCAGACACAACCTTGGGCTCTTGTGTAGGTGAGCCAGATTTTCTGGCAGCTTGTTTCAATTGTATTGATGACTAGGAGAAAGAACACACTCAATTATTAATAAGACACAAGTAATATTACATTTTCAATGTATCTCTGCCTTTTTTTTTTTGTATTATTGAGATTAGTGATTTACAAGTGACTTTTGTTTGCAATATATAGTTAAATTTGATATCAGTTTTTGTTCACTCCGATTCTATAATATTGCAATTTTTCTTAAGCTAACTTTTCATTGTGTTCATGAAAATTAAGAGGTTTTGGCAAGAAATCAAGAAATATTAAGTGGGTATAAGATCAGTTTTGTGTTGTTTGTGTTGAATCTTTTTGTCGATTTTAACATGTTAAGTGTTTTCTTCTTCTTTCTTCTCTCTTTTTTTTTTATTCTTAATGAAGTCCCATTTCCATTTGTTGAAAGATTTATTTTTAATCCATATGTGCTAAATTGTCCAGAGGACTATGTAGTTTTTAATATAAAAGAGAATGAAACAGGCAATAGAAGTGTGAAAAAAAGAAAAGAGAGTTTTCAGTAAGCACAATCTTGACCTGAGTTAAAGGGGCTTAGATATTGTTTTCCAGTATTATTGCAATAAAAAGAAGATGAAATCCTTATAGTTCTATTTTGCCATTTTGTTTTTTATCTATTCTAAGCAATATCAAACATTGACCAAGTAAACTGAATGCTTTCATTTTGGTTTTGGCATTTTAATAGAAATGTATGACTGATGCTGAATTTTCTTAAAGATGTAAAGGTTGTAAATGCTGGACTGATCAATTTAAAAGCAGAAACTTCAGTAACTTCAGTGTACTTGGTCAAGGAATTCAACTATGCAAGTGGAAGATTGAAATAGTTTTATTTTTGTAACAGTTCACAGTGGAAGTGATCCATTATAGACCATGATTATAATTTTATCTTTTTTTTCTGCACAGTATATATTCCTTAAGTAAGAGAAAAAAAAAATGTACTTGAATATTATTTAATATTTCCTGTCTTTAAGTTTTGCTTTTAATATTTAGCACTGCCATTATAATGATTTAAAAAAAAAAAAAAAGAAGAAGAAATGAAATTGTTGAAGTGTTAGTAGTGTGGATTGAAATGTAATTATTGGATTTACATTGTTATTCATGTTTTATCAGATGGACATTGGTTTGTATCACGGCAGGCTAGACTCGCAAGGGTTGGACACCAGATTTGTTTATACAGTATGCTCATATACATATCACTTACCTCTTTAACAAAGTTTAATGCATTTAATCTCATGTTGTAGGCATCATCCCATGTGTTTTGACAGATATATTGGTGGTCTTTGAGGTTATATTTTTTCCTGTTGGTTCCTGTAGTTGAATATTTCATGTGTTCAAAACAATTCACTATCTAATTTGTTTTTGTTGTGTTTTTTTGTTTTGTTGTTGTTTTTTTAATTTTTTTTGGTTAATTTTTAATCCTTTGGGTATTTTTTTTTAATTTTTTTTTTCAAAAGTCTTTTTTATTGATTGACCACTTCCTCCAAAGACAACATCACAAGAAAAGAGATTAAATAAAAAACAAAGTAAAATCCAGAAAGACTAAAAGGTGGGTAGGCAGATCTGATCAAGCAAAATACACTTGTCCTTGAAACTTGAAATTAATTTCTTTGAAAATAAAATAATGGCTAATATGTTAAAAAATTAAGATTGAAAATTGAAATATAACTAGCAGTGCTTTATTTACAAATGTGACACTGCTGGTCAGTTACTTTTTATTTAAAAAAATCGGTCATTCAAGATTTAATTTCCAGGAGTCCAGGATTCAAAGTTTTAAATTGTATGCAGGAAAATAAATCACAAAAGTACATTAACGTAACTTGCAAGTGGAAATTCTGATTCAATGAATTATCAATGAGAAGGTTTGTATTTATTATACCAAATATTAATGAATCAGCGTATGAAAGAAAATTGCTCTTGGAAGTAAACTACAGGACTGATGCTTGAGTCCACTGAACAGTGGTATTGGTTCATATCCACCCCGAGCCCCTTAATATATTTCATTCATCCATTAAAATAGTTGATGTGCACCAAATTTCTATAATGCTGAATAAGTTGTTTTTTATTGCCCTACCAACTCTGTTGCGGGGCATATAGATTTTCCGTCTGCGTCCGTCAGTCCCTCACATCTCAGGATTACCTGTATTATTATGGCCCTTGATCTGTTAAAAAACATGGCCGCCACGGACGGGGCTAATTTGCCTTTTATGTATATTGTGAAATCTTTAACTGACATCTCCGAAACGGCTGGATAGAAATTGATTAAATTTAGCAGGGATGATCCTTGGTGAACCCTCTCAAAAGTTGCTAAAATTATTCCAGTCCATAAAAAAACATGGCCTCTAGGTGCGTGCTAATTTGCCTTATATTTAAACAGTGACATATTTAAACGATATCTCCTTTGAAACGGCTTGTTGGAATTTGATTAAATTTGGCAGGGGTGAGTGATCCTTGGGTGAACCTTCACAAAAGTCGCTAAAATAAACTTGATCCATGTAGAATTCTGGTTGCCATGGCAACAAAAATAAATAAATTATGAAAACTTTAAAAATCATCTCCCTTTTTTTTACGCCCATACAAATTTTGTACGGCTGTATTATGTTTTCATTCATGGCGTTCGGACAGGCGGGCGGTATCCTTTGTAGTTTCCGGACTCCTTTTCAAACAGTTTTGATCCGATCGGCTTCAAACTCGCTGACAATGTTTATGGGCATAATATCTTGGTCAAGTTCAATTTCCAGCCAAATAGTTAAAGGCACTCCTGAATAATGGCCCTTAATTTGTTGAAAATATGTGAAATTAACAGTGTCTGGACTCCTGTGCAAACAGTTTCGATCCAATCGTCTTCAAATTTGTTGACAATGTGTGTGGGAACAATATCTTGGACAGGTTTGATTTCCAGCCATATCGCCCCAGGCACTCCTGGATTATGGTCCTTGCTTTGTTGAAAATACATTTAGATACCAGTGTCTACTATTTAAAGTGTTTTTATTTGATCCTTTCTTGCTGACAATGTGTATGGGCATAATATCTCGGCCAAGTTCGATAACCAGCCAAATCACCATAGGAACACAAGGATTATGGCCCTTGATTTTTTTTAACATGGTGCATTTTAGGACAGCACATATTACGGGCGTATTATGCTTCGGCTCTCGGAGCCCTTGTTAACTATTGGCAAGATTTCAAAATATTTTAGTACAGATGTTCCTTGGGTATCCCACTACCAAGATTGCTAAAATCATTCCAATCTGTAAAAAAACATGGCTGCCAGGGGCAGGACTAATTTGCCTTATATGTATATAGTGAAGATTTAAAACGACTTCTCCTCTGAAACCGCTGGAAAGAATTTGGCATGGATCATTCTTGGGTGAACGTTCACAAAAGTTGCTGAAATAAACTTGATCCATGTAGAACTCTGGTTGACATGGCAATGGAAAGAAATGAATAATGAAAACTAAACTTTAAATATCATATCCTTCAAAACAACTGGTCAGATTTTAAAGTGTTTTAGTACGGATAATCTTTGGGTAACCCTACACTCAGGTGAGCGATCTAGGGCCTCTGTGGCCCTCTTATTTTATTGTTTACATGACTTTCAAGCCTCCATGCCGAAGAGTTGCATTTAAATGTCACGTTTTTATTGGTCGATAAATTAATAACTTCTGTATTACAACGGTTTGCTTGCCTATTTCCCCACGGCATGATATCATGTAGTGAAACGGAATAAGTCAGCCAAGGGGTATTCGACAATGCCTATATTTCAACATGACTTCTGTGTTCAGTAGGATTATGCTTAATATAGTAATTTGTACAGGCAATGAAGGCAATGTTTCTCACTTGAGTGACTTCAGGGCCATCTTGGCTCTCTTGTTATCTGTTATCTTTCAACATAGTAACAATAACTGTGACAAAGCGGTATCTGGGGGGTATTCATCATCTTCAATGATAGTTCTGTTATTATTATTATAAAGAATACGGTCCTCAGTTATACCAGAACTGCTTGCCCACTAACAAATGTGATGCTTCAGTCTGTGGAATGGTATCTTCAGTCTATAATGATGGTACTTAAAGTCAGTCTTTGTAAAGTACTTGAAGTCTTATTTGAATGGGGTTGTATTTAAATGGGAGAATTTTTTATGTTAAGATAGTCATACTTTGTAGGTGGGTCTAAACAATTGATAGATTTTTTTAATACCCAAAGTGCATGTTAATGATTGTTGGCGTATTTTTTTTTGTGTTAAATTCTGTCTGTCGATGAAATGCTTAACTGAAGGGTTTAGGTGCATACTCTTTGTATTTAGTCCATTATTTATGCATGAGTGTTGCGTATCTCCTTTGTTCATGGCAACAAATAATCTGGTCACTTGTTATACTGATGGAGATTGAACCACTGGTTGTGAAATTTCTTACCAATCTTTTCTACATTTTCCCCCCAAAAAATAGCAAGGTACCGTATCTAACCTGTAAGTTACAGATTGAATGTTTGCCATTCCAGTTTCAAGATCCAATTTGTAAACACGACTCCTCTTATTTGTAAATCAACATGCACATCCTTCAATGCAAACTATTCAGTCACTTATCTCATACTTTTTTGTCCTGAAAAATGGGGGGGGGGTTAATATCTTAACCTGCAGAATGATAAATTACTGATTTGGACATTAAATCGGCATTTGTAGTGTACTTGCATTGTAGATGACTTTAATGTTTGGGTCAAGGTTTCCCATACACTCTTGCTCTCGTGTTTTCTATGCATTGTTACCCATTGTTCTTGATACTTGTCACTGTTGAGGCACAGTTTGCATCAGTGTAACAAGATAACTGTGCTCATCTTAAACATAGGTATGAATGAAATCACAAGTATTTTGATTATTAATAAAAGGCATATTTTGAAACGGCTATTACTGTCGTTTTGTTATTGTTTCCCGTTGTTCATGGATTTCGAGACTACTCGGAACCAAACCAACACTGTCTCTAGACGATTTGGCACCTAGATGATTCGGCACCAAATAAAATTGATTTTACAGGTTTTATAGAATTGGTTGGATAAAAACAATGTCCTTGAAGTGTCTTAAATAAAGTAATAAAGATTAGGCCCTGACCACAGGTTGAACTCTGAAAAATTGGAAGTTCATTTAAAGTTAACAATCATTAATCAAAGAACCAATAGTCCTGAGAGCTGCCAATTGAAAAAAAAAGCTTAAAAGTTTGTGCAAGGCATGGGATTTCGGAATCCTAAACACGTTATAATTAAATGGAATTAAATCTTTCAGGACAGATACTATAACACGTCACTAAGATACTGTAATGACTAAGATTTTCTTTGTCATTAAAACTTAGTCCGGAGCAGGGTTGATATGTAGGTTAACCTTTACGAACTACTTTTTTATGCACAGTATATACAAAACAAACAATAATAATACCATTCTATACTGAGATACAAAGACATAAAAAAAATCATAAAATTATCCTGATTACATTATTTACTAGAGCAAAATGTAGAATCTGATATATGTCGATCATCCCTGGCTGAATGTTATAGAATGCAATGGAATATGCATTGGCTATTGGGACGGCGCCCATTCCAAAAGATACGATATTTGAAGTCGTTATTTTCCATTCATTATGCTCTGTAACTTATGAATACCAATGCAATGTCGACAATTTATGCTTATTGTATTCAAGTTATGTCAATTTTTTTGTTACAACGTTTCAAGGTACATACATGTCGATCTTAAAAGCTTTCACGGGTCCGTACATGTAGCCATATACTAAATATTCATCTGCGAACATGAACCAGAATAATATATCATTTTATCATACTAGTATATGTTACCATAAAATAAAGTTGAAATACAACACTTTCTGAAGCTGTTATTTATACGAGAAAGGTACGAATAACTCACGATGCTAAATGGAAACAATTTTGCTTACTTCATAGGGAGCATGTATTATCGAACATATATATCATGTTTGCCTTGCACACTCATACACCCACAGCTGCTCTGGTCATACTTTTTTTTCAAGGCTATGAAATCCCTCGATAACATAATGGCAGTGCTGACTAGCAGGAAATCCCCATCATTTGTCCCCATACTGAACTACACTCATAACCACCTGACCAGCCAGGCTCCTATTTTCTTTTCATACGGACACCTGTCCGTGTGTGTTTGTGTGTGTAAGAATTTGTGTCCCAGCTGGAACTTTGTTATGTTTGGTTCCTTTTCAGGATCAATGGCAGTCCGTCGTCCGTCCGTCGTCCACAGTTGTTTCAAACGATATCTCCTCTGAAACCAACAGGCCAAATTTGATAAGACTTGCCTAAGATGTTCCTTGTATGAAGCTAAGTTGTTCAAATGGTTCCCGTCCATTGCATATCTGGGTCACAGGAGCTAAAAGTAGATTTTAAAAGTGAAATCTTAAAAAATCATCTCGGAAACCACCGGGCCTGGAGCTTAGGTATTTGGTGTGTGGCATAATCTAGTGGACTACTACCAGGTTTGTTCAAATAATGACCCTGGGGTCAAAATTGGCCCCGCCCAAGGGGTTACTTGATTTTATATAGACTTATATAGGAAAAACTAGAAAAATCTTCTTGTCGGAAACCACAAGGCCTGGAGCTTAGATATTTGGAGTGTGGCAATGTCCAGTGGACCACTACCAAGTTTGTTCAAATAATGACCCTGGGGTCAAAATTGGCCCTGTCCCAGGGGTCAATTGATTTTACATAGACTTATATAGGAAAGACTTGAAAAATCATCTTGTCAGACACCACATGGCCTGGAGCTAAGATATTCGGCGTGTGGCATTGTCCAGTGTACCACTACAAAAGTTGTTAAAATCATGGCCCGGGAGTCAAAATTGGCACCGCCCCAGGGGTCACTTGATTTAACATAGACTTAAATAGGAAAAAATAGAAAAATCTTTTCAGAAACCACATGACCTAGAGTTTATATATTTTGTGTAACTTGGCCTAATAGACCTCTACTTTGTTTGTTAAATCATGGCCCTGGGGTCAAAATTGGCCCTGCCCCAGGGGTCATTTTAATTTACATAGACTTAGATAGGAAAAACTAAAAAAATCTTTTTGTTAGAAACCACAAGGCCTAGGGTTAAGATATTTGGTGTGTATCATGGCCTAGTAAACCTCTACCATATTTGTACAAATCATGGCCCTGGGGTCAAAATT
This sequence comes from Solen grandis, assembly GCA_021229015.1. Lineage (NCBI taxonomy): Eukaryota > Metazoa > Mollusca > Bivalvia > Adapedonta > Solenidae > Solen > Solen grandis. Next base: position 4,367,109 of record CM037789.1, read on the forward strand.
TGCCCTGCCCCAGGGGTCACTTGGTTTTACATTTTATATATATATATATATATATATGAAAAACTAGAAAAATCTTCTTGTTAGAAACCACAAGGCCTAGAGTTTAAATATTTAGTGTGTAACAAAGCCTAGTAGACCTCTACCATGCTTGTTCAAATCATGGCCCTAGGGTCACAAATTTCGCTGCCCTGCATGGTTTATGTATTCAGATGACTCCTAAAGAGTCAATGAAGGCACTGTTTCTCAGGTGAGCTATTCAGTGCCATCTTTGCACTCTTGTGTAAAATAACCTGCCACAAGTGATCCTAATGACAAGATGATGTGTCAGGAACAAGAACCAGGTTGCTAGCTTGAAGGTCAATGGCACAGCTCTCAGTTGACCTTTAAATCTTGTCCCAGCTTAACTTTGGTCTTGGTTGGTTGTTTTTAGCCCAACTGAGCACAATGTGCTTAAGGTGAGCTTTTGTGATCACCCTGCGTCCGTCGTGCGTCGTCAACATTTTGTTTAAAACGACATCTCCTCTGAAACCACTGGGCAGAATTTGATTAAACTTGGCAGGGTTAATCCTTGAGTAAAGCTTCACAAAAGTTGCTAAAATAAAATTGATCTCTGGTACACATGGCAACGGGAAGAAAAAAAAAAGAAAATATTAAAAATCATCTCCTTAAAAACTACTGGCCAGATTTCAAAATGTTTTAGTACAGATGTTCCTAGGGTAACCCTCTACCAAAACTGCTAAAATTATTCTTATCCATAAAAAAACATGGCCGCCAGGGGCGGAGCTAATTTGCCTTAAATGTCTATCGTGACTATCGTATTTAAACGACAGAATTTGATTAAACTTGGAAGGGATGGTCCTTTGGTGAACCTTCATAAAAGTTGCTAAAATAACTTTGATCCATGTAGTACTGATGTTCCTAGGGTAACTATATACTCAGGTGAGCGATTCAGTGCCTCTATGGCTTTCTTGTTCAAATAACTAGGCACAAGTGATCCTTAGGATAAGATGATGTGTCGCGAATAAGGACAGGTTGCTTGATGGTCAAGGTCACAACACTCCGTTGACCTTAAAATCTTGTCCCAGCTGTAACTTTGGTTTTGATTGGTCGTTTTTCAAATGACTGGGCACAAATTATCCTTAGGACAAAACAATGTGTTGCGAATAAAAACCAGGTTGCTAGCTTTAATGTCAAGATCACAGCACTTGGTTGTGTTTTGGAATAACTTCGCACAAATGATCCCTAGGATATGATGTAATGCAAACAAGAATCAAGTTACTAGCTTCAAAGTCAAGGTCACAGCAGTTAAGTTTAAAATTTGTGTAAGAAGTCCTGTCTGGGCTGTTTCTTTGTTGTGTATAGTCCTGTTTTGAAATAACTTGGCACAAGGAGGGATCATTAGGACAAAACACTGAGTCACAAAATGAGAACAGATGCTAGCTTGAAGGTCAAGGTCACATCACTTGGTCACTTTAAATCATCTTTTATATTTACAGTTTTTCATATTCACTGACAAAATGTTATCTAATAAACATAATGACGGGTGTATCCGTGTCCAGTGGACACATTTCTTTTTCATTTTTTAAAGACCCACAATCAATTAGCCAATGGCGGCTTGGCATCTTGAATTTTGATAGCTTTAATAACTTGCAAGAAAGAAATCCTTGGAAGAGCCGAAAAATATTGAGAAAGGGGTATCCAGGTGCACATTTATATTTGTCTCGCTGGAATTTAATTAAATGGGTGGGGTTCTGTTTTGTACTTTATTTTGTAGACTAGTGGTCAGTTCTTTGTGGGAGACTTATATTATAGGTGGAAGATAGTCTTGAGTACAGAGAGAGGTGAAGTATGGGCTTAATCAGGTCAGTGTACGCCCTCCTATTGTCTTATGGCCCCTTGCTGTTAATGTAGTGTAGGTAGGAACTGTCCATCGGCAGTCGTCCGTGACTTTTTGATGCGAATTGAATGACACGTTCACTGATTAACATATATTTGCCGTGTGATACCTAAGGCACCACCAGACTCGCATATCGACTGCCGAGCAGTCTAATATTTGAATGGAAAAAATGTAAGTTGGACATTAAAATGTAATTGGTATCGAAAAATTTTCACTACAGCCAGGGATTGTATATAGAATCTCTGCTACAGCCCTAAGGAATGAATGAAAAAATAATAACTTAGACTACTCAACAAAACTAATTTCACTTTTCTCTACATGTATTAAATTTTAAATCTTGCACAAAAATCAAGCTAATTTACTTCCAGGTCGATGAACTTTCAGAGGTATGTAAAAGGCTATTTTGTTATTGAAAAAGTTAAAAAGGTATTGTTTTTTTATGGTGGTGGTGAGGGGGGCGGGTATAAGCTAAAAAAAAATTTCTTATTATTCTGCAGAGTAGATGCATACCTATATTAAGCCTCTTTAATCAGAAATGTATTGTGTTTCTTGTTTCTTAATGTCATTAGTTTTGTTATTTTTACATAACGTTTTAAGTATTATTTTTATGAAACAGTTAAATTCTAAATACTTTTTCCTGAAAAGAATAAATACAAATAGTAGGCCTATAGATTTTTTGGGGGACCAGCCTTTTTCCGTTGTCGTGAGTTATCAACAATTTACTTAAAAATCTTCTTCTCTGTAACTACTGATGGGAAAGTGATCTAAGTTTGCGGTGATCCCCTATAAAATTTGTTCAAATGGTTCCGGTCTGTTGCATAATTAAGTCACAGGAGCTACAATAGATTTTAAAAGTAAAATCTTAAAAAAATCTTCTCTGAAACCACAAGGCCTAGAGCTTAGATATTTGGTATGTGGCCTTGTCTAGTAGACCTCTAACAAAATTATTCAAATCATGACCCTGGGGTCAGAATTGGCGCTGCCCCAGGGTCACTTTATTTTACATGGACTTAAATAGGAAAAACTAGAAAAATCTTGTCAGAAACCACATGGCCTGGAGTTTAGATATTTGGTATGTAACATGGCCTAGTAGATCACTGCCAAGTTTGTTCAAATCATGGCCCAAGGGTCAAAATTGGCCCCGCCCCAGGGGTCACTTGATTTAACAAAGGCTAATATAGGAAAAAAACAACTTGAAAAATCTTTTCAGAAACCACAAAGCCTGGAGGTTAGATATTTGGTATATAACATGGGCTAGTAGACCTTTACAAAGATTGTTTAAATCATGGCCCTTGCGTCAAAATTGGCCCTGCCTCAGGGGTCACTTGATTTTATGTAGCCTAGTGATACCAGGTGAGCGATCCAGGGCCATTATGGCCCTCTTGTTTAAATTTTTTCCGAATAAAGTTATAATTATCTATGTGTATTTTAAATTTATTTAGAAAATTAAGAAGAAATGTAAGAATTTGAAAATTTTATCTGCCATATTTTTGGGGTTGGTACTCGTTTATATAGATAATGATCACTAATTCAAATCAAATCCAGGTAATCAAGTCATCGAGCCATGTAATTGATAAGTCAATGAAAATGAAATACTTATGTATAGAAAACACAATTTATGTGCAAAATAAAAAGGATACTAAAGACTTTAAATTAAAAAATATCTATTCTTATAGAATATTGTTTTGTTTGTTTTTTGTCTTTTTGTTGTTGTTTTGTCACTGATTAAACACTTAGAAATAACCAAAATGTTTAAATTAAAATTTTAAAAAAAAGAAAGAAAAGAAAAAAACAAAAACATCCCTCACTAAAAAGTGCGCCTGAAGTTTCTGAGTAAAGACGGATCGACAATAAGACGGTCGAGGTTAACAAGTTCGAACCTTTCCTTTCCGCATTTCTGACAAAATATGTTTAAAGTGAACATTGATTTTTTTCTCAGTCTTATCAGGGTTACAGATAAGGTTTTAGGTCAGTTGGGTATTTACTCAACAACTTTCCAAGGAATTTGGTTTTCACAATTTTAATTGAGTAATGAAAATATGGTTACTCCATCAAAATAAAGTCAATTGCTATTTTTCATAAACTTAATTTTGGAATTGAAATAACAGTACATGTACTTACTGGTATATGCAGGATTTATCATTAGCTCCTCAACAATTAAATAAAAAAAAACATTCAATCATATTTGATCTTCCTGATCCAAAGATTTAGCACTTTAAACTATTGAATTAAATCAAACTGGTTAACATGTTCGGTTAAAATGGAATTGGCTGCTATGGACTCTACCGCTGTCGTGCTTGTCTGGTTTGTAAACACGATCCAAAACTTTGTCTAAAGTACCTTTTACAACTTTGGTGCCGTTACAGACAATCTCAACTTCCAGATCGTCAATTATTGCGCGACAAATGCCTGGCACTTGGTTCGCATGCAGTGTTAGGTATCCACTCAGTGTTTTTGTTTTTTGTGTGTTTTTTTAGCTCACCTGAGCACAACATGCTCAAGGTGAGCTTTTCTGATCGCCTTTTGTCCGTCGTCCGTCCGTGCGTCTGGCGTCAACAACTGCTTCAAACAACATCTCCTCCTAAACGGCTTGGCCAATTTGAAAAATATTTTGCAGGAATGTTCCTTGGATGAAGCTCTACTAAAGTTGTATAAATGGTTCTGGTCCATTGCATAATTAGGTCACAGGAGCTAAAAATAGATTTTAAAAATGCAAACTTTGAAACTCTTTTCTGCAAAACGCAAAGCCTAGAGCTTAGATATTTGGTATGTAGCATCATCTTATGGGCCATTACCAAGATTGTACAAATCATAGCCCTACGGTGATAAATGCCCCCGCACCAGGGGTCACTTGTTTTACATAGTTATATAGGAAAATCTTTAAAAATCTTCTTCTATGAATCCATTAGGCCTAGAGCTTAGATATTTGGTATGTAGCATCATCTAATGGTTCATTACCAAGATTGTTCAAATCATAGCCCTGCGGTGATAAATGCCCCCGCACCAGGGGTCACTTGTTTTACATAGTTATATAGGAAAATCTTTAAAAATCTTCTTCTATGAATCCATAAGGCCTAGAGCTTAGATATTTGGTATGTAGCATCATCTTATGGTTCATTACCAAGATTGTTCAAATCATAGCCCTATGGTGATAAATGCCCCCGCACCAGGGGTCACTTGTTTTACATAGATTTATATAGGAAAAACATTAAAAATCTTCTTCTATGAATCCATAAGGCCTAGAGCTTAGATATTTCATATGTATCATCATCTAATGGTTCATTACCAAGATTGTTCAAATCATAGCCAAACGATGATAAATGCCCCCGCAATAGGGGTCACTTGTTTTACATAGAGTTATATAGGAAAATCTTTAAAAATCTTCTTCTATGAATCCATAAGGCCTATAGCTTAGATTTTTGGTATGTAGCATCATCTAATGGTTCATTATCGAGATTTTCAAAATGGTGGCCCTTTGGAGATAAATGACCCCGCACTAAGTCTTCTCCTCTGAAACCATAAGGCCCAGTGCTTATATATTTGGTGTGTAGTATTGTCAGGGCTAAAATGTTTAAGATTGAGTTATATCAGAATTCTTGTCTGTTTAAAAACCTTGTAATCAGTTGTAGCAATGGTACTCAGGTGAGCGTTTCAGGGCCATCATGGCCCTCTTGTTTAAACGTTTACCGTTTCTTCCTGCCTTGTTAACCATATTTGAAGCAAACAAATAGAAAAGCGTCAGATGAACGAATAAAACAGACTGGATTTATGTCTTATTTGAATGGCACTTGTGCTCAGGGTGAGCTTTTGTGATCGCCTTTGTCCGTCATCAACAATTGCTTGTGAACACTCTAGAGGCCACAGTTTTGACCCAATCTTCATGAACCTTGGTCAGGATGTTTGTCTACATTATATCTTAGATGAGTTCGAAATTGGGTCATATTGGGGCAAAAACTAGGCCACTAGGTCAAATCTTAGAAAATCTTAGAAAAATCTTGTTAACACTCTAGAGGCAACAGTTTTGGCCCAGTCTTCATGAAATTTGGACAGGGTGTTCGTCTACATGATATCTTGGATGAGTATGAAATTTGGTCACCAGGTCAAATCTTAGAAAAACCTTGTGAACACTTTAGAGACCACAGTTTTAGACTAACCTTAATGTAACTTGGTCAGAATGTTTGTTTACATCAAATCTCAGATGAATTCAGAACTGGGCAACATAGGGTCAAAAAGTAGGTCACCAGGGCAAATTTTGAAAAAATCTTGTGAACACTCTAGAGGCCTACATTTTTGTCCCTGTGTTCATTAAACTTGATATGAATGATGAGTGCAAATTCAGGTATGATCAAAATCTATGTCACTTTGTTAAATGTTAGGAAAACACTTTAGATGCCAGGTTTTTAGCTCACCTGAGCACAACGTGCTCATGGTGAGCTTTTGTGATCGCCTTTTGTCCGGCGTCCGTCCGTGCGTCTTGCGTCAACTTTTCCTTTAAACAACTTCTCCTCCTAAACCACTGGATGGATTTCGACCAAACTTCACAGGAACCATCCTTATCATGACCTCTATCAAAGTTGTTCAAATAATTTTGATTGGGTAAATAAGTAGGTCACAGGAGCTAAAAATAGATTTTAAAAATGAAAATTTAAAAAATCTTCTTCTCCGAAACCACAAGGCCTAGCCTTTTGATTTTTGGTATGTAGCATGATCTTATGACTCTCTACCAAGATTGTTCAAATTATGACCCTGGGGTCAAAATTGGCCCCGCCCCAGGGGTCACTGGATTTAACATAGGCTAATAGGAAAAAAACTTGAGAAATCTTCTTCTCAGACACCACAAAGCATAGAGTTTAGATATTTGGTGTGTAGCATTGTCTAGTCGATTCTTACCAAGTTTGTTCAAATCATGACGCTGGGGTCAAAATTGGCCCCGCTCCAGGGATCACTTGATTTTACATAGACTTATATTGGAAAAAAAAATAGAAAAATCTTCAAGGTCTGGAGTTTATATATTTGGTATGTAACATGGGCTAATAGACCTCTACCAAGTAGAGTGTGGTAGTGTGTAGCATTGTCTAGTCGATTCTTACCAACTTTGTTCAAATCATGACCCTGGGGTCAAAATTGGCTCTGCCCCAGGGGTCACTTGATTTTACATAGCCTAATGATACCAGGTGAGCGATCCAGGGCCATCATGGCCCTCTTGTTTGTTATTATGCCTAACACAGCCATCTTACTCAGGTGAGCGACACAGGGCCATCTTGGCCCTCTTGTTGAACACGTGTTTAAATTTGATCACATTACTATAATGTTCATCATATAATCAGCCAAATTAAGGTAGTGCCGAGACTTCTAGGTGCCAAATTAGTTTGGTGTCGAATCCTGTTCATTTGTAAGTAACCTGACGACGTTCAATGTAAGTAGGCATATGGGACTCGTATATGTCTTAACCATTTTACGTTACAAAACATTCCACGTTTATAAACACATCAGTTCAAATTGGGCGTATTCGACATTGGGTTTTTTGACTAAATTTTTTTCATTCGACTGGTGGGGTGTTGAGATCTTTAAGCACTTACTCAACGAAGAAAATTCTTCGTTAATAATCTCTAAATTATTTTCAAGATTAAAAACTAGTACACATAAGCGATATTTGAAAAGAATATACTCTTATTCAAACAAATCATCGTATATTTTTGCTAAACAGAACTCATTAAGTTCTAAATATAACAATTTAGTATCCTCCGTTCAAGCAAAACTTGAAAACTTCCTTTGTGGAGATTATTGGATAAAAAAAAAATGTCACGTGTCTTGACTAAATAAATGTCATGCATGGCCAATTTTATCATTTTAGCTTGATTAGTTGGGTTCCTTGTAACAGAAAAACTAATAAATTATCGCGAGGGACAGGATGAAAGAAAGCCTTATTCAAATCTTTATGTTTTTAACCTCTATGTAAAAAAAAAAAAAAAAAACGGAAAGTCCCAGTCGAATAGGCCATTGAGGCCTGTGTGTGCGCGTATGTGTGAGAAATCTTGTAAACAAGAAAAGATCCGGGAGCGGCGGAAATAATGCGCATTGTGCCAATATTCTTCTAAGAGATAACTTAATCTATCTACTAATGGGACCATACTGCAATTCAGAGTTCAAACGTGAACTACTTGATATCTTTTATCTTAATTATTTCAGACTGTTCATATTGATTAGTCATTGACCACATCAGTGTATCCTTAAGTAATTTCTATTTGCTGCAAATTGTTTAACACGGATATTTGGAGTGAATTCAAACAAGTGTTTGCATCAGCATAAATCAAACGGAAGTCCTGATATAGTCACTCAATGTAGGTCACTTGGAAAAGTGTATATTTTATGATTTAGGCAGAAAATGAGAGCACACTGTCGATGGTTTTGTTCCGAGTCGCGACCTCACACGTGAGAGTGTGCATTGACCTAGGGTATCGTGGCAGTATAGTACGTAGTAACAACCTGATTTCAATTCAACTTGGTCACATAGCCCGCCACTGTGTCGTCAAGAGAGTTCAATAAAGAATCTATTTTATTCTCCCATATATTTATGCACTCACTGGTCGACGCCTATAGTCCGTTTGCACCGTATATCAACGAAACCGAAAATAGGTACCAGGTGAAGCGTCAGATACGACGCCAGGTTGGTAATTTGCAATATTTATGGTAATATCAGCCTTGAGATATTTTTTTACTTAAAAGTAGAGAGATAAATCAATGATAAGCTTGTTTTTGACTCCCAAATCTATTTTGGCGCATAATTATCGGACTTATAAAAACCAAAACAGCAGCGAGGAAGACAAAAACGTATTCGCAATCATTACTAACCCCTGACACACGGTTCTACACATGTTGTCATCACATAAGATATACAATGCCTATGTCAGCGTTGATTGCAGAAGAAGAGCGAAATTGGCTTTGAATATGATAAAAGAAAAGCGCGGGTATACGGCGAATAGGTAGATGTATGAAGTTTTTCTCAACAGGAGAGATCAAATTTTATTAATGCACAGAAACAATACTGAACTAGATTTCTTTTGTTCTAAACAAATATAGGGCTTTCTGCTCTGCAAACCATATAAAACCTGATCAGATTCAATTACTTATCCTAACATACATCATCTGTGAAAAATTGAAGAGAATTCGTCTAGAATTGAAAGCTGTAGAGAGGAAATTAATATGGGTAGCAGATGAAATTTTTGACGTCATATGAAAACAAAGTCATTGCATTCAAAGAAGACCTGGGAGCTTTTCTTCCTCATATTTTCAAAATGCTGGCTCTTCAGGAACCCTCTTAAAAATGAAAAATAGTAATTCTCAAACCTTGGTGTCCAACAAGGGAATCAACTATTACTAGTCCTCTTTACATGCAACATAGAAATACAAGGTTCCTTTCCTACCAAGTAATTCTTTCTTATATTTTCATTGAATTTTCTTTCTGAATTTCAAAGAGCACAGAGCATTAAAATAGATTACAGCAGCACGTTATACCTTTAATGTAACAGAAAAAAGAATTTGTTAACGTCCCACCGACAGTATTTCAGTCATTTAGAGACGATGTCTACTTGAGACAGATATAGTGCTGCCACACTGCAGTATCACGCCGTAGACATGTGGCGTGATACCACACCCAGTCATATTATCCTGACACCGGGCCAACCAGTCCTGCAACTACCCTTATATGCTGAGCGCACGACCTTTCGCTCCCGAGGCGGACGCTCTAGCCACTCGGCCACCGGGGACGGTAAAAAAGAATTTGAAATATGTAGAATTATCTGCATAAGCACTAGGAAAAGGTTTTTCAGAAATATTCAGTTAAAACAGTGGTATTTTTCTACAGAAAACGTGTAACAAGGATTATTGTAGCGCCCCCCCCCCCCCCCCCCCCCCCCCCCTTTGCGTCGCTTGCGATAAAATTTACAAGACAAATTTTGATGCCAATCATCAAAAACGCCGCGCATGTTTTTGAAGCATGAAAATTTCCAAAAACAACAATAACAAAAAATATATTATCAGATTATTCAGAAGTATAGAACAAAAAAGTACAGAAAATACTTAAAATATAGTAGACACATTATGTAATGATGATTTAAGATGACATAAATTAACTCATCTATAGATCAATGAAGATACATTTTACAACAGGTTAATTCATTTTTTATATAAGAATTGGAATAGTTTGGGTCTGCAAGATGCATGAAATTTCCAGACAGTAAGCTGCTAAGGCGGTATTAATGTCAATGTAAAAACTATCATCATCATCAGCAGCAGCAGCAAGAACATGGGCAATGATGACGAAAAAGTCAGAATAGATAAGTTTTCATTTGGTAAGGGAATTAGGTACAGGTCCCAGTATTAATTAACAATCTGCTTCCCTTGATAATGTAGCGTGATATAGGAGTATGGCATTCTTTTTGTATTGATGATATGTATTAAATAAATATATAGTTACAAGGCTTTACAGCATAAGCTATGTAATATTCAGGTAAATTTATCCATTTCAAGCACTTTACATACTGGGATCGCAGATTGGGCCTGGGCCGTAAATTAGACATGTCCGCTACGGCCATACGTCACACACAACTAAAAACAGTCATATGTTAAAAAGAAACACTTTATGAACCAATTACTTGCATTAACTGATGAAAATAAAAAACAAAACAAAATTCTAAATATGCAAGTCTTCGATCGTTATTAAAAAGAAACCAAACCCATTTGTTGTGTATGATGACTGCAACGGGTTTTAAAACTTGGTTAAAGTACCTTGCAATCAACCCGATTCATTAAAGCTCAGAATTTATTTTTAAAGATGTTTTGAGGTCTTAAAATATTCAGAATTCAGATACAAACTGTCAGCTTCAAAATCAATGAAAAAGCAGTTTCATATTAGTATTACAGCATAATGTAGAAAATGTAAAAACATACAAACACTACACGTAATTACTCACATCTTTAGTGGCTACATTCTGAGGGTCCGTTTCTCTACATTTAAAACCGAATAACCTCTCAATTTTGTATGAATGACCAGAGACGATAATAATGTACCTCCGTGGAATGACCGAACGATTAAACAGAATTCTACAATACAGATATGCTGAGATTGAGCCAAAGTAGTGAACATTCAGTTTTGAGTATAAAATAAATATTTACTAGACACAATAATTGTATGTAGTATAAAAGCACAGAAGAACTATTTTCCCTAGGATGTTGCGTAACTCACTTTATCACGCGGAGGAGTATAGTTTCTTTCGAATGCAAAGGGAATCACGATAAAAATCCGTAAAACCTCCGTATAATCACATCTAGCTATCTCAAATACATCAGAGATATCTCCAGGGGTTATTAGACGGCAGCATGCTGCCGTCTTTAGTGGCTAGAAAGGCATCGCTGACCTTGCTAATTTGCATATCTTCCATGACAAGTTTAACTGTACCTCTCCGCGCTAAGTACGGATCCACGCAATGCGATTCTGCACTTACGAATACGAATGGAATATGTTACGCAGACCTTTTATTCATAACCGTAACCGTTATCCATGTGCTGTTGTTTGTAAACGTGTTATTTTGCTCTGTAAACATCCATTTTAAGCGTGAACAATATATCCGTGACACTAATAAATCAGAACAGCAACCCATTTTACATACTTGAAGATCTACTCCTGTAAAAAGAAGAAAACAAGAGGGCCAAGATGGCCCTGTGTCGCTCACCTGAGTAAGATGGCTGTGTTAGGCATAATGACAAAAAATCTGGCATCTAAAAGTGTTTTTCTAACATTTGACTAAGTGACCTACATATTGATCCTACCTGAATTTGCACTCAACTGGGAATTCATGCAGTCATCATTCATATTAAGTTTAATGAAGACTGGGACAAAAATGTAGGCCTCTTGAGTGTTCACAAGGTTTTTCTTAGATTTGACCTGGTGACCTAGTTTTTGACCTCATGTGACTCATTTTCAAACTCATCCAATATATCAATTAGACAAACATCCTGACCAAATCTATTGAAGATATGGCTAAAACTGTGGCCTCTAGAGAGTTCACAAGGTTTTCCTTAGATTTGACCTGGTGACCTAGTTTTTGATACCACATGACCCAATTTCAAACTTATTTATGAAGATTAGGCCAAAACTGTGGCCTGTACAGTGTTCACAAGGTTTTTCTAAGATTTTCCCTGGTGACCTAGTTTTTGACCCCATGTGACCCAATTTCGAACTCATCTGAGATATCATGTAGACAAACATCCTGACCAAGTTTCATGAAGATTGGGCCAAAATTGTGGCCTGTAGAGTGTTCACAAGGTTTTTCTAAGATTTGACCTGGTGACCTAGTTTTTGGACCCCACATGACCCAATATCGAACTCATCCGAGATATCATGTAGACAAATATCCTGACCAAATATTATGAAGATTGGGCTAAAACTGTGGCCTCTAGAGTGTTCACAAGGTTTTTCAAGGATTTGACCTAGTGACCTAGTTTTTGACCCCACATGACCCAATTTCGAACTCATCCGAGATATCATGTAGACAAACATCCTGACCAAGTTTCATGAAGATTGGGCCAAAACTGTGGCCTCTAGAGTGTTCACAAGGTTTTTCTAAGATTTGACCTGGTGACCTAGTTTTTGACCCACATGACCCAAATTTCGAACTCATCTGAGATATCATGTAGACAAACATCCTGACCAAGTTTCATGAAGATTGGGCCAAAATTGTGGCCTGTAGAGTGTTCAAAAGGTTTTTCTAAGATTTGACCTGGTGACCTAGTTTTTGACCCCATGTGACCCAATTTCGAACTCATCTGAGATATCATGTAGACAAACATCCTGACCAAGTTTCATTTTTTCCCCCCCAATTTCGAACTCATCGAGATATCATGTAGACAAACATCCTGACCAATTTATGAAGATTGGGCAAAATGTGGCCTTAGAGTGTTCACAAGGTTTTTCAAGGATTTGACCTGTGACCTAGTTTTTGACCCCACATGACCCAATTTCGAACTCATCCGAGATATCATGTAGACAAACATCCTGACCAAGTTTCATGAAGATTGGGCCAACGAACTCATCGAGATATCATGTAGACAAACATCCTGACCAAGTTTCATGAAGATTGGGCCAAAATGTGGCCTGTAGAGTGTTCACAAGCTTTTTCTAAGATTTGACCTGGTGACCTTGTTTTTGACCCCACATTACCCAATTTCGAACTCATCCGAGATATCATGTAGACAAACATCCTGACCAAGTTTCATGAAGATTGGGCCAAAACTGTGGCCTCTAGAGTGTTCACAAGGTTTTTCTAAGATTTTCCCTGGTGACCTAGTTTTTGACCCCATGACCCAATTTCGAACTCATCGAGATATCATGTAGACAAACATCCTGACCAAGTTTCATGAAGATTGGGCCAAAATTGTGGCCTGTAGAGTGTTCACAAGGTTTTTCTAAGATTTGACCTGGTGACCTAGTTTTTGACCCCACATGACCCAATATCGAACTCATCCGAGATATCATGTAGACAAATATCCTGACCAAATATTATGAAGATTGGGCCAAAATTGTGGCCTGTAGAGTGTTCACAAGGTTTTTCTAAGATTTGACCTGGTGACCTAGTTTTTGACCCCACATGACCCAATATCGAACTCATCCGAGATATCATGTAGACAAACATCCTGATTAAGTTTCATGAAGATTGGGCCAAATTTGTGGCCTCTAGAGTGTTCACAAGGTTTTTCTAAGATTTGACCTAGTGACCTAGTTTTTGACCCCACATGACCCAATTTCGAACTCATCCGAGATATCATGTAGACAAACATCCTGACCAAGTTTCATGAAGATTGGGCCAAAACTGTGGCCTCTAGAGTGTTCACAAGCAATTGTTGACGGCTCACCCGAGCACAAGTCTCAGGTGAGCTAAAAAGTAACGCTTCGAATGTCTGTAGTTAACATAAAGTAGTTCACGCGTAATTTTTTCATGAAAACGAGTATGGTTTCTCCCAGAGCATTTCTTAACTTTGAAAAAGAAATAAACATTACAGTATCTAAAACATCAAGTACCTTGCCAAGTTCTACACTAAAGTAACAGTAGAGAGTGTATATAAATCGGGTCCTAGAGAATGACCTACTTTTGAAATTCATACAGTCAGGTTCATGACCCTAATTCCGGATTGTTTTGTAATAACAAAGTGCGAATTCGATTGTCTTCCTACCGACTATAGTTGCTGGAGAGTGTGTGCAGTTTTTGCGTCATGTAGCTTTTGCCTCTATGGAATCAATAATTAAGAATCACAGCTTTTTTCCTGTTAATCCGGCCGCCGTCTCTCAGCGCATTGAGCGCTTTGATTTGTTGCTCTATTATGTCTCATTTCTTTTGTTATCACACTAAATTAAATAAACGGAGGTCAAATTTTCACACAATGCCAATAACCCCGCTTTAACGTTGCGTTAACATGGTCATTAGATGAACGCACCATTTGTTTCAACAGACTGATAACAATTAGCACAATGCCACTCTTACTCCTCCTATATTTTTACAGCCTTCAATGAACAATCGTTTATTATTTTAATATAAATTTAAATATTAAAAAAAAAAAATACCCTGCTTATTTGCAGCTTGTCAAACCCTCTTCCACTTGAGAGACACACAACTTCAGTGGTTGCTCCCTGTTGTTTTTTTTTGTGCGGCTCCATTGGCAAAAAAAAAAATCCATACTGATGCCGCGTTTCCACGCGGGGTCATTAAACTTTAAGGTGTAAACGATAACTAATGCATGTTTTTAACAAAGAAGGTGGGAAATCCAACATATATTAAATAGAAGGAGGGGTATGTACAACAACAAGGAGACACACATTACATAAAACAGAGATATACAGGCACAAAAGTGCCGCCTTGAGGCAGCACATTGAAATAAGCACAGCGACAAAGAAAAAATTGTCTGATGATAAAATTTATGTGGGTTAACAGGAAAACAAATTGTTTTTTTTTTTACATAACTTTTATTAAGATGTGACTTGTTTACATAAGTATATATATTTAATTGCATAAATAAAAACCTAGTTCCAAGACTTGAAGTGAATCTGAAAATGAAGAAAGACACACAATATGTTTAAATATGAAAACAAAGGCCTAATATACATATTTAGAGGACAAAAAAAGTTCCAATGTTATTAAGAAGGTAAAAAAAATGTGCAGCCAGACCAGGACTGAAACCCAAGACCACTTACAAAAGTCTCCCACCGATAACGGTTACATATTCTCTGCAAATTTGGAAATTGTTGCAGAATTTACAGAGATTAAATTGATAATGTTCCTGATAATCAAAAAGGAAGTATATACATAGGAGATACTATAATGATCACTTGTTTGGTGCAAAATAACCAAGTGAGAAAAATGTGCAGCCAGACCAAAACTTCAGCCTGGGACACCTAAAGGGTGATTGTTCTACTGGCTAAGTTACTTGACTTCTTACAACAGTCTCTGACCGATAAGTGTTACTTATTGGCACTACATAAGTTCATTTACAGAAAGAAATGGTTGATGAATGGGGGTTTTATAAAATTTTACAGTGATAAAAGATTAAACATTGTAAAAGAAAATATTACTTTTGTGTAATTTTTTCGAGAAGTAATTTTAATATACAGCATGAAAAAAATAGGAATGCATAAAAAATGTTTTCAAGATGCTTCAGGTATAATTTATACCATTTTAGTATCACATTTATAAAATACATTTTTTTAAGTATAGTGATGAATATTTGAAATGAAAATATAACAAATTCAAATATTGAGAAAATATTTTGTTTTAGTGAACTAAAACAGATTACTACACTTCAACAAGAGCTGTCCGTAAGACAACACGCTCGACTATTCGAATGCTTGTCAATAAAAATAAATATTGCAGTTAAAGGAAAAACAAGAAACTCTGTATTATCAAAATATAACATGAACAATAAACATGTGCTTCAAGTTTCAAAGCAAAATCTCAAAGAATTCAGTAAAAAAGTGAGTTAGTACAAAATAATTAATCAAGTCAGAAAAGGGGCATAATCATGTCAAAATCCAAGACAGAGATATGTACTCTTGCCATGTACAAAAGAGGTGATGGTCATAAACAGGTATTTAAAGTTTCAAAGCAATACCTCAAAGGGTTAAGTGAAAAAACGAGGTGGTGCAAAAACCTTAACCAAGATTCTTTTTTTTATTTTTTTTATTTAAAGGCATAACTATTTTAAAATTCATGACAGTCAGACCTCCAACACAGGCATGTAATTTCATGTGTGGATTATAAGAGACATCCATGGAAAGATATTGGAGATAAAAGCATTGATAAACAAATTTTAAGTACAAAAAGGCCCAATAATAAGAGTTACTGTTCCTGTAACTACTTGGGCATACATTCCTGTTTCTACTGGTTGGTCTGATGATGATAAACATATGTGTGAATTTTTAGAGACATGCATTCAGTGAAAGTGGAGATAATAGTGTTGCGGTCCAGCAGGTAGGGGTCTCCGAAGAGAAACTAAAATATCCTGGTTGGAAATCCCAAAATAGAATTAATCATATCTTGTGGTAGCTGGCAATTTAGACGTGTTTGGGTGCTTTTTAGGTGAAGTGCTGTAATTTCTTCAAACAAATAGTTGTAAGGGAAAGGGCTCTTATAGTACGAGATGTTTTGCTATTGGGTATGTGTCCGATCTCTCAAATGATGAAGTAGGCCTACGGTAGATGTCTAGGTATAATGATCACAACTTGGCCGTAAAATAAACGTAACGCTCTTTTCAAATAAAACTTCAGTTTTATTTTGTCAAATCAGAATACACAGACTTCAAATATAAATATTATCAAAAGTTATTTAATGCGTTTTAAAATCCTTCCTACTCATATAATATGCTTGAGTTTACTTTTACTAATGCTTAAATACATCTCTATATATAGGCTTAATTCATATACCAAGGTCTCTGTGTTGTTATACTCCATACAGTATAGCATAGTTTGTAAGTTCTTCAGCGCATAAAATATATGCGTACGCGTGCAATATCCTTTGTGACAAAAGATGGACTAGGTTCAGCACAATGTTATTTATAATGAATAAACCATGTGTATCGTTTAAGACAACTGGTAAAATTCTGTTAATCTCAAGGAATCCAGTTATTTAGAAATGTAAGTTCACATAGACGTCTTTACATTCTAATGTAGAATAAAGTAATGTTTACCAAGAAAATCGTATCTACCTTCGATCAAAGCTTATCTTTCTGAAGTACGAGTTCAAATTTAAACTATACAGTAAGATGAAATTCTCTTTTATCAAGAAAAACCGTAATGACTCGGCCTTCTATCGAATCTTAACTGTCTGAACCCCGAACTGACAAAAATGCAACGCTTATATACTAAGCAGTGATAGCATCTACCCGAACATAATTTTATGTCCAAAAAGGGCCATAAATATGCAAAAATTATTGGAAGAGACACTGTTCCTGTTTCTACTGGTTGGTCTGATGATGATAATTACATGTCTGAAGTTTGAGAGACATCGATGATCCACTGAGTAAAACTGGAGATAATATTAATGTTAAACAAAAGTTTAACATTAATTCTACATCCAAAAAGGGCCATAAATATGCATAAAAATATTTGGAAGAGTTACTGTTCCTGTTTCTACTGGTTTGTTTGATGATGATTAACACATGTGTAAAGTTTGTGGGACATCAGTTGAGCAGAAGTGCAGATAATGGCATGTGAAACAAAACCTTTACATTTCCTTGGATGACTACAATAGCTCACTCTTTTCTTTGAAAAGTCAAGATTACAAAAATGAAAGCGAAAAAAAAAAGCCTTATTGATCCATATGAAGTTGCAGAAAGTGTGAGAAAGTCATTGTACCGGAATTCAGAAACTTAAATATATTGAAAATTGTGTTGTGGACATTTTTAACAAACAGTTCCATGTTATTGGATCTTAAATTTTATGAGATTTTAGCTGAAGACAAAGGTAAATGACTCTGAAAGTAAAAAGACCATTCTCCAAAATTTATTATAACATCCTTCACAAGTTGTCAATACATTAAGCATATATCATCAGCCTATCTTCAATAAGATCAAAGTAATAATGTGGATATAATTTTCCACAAAGAGCAAATGTTCTGAAGAGAAGAGCTATCCTTGAAATAGTTTTTGCAACAGACTGTTTTAATGGGAACGATGTGATGCTGCAGATTTTCTTATTTATTTTAGGGAAAAAATAAGGGCACTAACTCTGAAAGGAAAGAGGCTCTACTAGGAAAAGATTCCTCGCGACAGATCGTCTCCAAGTCATTGATACGTGTACCAAATATCATCTGCTAAATTTAAATATAAGAGAATTGCTCTGGGAAGGGAAGACAATTTTTTAACAAAGGACAATAACTGTAAACAAAAGGGGCAATATGGGGCAGAGTACAATAATCTAATTATAACATTTTAGGCCACTTGATTTGACCTGCTTACTGTCGTGTAATGGCCGTATTCAAGACAAGTAGCCTTCATCCAGTTTACACTTTATTTAGCATGACAGGTCATGGCCCACTCAGACTGAGCGCTGCCATGTAACGTACTTAGCCCATGGTCGGGTCTCGAGGCTCTAACAAGATCTCCTTCTAGGTATCTAACCAGATCTATCTCCAAGACCCTTGACCGGTCAGCTTATATATTGGCTGGTTACCAGCCAGCCAGACAGTAAATTACATAATGACAAATAATAATGTCAAATATTTGTGTTAACAACAGTCACAACTGAGACAGACGTTGCATAACTAATGCAACGGTCCTCTCTAATTGTATCTATAATAGGTTAGTAACAATGAAAATGTAACAATAGCGTCTAGCTAGATTCAACCAATGTCAAATACCGGGTACAATAAATGTACAAAGGTTCATACAGATTATAATAAAAAGAAAATAAGTCAAACATCTGGAGGCCTCATTTTCCATGGGATCAATAACTTATAGGATTGCAGGAAAGTACCAGGAGGTTATCATTAGGAAAAATATTTTTGAACACTAGCTCCAGGAGAAAGATTTTGAATTTAACTACATGTATATTTATGAAGAGTACATACAGAAACTAGCTGCCCCCAATTAAGACACATTTTTCAAAGAATCAAATTCATTTTAACAGTGTGGTAGAGAACTATGACGTGATCATTTGTGCCAAATGAAATTAAAATCTGACTATTAGTTACAAAGATTTTTTTATAGATATATAAACAGTATAATTATTAGGAAACTAGCCAACCATCTGGTGCTCCATTTTTTTTAAGGAATAAACTCAAAGTAAGCAATTATGGTAGAAGGCTTTGAGGTAACCATTTGTGCAAATTGAAATTAAATTTTGACCATTGGTTTCAGAGGGGAAGAAATTTAAGGGACAACTTAATTTTAGCAATGATAGTAGATAGTCATGAGATAGCAAATGAACTTGAATTATTCTGGCCCTTTGTTTCAGGGAACAGGATTTTCAATTATTTTGATTTAAACAAGAAGCAGTTTTTTTGTTGTTGTTTTTTTGATAAAATGAAGGTAAAATTAAAACACAACAAATCATCAAAAATAAAAATAAAAGAAAAAGAGAAAATATAGTATAACAGGATTGTCAATGAAAGTTGTGCATCCATTGATTGGCTGACAGGCACATATTTCACTCTGAAATGAGACATTCACCTATGTAAGTCAAGAAGTCCTCTCCGAACACACAGTCAATCTTCATGTTGGTATAACACCAGTCATTTATGGTCGGATTGTCTTCAAATTTTCACAGATGGTACATCTTGAAACTAAGGTGTGCATATCCTGTCAGCTAACCGAAATTCCGAAAGACCGAAGTTCTGTGGCTGAAATAAGATTCGAACATAGGACCGAACATTTCATTTTAGGATTAAAGAGCTTCAGAATGAGATAGAAAGTTGAAACTTACACAGTTTGCAGTTCTGCAGAATTTCTACATATATTTTGAGTCGTGACGTCATATGACGTTATGTGACGTCATAAGCATACTTTTTAATTTTCATTTTAGGGCAATGATTTCGACATGATGCCAGTTGTTCAGAATAATGAATATTTCAGAGTTATGACAGTAAAGTATGCGCTTTTAAACAAAAGCATCTTCAGCACCCTATGACGTCATATGACGTCAGAGCTAAAAATATTGAACAATGGTGTTCACGCTCTACAGCCGTCATTTATGGTCGGATTTTCTTGTAATTTTCACAGATGGTACATCTTGAAACTAAGGTGTGCATATCCTGTAAGCTAACTGAAAATCCGAAAAACCGAAGTTCTGTGACTGAAATAAAATTCGAATATAGGACCAAAAATTTCATTTTAGGATTGAAGAACTTCAGGATGAGATAGAAAGTTGAAACTTGCACAGTTTGCAGTTCTGCATTATTTCTACAAATATTTTGAATCGTGACGTCAGAGGACGTCATAAGCATACCACTTATTTTTAATATGGGGCAATGATTTCGACATGATGCCAATTGTTCAGAATAATGAAAATTTCAGAGTTATTGCAGTAAAGTATGCGCTTTTGAGCAACAGCATTTTCAGCACCCTATGACGTCACGTGACGTCAGAGCTAAAAATAGTGAAAAATGGTGTTTGCGCTCTACAGCCGTCATTTATAGTCGGATTTTCTTCAAATTTTCACAGATGGTACATCTTGAAACTAAGGTGTGCATATCCTGTCAGCTAACCGAAATTCCGAAAGACCGAAGTATTGTGGCTGAAATAAGATTGGAACATAGGACCGAAAATTTCATTTTAGGATTAAAGAGCTTCAGGATGAGATAGAAAGTTGAAACTTACACAGTTTGCAGAATAATTCATTTGCACGGCAAATGATAGGACTTTCTGCAAACCGTTAAAATCTCAATCAAACTGAAAATTATTGCATATGAAAATTCAGCATATTTAAACATATTTATTATATTTTTGTAATTCTGGACCATTGGGATCACATTGAATTTATTGCACCAGAAATGAAAACATATTATAATCCCATTACGTCAAATGACGTCTGGCCTATGGAAATCTAAAGAAAACGTTTTGAATTACAACATGTGTGAAATTCAGCTTTTTACCTCGAATAGGGTCTCTGAAATACTAAACTTAATTCCGAGGTCATATTTTCAAAACTTTGTTTCACCACAGAACCTCGGTCTTTTCAATATTTTGAAAACGAAAGTAAGGATGCCCAACAAAATCCTTGCTTTTTAGCTCACCTGAGCACAACGTGCTCATGGTGAGCTATTGTGATCGCCTTTTGTCCGTCGTCCGTCGTCCGTCGTCCGTGCGTGCGTGCGTGCGTGCGTGCGTGCGTCCGTCGTCAACAATTTGCTTTAAACAACATCTCCTCATGAACCGCTGAAGGGATTTTGACCAAACTTCACAGGAATCATCCTTATGATGCCCTCTATCAAAGTTGTACAAATTATTCAGATTGGTTAAAAAAGTAGGTCACAGGAGCTAAAAATAGATTTTAAAAATGCAAATTTGAAAAACTTCTTCTCAAAACTGCAAGGCCTAGAGCTTAGATATTTGGTATGTAGCATCATCTTATGGGCCATTCCCAAGATTGTACAAATCATAGCCCTACGGGGATAAAAAGACCCCGCACCAGGGGTCACTTGTTTTACATAGAGTTATATAGGAAAATCTTTAAAAAATCTTGTTCTATGAATCCATTAGGCCTAGAGCTTAGATATTTGGTATGTAGCATCATCTAATTGGTTCATTACCAAGATTGTTTCAAATCATAGCCCTACGGTGATAAATGCCCCCGCACCAGGGGTCACTTGTTTTACATAAGTTATATTTGGAAAATGTTTAAAAATCTTCTTCTATGAACCATAAGGCCTAGAGATTAGATATTTGGTATGAAGCATCATCTTATGGTTCATTACCAAGATTGTACAAATCATGACCCTATGGGATAAATGACCCCCCCACCATGGTCACTTGTTTTACATAGAGTTATATAGTAAAAACTTTAAAAATCTTCTTCTATGAATCCATTAGGCCAGAGCTTAGATATTTGGTATGTAGCATCATCTTGTGGTTCATTACAAAGATGTTCAAATCATAGCCCTATGGTGATAAATGCCCCCGCACCAGGGGTCACTTGTTTAACATAGATTTATATAGGAAAAACTTTAAAAATCTTCTTCTATGAATCCATAAGGCCTAGAGCTTAGATATTTCATATGTAGCATCATCTAATATTTCATTACCAAGATTGTTCAAATCATAGCCAAACGGTGATAAATGCCCCCGCACTAGGGGTCACTTGTTTAACATAGATTTATATAGGAAAAGCTTTAAAAATCTTCTTCTATGAATCCATAAGGCCTAGAGCTTAGATATTTGGTATGTAGCATCATCTTATGGTTCATTACCAAGATTGTACAAATCATACCCCTACGGTGATAAATGCCCCCGCACCAGGGGTCACTTGTTTTACATAGAGTTAATAGGAAAATGTTTTAAAAATCTTCTTCTATGAATCCATAAGGCCTAGAGATTAGATATTTGGTATGAAGCATCACTTATGGTTCATTACCAAGATTGTACAAATCATGACCCTATGGTGATAAATGCCCCCGCACCAGGGGTCACTTGTTTACATAGAGTTATATAGGAAAATGTTAAAAATCTTCTTCTATGAATCCATAAGGCCTAGAGATTAGATATTTGGTATGAGCATCATCTAATGGTTCATTCCAAAGATTGTACAAATCATGACCCTATGGTGATAAAATGACCCCGCACCATGTCACTTGTTTTTAACATAGAGTTATATAGGAAAAACTTAAAAAACTTCTTTCTATGAATCCCATTAGGCCTAGACTTAGATATTTGGTATGTAGCATCATCTTATGGGCCATTACCAAGATTGTACAAATCATAGCCCTACGGTGAAAATGACCCCGCACCAGGGGTCACTTGTTTTACATAGAGTTATATAGGAAAATGTTTAAAAATCTTCTTCTATGAATCCATTAGCCTAGAGCTTAGATAATTGGTATGTAGCATCATCTTATGGTTCATTACCAAGATTGTACAAATCATAGCCCTATGGTGAAAATGACCCCGCACCAGGGGTCACTTGTTTTACATAGAGTTATAATAGGAAAATTTAAAATCTTCTTCTATGAATCCATAAGGCCTAGAGATTAAAAATATTTGGGTAGAAGCATCATCTTATGGTTTATTACCAAGATTGTACAAATCATGACCCTAATGGTGATAAATGCCCCCGCACCAGCGGTCACTTGTTTAAAACATAGAGTTTATATAGGAAAATCTTTAAAATCTTCTCTATGAATCCATTAGGCCTAGAGCTTAGAATTTGGTATGTAGCATCATCTAATGGTTCATTATCAAGATTTTCAAAATGGTGGCCCTTTGGAGATAAATGACCCCGCACTAAGTCTTCTCCTCTGAAACCATAAGGCCCAGTGCTTATATATTTGGTGTGTAGTATTGTCAGGGCTAAAATGTTTAAGATTGAGTTATATCAGAATTCTTGTCTGTTTAAAAACCTTGTAATCAGTTGTAGCAATGGTACTCAGGTGAGCGATCCAGGGCCATCATGGCCCTCTTGTTCATATTTGGTAAAACGGAGACGGGTTGGCACATCTAAAGCGTAACATACACATTCTGTGAAATATTAAGTATCTTAAATATATCAAGTAATTTTTTCATGCCCAATTGGAACTTTGCAACATATAGAAATTAACGCTTAGCAGAGTTCCAGATAATTTTTTTACCCTTGGAGTTTACCCCCACTTTTTAAAGTATGAGGGTAAATGGTGATATGTAAATCACATAAAGGGTAAAATACAAAACTTACCATTTTGATTATTGATGTGGACATTTGATTACATTATGACAAAAAGGAATAAGAGCTTTATTACTTTACATTTTATTAAGTCACTGTCTACATAGGAAATGAAGTTTCGGTTTCTTAAAATAAACAGATGCTGATAATCTGAGCCGCAAATGAACATACGCTGTGATATTTCTTTCCTTGCGTAATTGAAGAGGAGCGTGCGTTAGCGTACGCATAAAAAATATATCATATGCGTTTCTAGGTAATTTTAAAGGGTAAATTACGCTGATACGCACGTTATCTGGAACTCTGGCTTAGATATCAAACATTCTTTTTGACCTTATGACGTCAAATGACGTTAATCCTCACATAATAGAAATAAGTCTAAAAGACTAATATTCAGTCCAAATATCCACTTTCTAAATCATCTGAAAGCGATTTTATACGTATTTGAAATTTGACGTCAATGGTTCAAAACTTGGATTTTCCATAGAACCATTGCCTTTTCGAGTTTGGAAAACCGGACAAGGAATACACAACAAGAGCGTTACATACACATTCTGTGAAATGTTGATGAAAATCGGTCCAAATATAATGGCTGTACACCGCGTAAAACCTTTTTGCCCTGATATCAAATCTTACGTGATATAATGTTACATTATTATGGAATACATTGCATTCTAATGCTCATGGATTGATGTATAAACTATTAAATTTCCATGGTCCTGTGAAGTTAACAACATATTTGAATTAACGCATATATATCAGAAATTCTTTTTGTCCTTATGACGTCATCTGACGTCAAATGACATTCATCTACATAGAATATAAAGCAGACTTGGAGACTTATATACTATCCACATATAAGCTTTGTAGCTCATCTGGAAGCAATTTAAACGCATTTGAAATTTGACGTCAAAAGTTCGAATCTTGGATTCGCCATAAAATCATTGCCTTTTCGACTTTTGAAAAACGGACACCGGGATGCACAACGAGAGCCTAACATACACATTCTGTGAAATTTTGATGAAAATCGGTCCAGAAATAATGGCTGTAGGCCGCGTACAAACATTTTAAGACGATGTCAAGTTTGACGTCAAAACACGTCATAGACAAATGGAAATGATCGAAATGAAAAATGTTTTATCTGAAGCATATGCTATTAAATTTTTAAGGTGCTCGGACGTTTTCAACATATAAAAATTAACACGTAAAATTTAGAAATTACTTTTCACCTCATGACGTCATATGATGTCATACGACATTCATCTTCTGAGAATATAAAGGAAACCTAAAGACTTATATCCTGTCCAAATATCATCTTTCTAGCTCATCTGGAAGCGATTTTATACGCATTTGAAATTTGACGTCAATGGTTCGAATCTTTGACTCGCCATAGAACCATTGCCTTTCTAAATTTTGAAAAACGGACACCGGAAGGCAAAACAAGAGCCTAACATACACATTCTGTGAAATTTTGATGAAAATCGTCCCAGAAATAATGGCTGTAGACCGCGTACAAACTTTTTCACCTGACGTCAAATCTGATGTTATATGACGTCATATGAAGATGAAATTCATTGCATTCGAAAGCTCATGGTTTGAAATATATGCCATAAAATTTTCATTGTTCTGGGCCATTGGCAACACATCGAAATTAACACAAATACAAGAGGAAGAAAAAAAGAATAAGAAGAATAAGAATAACTAGATGTCATTCGTCTTAACGAATGATAGGACTTTCTGCAACCTGTGTTAATGCAAAAAGCAGGAGATAGAAGTTTCATGTAATGACTCACCTCTGGTAGTATTTCATGTTCATGCTGATTAATTGACATTATATTCCGCGAAAAATAAGCGTTTAGTTACGAAGAAAAAAAAAATAAGTAGCAGTAGTAGTAGTATGCTTATGACGTCATATGACGTCACGACTCAAAATATATTAAGAAATTCTGCAGGACTGCAAACTATGTAAGTTTCAACTTTCTATCTCATCCCGAAGTTCCTTAGCCCTAAAATGAAATTTTTGGTCCTATGTTCGAATCTTATTTCAGCCACAATACTTCGGTCTTTCAGAATTTAAGTTAGCTTACAGGAAATGCACACCTTAGTTTCAAGATGTACCATCTGTGAAAATTTGAAGAAAATCCGACCATAAATGGCGGCTGTAGAGCGTGAACACCATTTTTCACTATTTTTAGCTCTGACGTCACGTGACGTCATAGGGTGCTGAAAATGCTGTTGCTCAAAAGCGCATACTTAACTGCAATAACTCTGAAATTTTCATTATTCTGAACAATTGGCATCATGTCGAAATCATTGCCCCATATTAAAAATAAGTGGTATGCTTATGACGTCCTCTGACGTCACGATTCAAAATATTTGTAGAAATAATGCAGAACTGCAAACTGCGCAAGTTTCAACTTTCTATCTCATCCTGAAGCTCTTCAATCCTAAAATGAAATTTTTGGTCCTATGTTCGAATATTACTTCAGCCACAGACCTTCGGTTTTTCGGAATTTCGGTAAGCTGGCAGGATATGTACATCTTAGTTTCAAGGTGTACAATCTGTGAAAATTACAAGAAAATCCGACCATAAATGGCCGCTGTAGAGCGCGAACACCATTGTTCAATATTTTTAGCTCTGACGTCACATGACGTCATAGGGTGCTGAAGATGCTTTTGTTCAAAAGCGCATACTTTACTGTCATAACTCTAAAATCTTCATTATTCTGAACAACTGGCATCATGTCGAAATCATTGCCCAAAAATGAAAATTAAGAAGTATGCTTATACGTCACATGACGACATTTGACGTCACGACTCAAAATATATTAAGAAATTCTGCAGAACTACGAACTGTGTAAGTTTCAACTTTCTATCTCATCCTGAAGCTCTTTAATCCTAAAATGAAATTTTCGGTCCTATGTTCGAATCTTATTTCAGCCACAGAACTTCGGTCTTTCAGAATTTAAGTTAGCTTACAGGAAATGCACACCTTAGTTTCAAGATGTACCATCTGTGAAAATTTGAAGAAAATCCGACCATAAATGGCGGCTGTAGAGCGTGAACACCATTTTTCACTATTTTTAGCTCTGACGTCATATGACGTCATAGGGTGCTGAAGATGCTTTTGTTTAAAAGCGCATACTTTACTGTCATAACTCTGAAATATTCATTATTCTGAACAACTGGCATCATGTCGAAATCATTGCCATAAAATGAAAATTAAAAAGTATGCTTATGACGTCACATAACGTCATATGACGTCACGACTCAAAATATATGTAGAAATACTGCAGAACTGCAAACTGTGTAAGTTTCAACTTTCTATTTCATCCTGAAGCTCTTTAATCCTAAAATGAAATGTTCGGTCCTATGTTCGAATCTTATTTCAGCCACAGAACTTCGGTCTTTCGGAATTTCGGTTAGCTGACAGGATATGCACACCTTAGTTTCAAGATGTACCATCTGTGAAAATTTGAAGAAAATCCGACCATAAATGACGGCTGTAGAGCGCGAACACCATTTTTCACTATTTTTAGCTGTGACGTCATGTGACGTCATAGGCTGCTGATAATCATTGAAATCAAAATTTCCTCACGTGACTAATAATCCATAAAAATTTCACCGTCCTATGACTATTGCAACATATTAAAATAAGCGTTTAAGCGTTAGAAAATAATAATAATAAAATGACGTCACGTGACGTCATATGACGTTTATTTTCACATAATTGTTAGACACCCAGAGACCTACTAACTGACAAAATTTCAACTTTCTATCTCAAATAGGACAGTTTTCAAAAGCATTTAAAATTGACGTCCTTGGTTCGAATCTTGGATCCGCCATAGATGCTTGGACTTTTCGAATTTTCAGAAACGGACACCGGTATACACAATAAAAACGTAATATACACATTCTGTGAAAATTTTATAAAAATCGGCCCATTAATAATGGCTCTGGACCGTGTACAAACTTTCGTAGTCAATTTCAAATGTGACGTCATATGACGTCATAGGCTTCTGAAAATCATTGAAATCGAAATTTCAGCGTCTGAATCATGTGTCATTAAATTTTCATTGCCCTTCGACAATTTCAACATATAGAAATACTCTTGTTAATATTAGAAATACATTATCATATAATGACGTCACGTGACGTCATATGACGTTTATTTTCACAAAATGTTTAAGACTCCCAGAGACCTATATACTGACGAAACATCACTTTTCTATCTCAAATAGGACCGATTTTA
Organism: Solen grandis; assembly: GCA_021229015.1. Classification (NCBI taxonomy): domain Eukaryota; kingdom Metazoa; phylum Mollusca; class Bivalvia; order Adapedonta; family Solenidae; genus Solen; species Solen grandis. The sequence goes on from CM037789.1 coordinate 4,395,147, forward strand.
TAAGCATTTAAAAATTTACGACCTTGGTTCGAATCTTGAATTCGCTATAGAACCATAGACTTTTCGAATTTTGAAAAACGGACACCGAGATGCACAACTAGAACTTAATATACACATTCTGTGAAAATTTGATGAAAATCGGTTCATAAACAATGGCTGTAGACAGCGTACAAACTTTTGTTGCATATTTCAAGTGTGACGTCATATGACGTCATAGGCATATGAAAATCATAGAACTCAAAATTTCAGCGTCTGAATCATGTGTCATTAAATTTTCATTGCCCTTCGACAATTTCAACATATAGAAATACCCTTGTTAATATTAGAAATACATTATCATATAATGACGTCACGTGACGTCATATGACATTTATTTTCACAAAATGTTTAAAACTTCTAGAGACCTATATACTGACTGAATATCAACTTTATATATTAAATAGGACAGATTTTATAAGCATTTAAAAATTTACGACCTTGGTTCGAATCTTGGATTCGCTATAGAACCATGGACTTTTCGAATTTTGAAAAACGGACACAGGGATGCACAACTAGAGCCTAACATACACATTCTGTGAAATTTTGATGAAAATCGGTCCAGAAATAATGGCTGTAGACCGCGAACAAACTTTTTCACCTGACGTCAAATCTGACGTTATGTGACGTCATATGAATATGAAATTCATTGCATCCGAAAGCTCATGGTTTGAAATATATGCCATAAAATCATTATTCTGAGTCAATGGCAACACCTCGAAATTAACACAAATAAAAGACTAGAACCGCAGGCGGTATCTTGGTTTTCGCTTTTAACCTAATCAACTTGAACACTTTATTTCAACTCAGCCACAATTTTCAATATGAAACAGAACGGACCTACTCTCATTTGCACAGTTTTCTTTTTTTTTTTTTCTTTTTTTTTTTGCAATGTTAGAACATTCAAAGTCTTCTAGCGCAAATATTTTCCCATACCCTGTCCCTTGAAATCCATCACATTCTGTGGTGCAGTCAACAAGGAACAAAATGCTGAAAACCGCATTTCAATCAGACTTTAACATTTTGAGTTATAAGCAAAAGAGTGATTTTAAGCAAAACGCCCTCTAGCGGCAAAATTAGAAACAAAATTGCAAAAACAGCAAATAGTTCAAACAAGTATATAAGTCGCACTAGTCAAACTTTTTATTCTTATGTATCAGAATTTGAAGCATAAAACCTGATTTACAATTATTCCAAAAAAGGATCAAACTTTGGACTGCCGTATAATGACCAAATCAAGTCCGATCTTCAAAAACTAAACATTACTGGAAAGAGCTCTTGAAGAACTAAAACTTTTGTTCATATACTCTCAATGAAATATTTTTAGTTTTGGAGCTATTTGTGGCCGAATAAAAACACAATAATCGTAATATGACCTTGACCTTTTCAATTCTTTTTTATTTTTTGAATTGTGAGGCCCTTTCAAACATAACAATATATATCGTGTGAAAATTTCATGAAGAATGAACAGAAAATAAAGTCAGGAGCGACAAAAACATGTTTTTGAAATTTTAATTTTTCCTAAAATTTAGTGAAGTTTGACCGTTTCTAGAGGACAAACCACGCATTTCCTTAATTCGCTATCCCATATATTTTGTGTGTATACGTCTTTTAAATGGTATGCCGGAGACGGAATTCTTCTATCTGATCTCTAACAAAAACGGATAGGTTTTTCGTAGACCTACCCTCATTTGCACAGTTTTTTGTTTTTTTGTTTTGTTTTTGTTTTTTGCAAGGTTCGAACATTCAACCTTCCGTAGCTCAAAAGCTTCCAGCCACACGGACCCTCGAATCCTATCATATGTTATTAGGCTATCAACAGGGAACAGAATGCAAAAAACCGTATTCGAATCGGACTTCAACTTTTTGAGTTATAAGCAAAAGAATGATTTCAAGAAAAGCGCCCCCTAGCGGCAAAATGAGATAGAAAATTGATTAAAATTTTACTGTTAGGTACCTAGCAAAGCAGCAAATAGTTCAATCAAGTATACTAACGTTAGTCGCACAAGTCAAACTTTTTATTCTTATGTATCAGAATTTGAAGCATAAAACCTGATTTACAATTATTCCAAAAAAGGATCAAACTTTGGACTGCCGTATAATGACCAAATCAAGTCCGATCTTCAAAAACTAAACATTTCTGGAAAGAGCTCTTGAAGAACTAAAACTTTTGTTCATATACTCTCAATGAAATAATTTTAGTTTTGGAGCTATTTGTGGCTGAATAAAAACACAATAATCGTAATATGACCTTGACCTTTTCAATTCTTTTTTATTTTTTTTATTGTGAGGCCCTTTCAAACATAACAATACATATCGTGTGAAAATTTCATGAAGAATGAACAGAAAATAAAGTCAGGAGCGACAAAAACATGTTTTTGAAATTTTAATTTTTCCTAAAATTTAGTGAAGTTTGACCGTTTCTAGAGGACAAACCACGCATTTCCTTAATTCGCCACCCCATATATTTTGTGCGTATATGTCTTGCAAATCGTATGCAGCAAACAGAATTATTCTATCTGATCTCTAACAAAAGTGGGTAGGTTTTTCGTAGACCTACCCTCATTTTTCCACTTTTTTCCAAGGTTCGAACATTCAACCTCTCCTAGAACAATTTTTTCCCCGTACTCGATGATAAGATATCCATCATATTTGATTGGGCTGTCAACAAGGAACATTATGTAAAAAACCGCATCTAAATCAGGTTTCAAATTTTTGAGTTATTAGCAAAACAGTGATTACATGCATTGCGCCCCCTAGTGGCTAAATCAGAAATAAATGTGAAAAGTTTGACCAATTAGGCACATGTTCAGATAAAGATGACTCCATGCCCAAAATTTCATAGCTGTAGCTTTTCTCATCTGGCCGCTAGGCTGGACACAAAAATGGGTGGAATTAGAAAAATAATAAAAATAAAACTAGAACCGCAAGCGGTATCTTGGTTTTCGCTTTTAACCTAATCAACTTGAACACTTTATTTCAATTCAGCCACAATTTTTAATATGAAACAGAACGCAAAGGTTTTTTGAAGACCTACTCTCATTTGCACAGTTTTTTTTTGTTTTTTGTTTGGAATGTTAGAACATTCAAACTCCTCTAGCGCAAATATTTCCCCATACCCTATCATCACATCACATCACATCACATCACATTCTGTGGTGCTGTCAACAAGGAACAAAATGCTGAAAACCGCATTTCAATTAGACTTTAACGTTTTGAGTTATAGGCAAAAGAGTGATTTTAAGCAAAGCGCCCTCTAGCGGCAAAATGAGAAAAAAAAAGATAAAAATTTTACAATTAGGTACCTAGAAATGCAGCAAATAGTTCAAACAAGTATATAAGTCGCACTAATTGAACAGTCTTTTTCTTATATATCACAATTTTAAGCATAAAAACTGAATAACAATTATTCCAAAAAAGGATCAAACTTTGGATTGCCGTAAAATGAAAAGATCAAGTCCGATCTTCAAAAACTAAACATTATACGAAAGAACTATTTAGAACTAAAACTTTTGTTCATATACTCTCAATGAAATATTTTTTTTAGTTTTGGAGCACTTTGGGGCCGAATAAAAACACAATTATCGTAATATGACCTTGACCTTTTCAATGTTTTTTAACTTTTTAATTGAGAGGCCCTTTCAAACATAACAATACATAACTTGTGAAAATTTCATGAAGAATGAACAGAAAATAAAGTCAGGAGCGACAAAAAAACATGTTTTTGAAATTTTAATTTTTTCCTAAAATTTAGTGAAGTTTGACCTTTTTCTAGAGGACAAACCATGCATTTCTTAAATTCGCCACCCCATATATTTTGTGCGTATATGTCTTGCAAATCATTTGCAGCAAACAGAATTCTTCTATCTGATTTCTAACAAAAATGGATAGGTTTTTCGTAGACCTACCCTCATTTGCAGTTTTTTTTATGAGATTCGAACTTTCAACCTTCCGTTTCTAGCTCAAAAAGTTTCAGCCACTCATACCTAGAAATTATCATATTTTATTAGGCTATCAACAAGGAACACAATTCAATTAACCGCATTTGGATCAGGCTTCAACTTTTTGAGTTATAAGCAAAAGAATGATTTCAAGAAAAGCGCCCCCTAGCGGCAAAATGAGATAGAAAATTGATTAAAATTTTACTGTTAGGTACCTAGCAAAGCAGCAAATAGTTCAATCAAGTATACTAGTCGCACAAGTCAAACTTTTATTCTTGTTATCAGAATTTGAAGCATAAAACCTGATTTACAATTAATCCAAAAAAGGATCAAACTTTGGACTGCCGTATAATGACCAAATCAAGTCCAATCTTCAAAAACTAAACATCACTGGAAAGAGCTCTTGAAGAACTAAAACTTTTGTTCATATACTCTCAATTAAATATTCTTAGTTTTGGAGCTATTTGTGGCCGAATAAAAACACAATAATCGTCATATGACCTTGACCTTTTCAAATTTCTTTTAATTTTTTTTATTGTGAGGCCCTTTCAAACATAACAATACATATTGTGTGAAAATATCATGAAGAATGAACAGAAAATAAAGTCAGGAGCGACAAAAACATGTTTTTGAAATTTTAATTTTTCCTAAAATTTAGTGAAGTTTGACCTTTTCTAGAGGACAAAAAACGCATTTCCTAAATTCGCCACCCCAAATATTTTGTGCGTATATGTCTTGCAAATCGTATGCAGCAAACAGAATTCTTCTATCTGATCTCTAACAAAAGTGGGAAGGTTTTTCGTAGACCTACCCTCATTATTTCACTTTTTTCCAAGGTTCGAACATTCAACCTCTCCTAGAACAATTTTTTCCCGTACTCGATGATGAGATTTTCATCATATTTGATTGGACTGTCAACAAGGAACATTATGTAAAAAACCGCATCTAAATCAGGTTTCAAATTTTTGAGTTATTAGCAAAACAGTGATTACATGCATTGCGCCCCCTAGTGGCTAAACCAGAAAAAAAAGTGAAAAGTTTGACCATTTAGGCACATGTTCAGATAAAGATGACTCCATGCCCAAAATTTCATAGCTGTAGCTTTTTTCAATGGTCGCTAGGCTGGACACAAAAATGGGTGGAATTGGAAAAATAATAATAACTAGAATCGCCATCGCGATATCATCGGTTTTCGCAAAAGCGATTCCATTCAGTTCACAAGTAGCATGATTCCAAAAACATTTCTCCGTTCAATGGCTTTTTTATAATCTTAAACAGCGATCTTTCAAACATTTTTGTCGCAATGTTTAAGCAGACTTTTTACCCAAAAGAATATTTTTTAGTATTACCTTTCAGTTATGTAGTCGCGATATTATCGATTTTCATGAAAGCAATTCCATTCAGTTCACGAGTTGCATGATTCAAAAACATCTCTTCTTTCAATGGCTTGTTGATACTGTTAACAGCGATCTTTCAAACATTTTTGTCGCAATGTTTAAGCAGACTTTTTACCCAAGAGAGTATTGTTTAGTATTACCTGTCAGTTTTGAAATAGCGATATCATCAGTTTTCACGAAAGCAATTCCATTCAGTTCACGAGTCGCATGATTCGAAAAACATATTTCTTCGTTTAATGGCTTGTTGAATACTGTTAACATTGATCTTTCAAACATTTTGTCGCAATGTATAATTAGACTTTTTACCAAGAAGAATACTTTTGAGTTTTACCTGCCTGTTATATGGTCGTAAATTTGAAAACTTTTTTTACGGACTTCGGGTACTGCAATGTTATATGAGTGTGTTGCTTTATGATGGTAACAAACAACAATTGTATTAGATAAACAACAATTGCAAACGACACACAACAGTATAAAATGACACGCGACAATGCGATATGCCACTTAACATTATAATGAACTAATGTTGAATTGAATTACTATCATTTTCATGAAATATCGCATGAATATTTTAGTGTTGTTTCAAATTGATGTCACCAAGGAACAGAATGCAAAAAATTGCATATAAATCAGACTTTAATTATTTTAGTAATAAAGGGTGATTTTAAGCCAAGCGCCCCCTAGCAGCAAAATGAGAAACAAAATTGAGTAAAATTTTTACTATTAGGTACCTAGAAATGCAGCAAATGGTTCAAAGAAGCATACAAGTCGCACTAGTCGAACATTCTATTCCTTATATATCACAATTTGAAGCATAAAAACTGATTTACAATTGTTCTAAATAGGATAAAACTTTGGACTGCCGTAAAATGACCAAATCAAGTCCGATCTTCAAAAACTAAACATCACTGGAAAGGGCTATTCAAGAACTAAAACTTTTGTTTATATACTTTCAATAAAATATTTTTTGTTTTGGAGCTATTTGGAGCCGAATAAAAACACAATTATCGTAATATGACCTTGACCTTTGAAATTTCATTTTAATTTTTTAATTGTGAGGCCCTTTCAAACATAACAATACATAACTTGTGAAAATATCATGAAGAATGAATTAAAAATAAAGTCAGGAGCGACAAAAAACATATTTTCGAAATTTTAATTTTTCCTAAAATTTAGTGAAGTTTGACCGTTTCTAGAGGACAAACCATGCATTTATTAAATTCGCTACCCCATATATTTTGTGCGTATATGTCTTGCAAATCATTTGCAGCAAACAGAATTCTTCTATCTGATGTCTAACAAAAACGGATAGGTTTTTCGTACACATACCCTCATCTGCACAGTTTTTTGCGAGGTTCGAACTTTCAACCTTCCGTTGCTAGCTCAAAAAGTTTCAGCCACTCATACCTAGAAACTATCATATTTTATTAGGCTATCAACAAGAAACATAATGCAATAAACCGCATTTGGATCAGGCTTTAACTTTTTGAGTTATAAGTAGAAGAGTGCTTTCAAGCTAAGCGCCCCCTAGCGGCAAAATGAGAAACAAAATTGATTAAAATTTTACCATTAGGTACCTAGCAATGCAGCAAATAGTTCAATCGAGTACGCAAGTCGCACTAGTCGAACATTCTAATTCTTATATATCACAATTTGAAGCATAAAAACTGATTTACAATTATTCCAAAAAAGGATCAAACTTTGGACTGCCGTAATATGACCAAATCAAGTCCGATCCTCGAAAACTAAACATCACTGGAAAGAGCTCTTTAAGAACTAAAACTTTTGTTCATATACTCTCAATGAAATATTTTTAGTTTTTGAGCTATTTGGGGCCGAATAAAAACACAATAATCGTAACATGACCTTGACCTTTTCAATTATTTTTAAAATTTTTAATTGTGAGTCTCTTTCAAACATAACAATACATTACATGTGAAAATATCATGAAGAATTAACAAAAAATAAAGTCAGAAGCGATTTTTAAAAAAATTTAGTAAGTTTGACCATTTGCAGAGGACAAACCATATATTTCTTAAATTCGCCAGCCCATATATTTTGTGCGTATATGTCTTGCAAATCATTTGCAGCAAACAGAATTCTTCTATCTGATCTCTAAGAAAAATGGATAGGTTTTTCGTAGACCTACCCTCATTTGCACAGTTTTTTGCGAGGTTCGAACTTTCAACCTTCTGTAGCTCAAATACTTTCAGCGACACGTACCTCGAAACCTATCATATTTTATTTGGCTATCAACAAGGAACAGAATGCAAAAAACCGCATTTGAATCGGACCTCAAATAAGTGAGTTATTAGCCATTAATAAATTTCATGCAAAACGCCCCCTGGCGGGAAAAGTAAGACATAAATGAAAATTTTCTCAACGTTAGGATCATCTTCAAATACGTGGTAATAACTGATTAAAATTTCAAACATGTGACTTTTTTCTATCATGGTGATATGCCGTTCACAAAAAAAGGTTAGAAAAATAATAAAAAAACTAGAACCGCAAAGCGGCATCTTGGTTTTCGCTTTTAACTTGACTAGTAAGAGTACTGGTTTCAACTGCAGACATAATTGATTGATATTAACTTTATTCGAATATTATTAACATATAAAAGTCAAATAGAAAGTTTGAAAAAAGAAGATACTTAATACAAAACAATCGTGTATTATATTACAAAGGGATATCTCCTGACGTTATTTGATGATAACAGCCTTAATCGAATTTGATCGAGAGAGTGTGGTAAAAAAAAAAAGAAAATATAAAGTTTGAAGATAAGAAATGAAGTGCGATATTTTTTTTCTTCTTTTTTTAATATTCATGGGGGAAAAACTCAATATATAATAGGCTGATAACATTTGTTAACCTTCTTGCCCGAATTTAGGAAAGAACACTGTGGTTAAGTTTAAAAGTGATTGCTTAGAGAATGAACACGCAAGAAATTTGGATCTATTTTGAGCTGAAGAAAATGGCAATTATCGTTATATAACCTTGACCAATGAAAATACTGTTTAATTTTTCTTTTACTTGAACAAAGAGACAAAAAAAAGACACACACTAAAAACTTATGTATTTGAAATTGTAATTCATCCAATTAGTGACGTTTGCCGCATGCTGTTGACAAACAATACATACCCTTAACTCGCTTACCCAAATATTCTCTGTATATATGTTAAGCAAATTAAATAATGCAAATATAATTCAGATAACATACTGATTTACGATTTTTCGATAAAGGATCAAAATTTGGACTGTTGTAAATTGATCAAATGAAGTCCGATCTTCAAAAACTAAACATCATTAGAACGATCTCTTCACGAACTAAAACTTTTGTTCATATACTTTCTATAAAATATTTTTAGATTTGAAGATATTTTGTGCCGATAAAAATAACAATAATCGGTATTATAACATTGACCTTTGCATATTTTCATCGTTATTTACTATGAGTTTATTTGTATTATTTAAATGCATAAACAGTGAAAACATGATAAAGATTGAACAAAAAATAAAGTCAGGAACTGCAAAAAAGAGGAAACATACTGATTTACAATTGTTTGATAAAAGGATCAAAATTTGGACTGTGGTAATTTGATCAAATGAAGTCCTATCTTCAAAAACTAAACATCATTAGAACGACCTCTTCACGAACTAAAACTTTTGTTCATATACTTTCTATAAAATAGTTTAGGATTTGAAGCTATTTTGTGCCGATAAAAATATCAATAATCGGTATTATGACCTTGACCTTTGCATATTTTCATCGTTATTTACTATGAGTTTATTCGTATTATTTAAATGCATAAACAGTGAAAAAATGATGAAGATTGAACAAAAAATAAAGTCAGGAGCTGCAAAAAAGAGGAAACATACGGATTTACAATTGATTGATAAAAGGATCAAACTTTGGACTGTGGTAATTTGATCAAATGAAGTCCGATCTTCAAAAACTAAACACCAATGGAAAGATCTCTTCACAAACTTAAACTTTTGTTCATATACTTTCTATAAAATAATTTTAGATTTGAAGCTATTTCGTGCCGATAAACATAAAAATAATCGGTATTATGACCTTGACCTTTGCATATTTTCATCGTTATTTACTATGAGTTTGTTTGTATTATTTAAAGGCATAAACAATGAAAAAATGATGAAGATTGAACAAAAAATAAAGTAAGGAGCTGCAAAAAAGAGGAAACATACGGATTTACAATTGTTTGATAAAAGGATCAAACTTTGGACTGTGGTAGTTTGATCAAATGAAGTC
>CM037789.1:4404890-4454890 GCA_021229015.1 Solen grandis
AGGACTGACTTTTAAGATCACACATTTTTGAAATATCCAAAATTGATGAACAGAAGGTCTAGAAGAGGAAGATAATTGTGATTTTTTACATAAAAGAAAAGAATAGGCAGATTTTCATAGCAAAAGAAGAAGCACTAGGATTGAGAAAGAAAAAACAATGCGTCTCCTGGGTCTGATGATCGTTATAGATTGCCACCCCTGTTGCCACAAGTGTTTGTACATACATACAAGTCAGTGGGATGAATTTAGTGTAGTTCACATGATGAAGAGAGGTAACTTATGCAGTCAGATGAAAGAGTCTTGTTTAAATATGGGAGAGAATTACATGGGCACTTGTTATCTTCTGTAAGACTAGGAGTCAATAGAGAGAGATCATGTGACTTGTATAAATTTGTATTTCAAGACTTGTAATATATTATATATTTGGCTCCAGGCCTGATGCATTTCAACATTTGTTATGAGTCAGTGAGGTTTTTGTGAGTTGTAAAATCCCTTTGTGGTTATTACCTATAAGATTTTGAGTGCAGGACAACTGCCCCCTAGGACTAATGCCCCCTTAGGCCATCTGTCACTCTGGACGAGCAAGTGACTTAGCCGGAGAGACTGTAGATCCTTCCATTAAGACTTAGGGCAATGAAAAGCTTAAAAAAATGCCCCTTAGGCTATCTGTCCCTCTAGATGAGCAAGTGACTTAGCCGGAGAGGCTGTAGACCATCCTTCCGTTAATTAGACTTAGGGCAATGAAAAGCTTAGTGTTAAGCCTCAGTAACATTGAATGCTGGCGGCAGTTGTGACTGCCTTTGCGACCAGTGCCAGACCAAGATCAGCCTGATCATTCTATAGTCTGATCACGGTCTGCACTGTTCGCTATTCAGTCAATAAATTTTTGGCAAGCACCCCCATAAACAAGTATGGTTCAGTCCAAAATGAAGAAAGGTTAAGTCCAATAAAGAAATTAAGCATGGAAAAGGTTAAAATGCAGTTCTAGACCCAAATTATACAGTGTACTAACAGGACTGCTCTGTATTTGTTTCTTTGATTAGTGGCCCATTGAGAACTCTAGCTTGTGAAAACGTGATTTGTAACACATTGTTAAAGTTTGTTCGGTTTCTCAACATAAGCTATTTTGTATTTGGTCAATTTAGTGAAATTGAACAATATGTTTGAGGTATGTTTTCTACAAAGTAGCATGGTTAAAGCATAATATCTGCAATTGTTACAGAAGGTAAAGCTGTAGTAAGTTGTTCAAAAGCCACCTATAGTTTTCTGAAGTGATTGGAAGGTCTTTTATTGCCCATGAACTCTTTTAAGGGAGTGGATAAATGAGACTGAATGGTTCAAATCGTGTAAAAGAAAGAAAATTTTGCCTCTCAAACTTGACTTTTATCACAAAGGAGCTTTAGGTGATGTATGTTTATCTACTTGGGAATGACCCATGCTATGGAATGACTGCAGGACTTAGGTGATGTATGTATATCTACTTGGGAATGACCCATACTATGGAATGATTGCTGGGCTTAATTAATTAGAAAGAACACTGTAAACCTGGCACAGAATGAAACTGCTTTCAGTATGAATGATAGAGCTGTTGGAGTGGGTTGGGGAATTTAAAGTAGCCCCCCCACACACACACACACTTACATGCATATTTATCTCCCAAATTTAAAATCATGTACTAATTTTTTCTAGAAAAATATGTCTTATCACTTCCCCAAAATCAGAAAAAAAAAACCTGTATGTTCTGGTTTATCTACGGAGTACCATAGTGTGAAAATGGCATAACTTATAGTGTAGCGGGTGAATTGTCCGATATGACAAATATACTTCCGAAGAGAGCTTCCCTGTCTACATTAGTCATAAATACCGGTATGTACAAGTCATGACAGTGTTACAATAGTCCAGTCACACCTCAGTGACTGCAGGGTTGGAGGATATTGCCCCTTTGTTTGTTGACATTTTTGATAGTGTTTTATACAGGTAATACATTGGTGTTTCAAGACAGTTTGACGTGAGTGCACACTGATATACACTGTTGGGTACATAAACTGGGTGGGGGTTGCTTTTTCATCAAGACATCAGAGAAGTAAAATTAAAGTAAAAATGATTAAATTAAAAAGTGTCTCCAGAATGAAGGAGTTAGAGCTCTGATCAGGACTCTAAGTAAATGATGTATCAACATGAATACTCAAATAGAATCAGATGTTAAATCTATTGATTTATTCTAAATTTATTGTGTCACATTTTTGTTAGTAAAATGTATGAAAAACATACTGTAGACTCGTTCATTTTTGTGGGGGACCAATTTTTGTCAATTTTCATTGATGGCTTTTCACATGAATATTAATCCCAGGATTATTTAATACATCTAATTTTTCATGGAGGATAAATCCACTAATACATGTACCATTAAAATTGACTTATTTACCAGGTTACACTAAATGTAATGTCAGCAAAAATATGGATTTTTCATTATGACTTTCAGTTTTGTGGTACTCCTGTTGGCTGAAATCTCAGGGTTACCATTACACGTGACAGTTTTTCAGTTACCTTTTTCATTCAAAACCTGACAAGTGGTCTGTCTAAGTGTTCCTTTTCTGTGTTTCAGTACTCTACATGGACGCTGATATGGCTGGGTTGGAATGTGTTCGTCATTTGTCTGTATCTAGAGGTGGGCGTCCTGAACAGGGTAAGTAGCATCAGCTGGAGTCCTTCACTACGCTTAACAAAGAAAAGACTTAAAGCTTCCTTGTACAAGTGGGGCTCCAGTCGGTTCCAGCTTCTAGGGCTTAACCCTTTCCCTCATATAGACTCATTTTGACGCCCTCAATAGGTATCACATAAAGCCTGATCTGCAGAAAACCACAGTTAAACCATACCAAATTTAATTACAAAATCCTCATTTCCAGACCACTGAGGAGCAGCGAACAGCATAAAACCTGATCAGCCTGCGAGTAACTCTGGTTTTATGTTGTTCGCATAGGTCTTTTCATGGTGTCCTCTATGAGGGAAAGGGCTAGTGTGTGGGGTCATGCTAATTATTTTGCTACCACAGTGTGACGGCGCTGTGTCGTGACTCAGTCTCATAGTGACACGAAAACTATGCTTTTAATACAACATTTGACAAGGTTTTAGCATTTTTTTTCTCACAAAAATGTATGTGACATTTTGTTCTTTTAAATTGACTTCTTTGAAAACTTCATTGTGATATTTCTGTTTAAATGTGACTATGGCACAGGGCTGTCACCTATACAAGTCATTGGTGTTATATAGACACTGTTCCCATATGACTGAATTACAGTTGATGGGATGTTAAACCAAAGCACACACATTTTGAAATACTGGTACAGTTATTCTTTGACCAGCCCCGGTTGCTGATTAGTTAGAGTGTTTGCCTCAGGAGTGGGAGGTCTGGGTTCAATCCCCGGTCGCGACATACAAAAGTCATAAAAAATGGTACTGGTATAGCTCCCTTGCTTGTGCTCAGCATATACCGGTAGTTGCAGGACTGGTTGGCTTGGTGTCAGGATAATGTAACTGGGTGTGGTATCATGCCACATGTCTACGGAATGATACTGCAGTGTGGCAGCACTATATCTGTCTCAAGTAGACATCCTCTCCAAATGACTGAAATACTATGGTGGGAACAAACAAACAGTTATTTTTAAAAACAAAAACCCATTTAGTGACTTATATGAGTACATTAGAGGGAGCTAATTTATTTTGGTGTAGACCATACAATTGGAAATCTGCAAAGTCTGTACTGTTTCATAAAATTAGATTGTTACCTCACATAAATAAGTTCCTGTCCATGTTATTAACATTGTATGCCTGTTGTATTTACATGTATCTAATTACTGGCTGTTGGTATGCAAAAGTTTGCCATTTGGCTGGTGTGCGTGTGTGTTGATTACAAAGAGTGAATGTCTGGAAATAATAACAATGAAAATCTGCTCTAACCTGGTTGAAATATTTCCCATTTTCTCGATCAATATCAGGCTAATTGGTACAGGTTTTCAGTACAATGTCATAGACTGTCATTTATTATTTTGTCATCAGTAAAATGAAGATTCCTAAATTACAGTTGATAGATTTGTAGAGGCAATGTACTTGGGTTATCATACTTTCACAATGGTGAAGACATTCTGTCAAAGTTGTAAAATATGGTACTGGAATAGCTCCCATGATTGGGACTCTCTATATATAAGGGTAGTTCCAGGTTTGGTTGGCCCGATGTCAGGATAATGTGCCTAGGTGTGGTATCATACTACAATTCTAAGGCTTGAAACTGCTGTGTGGCTGCGCTATATCTGTCTCAAGAAGATATAGTCTCCAAATGACTGAAATACTGTCGGTGGGACAATAAACCCAACAAACAAACATTTATAGATGTTGATAATTGTAGTACCAATCAATCATTTTTAAATTAGATCACCTTTATGACTTAATAGCTGTAAAATTAGATGTATTGATTACATTAGGAATGTGACTTTAGATTGGTATGTGAAAGACACAGATTTTTCCTACAAGATTTTTACAATCTATTCAATGCATTTACCTTTCATAGGTTTACAGATTTGTATATATGAGGGTGTGTTACACAGGAAGGTGTGTGTGAAGTCTTTAGTTGTATTTAGCACACTTATGTAAAGGAGCAGTTTGAAAGGGCTCAGTGTGGCATAACTATGATGTAACATTTTTGTCAGGTATGTGTCAGTGATCACGTAGTCTGAATCCCCGATCAGTCTGCCTTTGACTCAGAATAAAGTGTTACACTATCCTGTGTAGCCGGGTACAGGTATCTGGTGATAAATCAATAGGCAAGAAGACGTGACTTGATAGCTCAGTCGGCAGAGTGCAGGAACAGTATTCCTGAGGCCCTGAGTTCGAGATATTTTTGATAGGGACTCACAAAATATCTATATTTTTGATACTCTGTATTAAAAATAAAATATATGATAAATAAAATTAAATAAATTGAATTTGTGAGAGGAATACTGCAAAACTTGATTAGGCTTTTGTAACTTGTTTAATTTGATATATATTTGGGGCTTCTTTTGCTGAGTCATTGGCTTACCATCACCTAATCTCTCACCACTGATGTGGGTTGGAGCCCCATTTTTGAGATTTTACGTTGAAGAAGCTTTCCAGCAGGTTATCCCAGTGTACTCTGCACCCCCCCCCCCCCCCCACACACAAACACACACACACACCACCTTTCTTTAGATGGATGTCTCTGACTCCCTGAAATAGACTATTTCACCCAAGGATTGGCAATACTTACTGACTTAAATTGAATTAAATCAGTGAATTGAGGAAAATTTTAAGTGTATATTTATTTCCCATAGAACAATATGTGGACCCTTAGGCCAGCATATAGATAAGGTGTTCGGGGAAATGTTTGTTGATTGAAATTGTTGATTGTTTAAAATGGTCTACTATGGTGATGGTAAACAAACCAGAAACATGATAATTTGGCATAAAATGAGGTTATTAGATGAGAAGGAGTGATCAATAGAAAAGGCATGTTCAAGTTTTGTTGTTGTTTTTTTGCAGTCAAACTATAACTGAATTACAACATGTTTCATTACTACCTAAACTTTTGCAGTGGAAAAAGAATGAATAAATTTGTTAGAAGTTCATTACGCACTTAAAAGTTATGGAAATTAAGTCACAAAGTCTTTTTCTTCCTTAGAAACTTTGAATTCAGTTTTGAGATTAATTTATTCAGCCTTGTATACATATGGCTGTTATGTTCGGAATATTGATTTTTGTGTCGCCTGCATAGCATGGCAGACACATAGGGATCACTTTGTCCGTCGTCGTCGTCGTCGGTGTCGTCGGCGTCACACTTTCTTGTCCGGAGCGTAACTCGAAAAGTATTTGAGGTATCACCTTGAAACTTAAAACATGGATAGATCACATTGAGGTGGAGTGCAGTGCACAAGAATGATAACTCTGACTTTCGTATTTTCTGAGTTATTACCCTTTGTTGATTCTGAGATTTTATTTTTGTCCGGACCATAACTCAAAAAGTATTTGAGGTATCACCTTGAAACTTAAAACATGGATAGATCACATTGAGGTGGAGTGCAGTGCACAAGAATGATAACTCTGACTTTAATATTGTCTGAGTTATTGCCCTTTGTTGATTTTCAGTCTTAATTTTTGTCCAGGGCATAACTCAAAAAGTATTTGAGGTGCTGACTTAAAACTTTATAGATAGATAGATCTCATTGAAGAGGAGTGCAGTTCACATAAATGATTTGAGATATTGTTTGAAACTTCATAGATGGAAAGATCTCATGGATTTGTAGTGCAGTGCATAAGAATGATAACTCTGTTTTATTTTCTGAGTTATTTCCCTTTGTTGATTTTCAGATTTAATTCTTGTGTGGTGCATAACTTGTAAAGTATTTGAAGTGTTGCCTTAAACATTTATAGTAGATAGATCTCATTGGTCTGAGTGCAGTACACAAGAATGATAACTCAATAATGATAATGATGACTACAAACTTGCAACATATATATAATTAACGTCATAAGTGCTTAATGACGTCATAATTTTTCTTACAGTTAATGTTATGAATTCATAGTCATTCTGACACTCCTCTGATGAAGACTGTATAGTCGAAAGTGCTCGGGAAAATTATTACATATTGCACTGTTTGAATATTTTATTTCCCCCCCCCCCCCCCCCCCCCCAAAAAAAAAAAAAAAAAAATATATATATATATATATATATATATATATATATATATATATATGTGTGTGTGTGTGTGTGTGTGTGATTTGGTGTTATTTTGTACCTCACAAAATAGATTATGCTTTATCAATAATTTGTCAAAAGATCGATTTTCTAGTCAATTCTTTCATCAAACATGCTTAAATGCAGGCGACACAAGTGTTCCGAGGAACACCCACATCTAGTTGTTTATTATGTAACTATATATCCCCACACCTTCAGTCTTGCCAGTACTTTCTGTCTCTTTCTTTCTTTCTTTCTTTCTCGATTTCTCTCGGTCTCAGAATCTGCATCAGTAGTTTCGAACCACACTGAGGCATTGTAATTGTACATGACTGATAAGCCCAATCAGACTGAAAGCTTCTTTCTTGTCAAGTTTTACAGTACATATATTGCCTTTGCATGTTTAAGATATTGTAGCAAACTATAATAATCCTAATTCAGTACAACTTTAATTAAATTAAATATTTGAACAACGATCTGGATGACATCATATATTTGGAACTACTTTCTGAGCCCACCACAGAGATGAATGTAATGTAAGCCATGTGTAAGAGAGTGGCATCTTGATGCATCTCCATTCTTTTCTGATAATGTCATGATGACATTACTTAGTGAAAAAAGAAGGCTCTTCTGATATTTATTTATGTGTGACATTTCAGAACCGTGAGATCTACATCCTTAACATAGGAACCAGAAACAAGAGTTGGTGGCTGGAACACGGAATTGGGTGCAAAATAAACAATGACACATGGGAGCAAACTGCTCCGTCCAGCACAGCGAGAAAAATACCACCGGAAGAATTTGTTGAGGGTTGCCTTCTGGATTATTATTATGTAGAAGTGATACATGCAGGAGTTCAGTGCTTACTGGCGGTGAGAATCATTTCATTTTTTATCTTTAAATAAAAAAATAATAATTTTTGTCCTAAAAGGATTTACAATATTTTCTCCTGTGTGCACTCAAGGCCAGTGATACCATATGTAGGACAAGTATTAGGAAGTGGGTGTCGGGGAATGATCATAAATGCAAAACGCAAGATATTTTGTGATGACACAGTGTGTTGTACCATTTCAAATCTGTCTCATATAGACGTGACTCTCTCAAAGGACTGATATTCTGTCAGATAGGACATTAAATAAAACATAAATACACTCATAAACAACAGTTACAGATTTTGAAGATAGTGTTACCATTAAAATTTGCCATGATAAAGTTTTGCATTCCACTTGTATATAATAAATTTACGTTATATTTTTATGTATCTGTGCATTTTGCAGCTGACTGGTTTCGTGTGCACATGTATGGCCATATATATTTATGGAGAGGAACACGAGTCGTGTAAGTATAAAGCCCCGCCTCCCTCATACATTAGCCCCAAAGACTACCCTTCTGCCCAATATGCCCCGATCCCAGCGATTCAGCGGGCAAGAAATAGTTGGTGTCAGCCAACGTATGTCTCTTACCATGAATCTATGGAATGGGGCAAGGGGTTCGGGCCTGGCGCAAAAGCCAAAAGTTATGACACAAATTTGAACCAGTCTGAGTACATATGTGGGAACCAGTCAGGGGAGTCTTGGGCAGTGCATGCTGGGGCAAGGCTGGGAACCAAAGTAGAAGCAGATAACCAGTCTGTAACCAAGGGAACCAACTGCTTTGCTGACTCTCTGATTAGCGCCAGAATGCGACCCATAGAACGACCAGTCTACAGTTCAAGGGCGTATAACTCTGGCAGGTTTTGGGAACACAACCTGTCTTCTCCTATGGAAGATGTTGTGAATGAAACAGTATCGCCTGTGTGAATGCCAAAATGTATCAGCTACTAAATACTTCGCTTTCTAAGGTGTGTGAGGGTAGTATATATATATATATATCTGTATATTCTTCTGTTCTCTGTACAATTAACACATTGTGCCTGATAGTTAAAGGTGTAATCACTGCTTGCTAACATTTTTAACCTGTGCTTAACAGAAGTAGGGGCTACAGGAGGAACAGGGCTTATTCTGTCCAGTTCTATACTCCTATGACATAAAGACCAGGTGGGATATGGGGGTATCAATCACCTTTAATGATAGTTCTAGGTATATCTCACATCATATTTAACTGAAAAGATATTGTTCTCAATTGAGACCATCTATTAATAAGTCTGATGTCACAAATTGTGTCAGCTAAACCCAGATTGAATTGCACATCAACTAAAAGAGGGGAGGGGTGTCTGTTTTCACAGAAAACGACCATGAACTTATTAAATTATCATTACCCTATGTCTATCTTATGGAACTTTTTTTTTTCATGATCTAAATTATAAATTTATTTGAACTTTTAGATATTTCTTGGTATCCCGATTTCTACTGTTAAAAAAAATCTTTAGTGGGATCCCTGATCTCCAGGCTGTAAATAGACTAAAGAAACAAAACACTGGACGGATATATTTACATTTGGAATCCCTGTCTTCAAGTATTTAGTATTATTTATTTAGGTGTATATTTGAAGATGTGTATTCTCTCATGGTCTACTTAGGGCTCATCATTCATAGTTTTCAAGCAGCTGTGAAACCTGTTTATATATTGGTGACTTGAGCTATTGACTACTTGAGCTTTGTCCTTAACCCTTTCCCTCATATGGCCAAGTGCAAATAAAGTGTGACATTAAGGTCCAAAACTGAACTGCTGTTGAGACTGCTTTTGCTAGTTCTTTTTCATAGTACATATAGTGAAAAACGCAGAAAGGATACTTTTTTTTAAACAGATGCAGCTTTCTTAAAAATATATTGATTTAAGATAGAACTAAGATGGGTTTTTTTACACTTCATAAAGCATGTTTAAATTTGAAAACTGTTATGTAAACCATTGGGTTTGACAATATTTTTTCATTATACATTAGGCAAGGGCATGTGACAAACTTTCAAGCTATATTTCATTTAGATTAACTACATTCTTGAAAAAATATGGCAATTTGATGCCAAATAACAATCAAAGAAACACACCTTTAATAATTTTTATTCTTAGATTGTAATTGAACATTTACTTAAAATAAATATTTGAAATAAAAACTTTATCAAATTCCTTCAAAATAAAACCAACCTGGTTTTGACACTCAAAGGCATTACTTAGCATCGTCCAAACCAAAAATGTAGCGAAATTTCTGTTCAACCGTTATGGTTGGGACATATTACACTTCTTGTTTTTAAGGCTGAATTGTAAATCTTAACAAGCCTTATGTTGTTTCATTTCACCATTAATTTAATATATGATGTTCAAAGTCTTCAAATACATTGAAATTGTCACTGATATTTATGGCACAAGTCTTCTTGTAGATCTATGTTAATTGCAGCAATAAGTAAGACACTTTTCACAATAAATGTTTGATTCACACATAATAATTCCAGCTCAGATCATTATAGTATTAAGCAAAATCATTTCTAGATCAGAACAACTACTTTGAAATAAGATTTTGATTTTGATTCCAGTACACTTTGTATTTTAAAGTACATTAATTACCGTTATGGTTGGGACAACATATGCCTAAATATTTAGGCTAAATATCTCCTGATGAAATAAGTCATTCTGATGTATTTCATCATCAAACTAACATAACATTAAAAAATACTTCAACACTTAGAACTATATAAACTAACTTTAAGACTTTTTCAACATGTTCTTTCAAGATGAAGACAGTCTGTCCTTCTAACATTTTGTTAACTAACAAGCACATTCACAGGTTGCACACGGGTCTGTAGTGCATGCATTTGGTGCATGTTTGTGGCTTTCAGTACCTGAAACAGCCTGTTTTAGTTCCTTTAGTTTTTAGCTATTGGTGAGCTATTAGGATCACCCTGTGCATGCGTCTGCATGTCTTTGTCGGTTGTCAACAATTTGCTTTAAATGATGTCTCCTCTGAAACCACTGGACAGAATTTGATTAAACTTGCTAAAATAAACTTGATCCATGTAGAACGCTGGTTGCCATGGAAGCAAAAAATATGAAAAAATTAAAAATCATCTCCTTCAAAACTACTGGCCAGATTTCAAAATGTTTTAGTACAGATGTTCTTTGGGAAACTCTCTATCAAGATGCTAAAATTATTCTGATCCGTAAAAAAACATGGCCACCAGGGGCAGGGCTAATATGTATACAGTGAAATCTTTAAATGACATTTCCTCTGAAATTGTTGGACAGAATTTAATTAAACTTGGCAGGGATGATCCTTGGGGGGAACCTTCACAAACATTGCTAAAATAAACTTGATCTATGAAGATCTGGTTGGCATGGTAATGGAAAGAAAAAAATTATGAAAACTTTAAAAATCATGTAGCTCCTTTAAAACTATTAGCAAGATTTCAATATATTTTAGTACAGATGTTCTTTGGCCCGGTAACCTTCTACCAAGATTGCTAAAATTATTCTGATCCGTAAGAAAACATGGCTGCCATGGGTGGGGTTAATTTGCCTTATATGTATATAGTGAAAACTTTAAACGACATTTCCTCTGAAACTGTTGGACAGAATTTGATTAAACTTGGCAGGGATGCTTCACAAAAGTTGCTAAAATAAACTTGATCCAAGTAGAACTCTGGTTGCAATGGAAAGAAATAAATTATGAAAACTTTAAGAATTATCTCCATAAAGCTACTGGCCAGATTTCAAAATGTTTTAGTACAGATGTTCCTTGGGTAACCCTATACTCAGGTGAGCGTCCCAGGGCCTCTATGGCCCTCTTGTTTAAAATACTTAGCTTTTCTCTTCCGTTCTGGTTTTCTTAACTGTACATCTATTTTAGCATTTTTTTTCTTTGTTCTTTCATTTTTTGTCTGTAACTTGCACAATGGGCAATACTTTTTCTTATTCATTAGCTCATTGTTTTTCTATTTTTCACAATATGTTTTTTTTTCTCTTAGCTTAACATTCTTTCAACAGTTGTTTTCTTTTGTAATATTGGACCTTATCCCTTCCAAAGTTCATTTTAATGACTAATTTCTCCATCGTAGTCTGAAACAGCAACCAAACACCATATATTAACTAGCAAGAATCGATTTTAAAATTGTCCCAACCATAACGGTAGCTGTCTGCATTGCGTAAGTCTTAAAAAACAGAGTTTTAATAAAGAGAGTAAAATAAAATATCTTTTTCTGTTGCAGAATTAATGAATGTAACATAATCTAAGCTTTAAACAAGCATGTGGCTTGTAGTTTTGAGTTTGCAAATTGTCTTTCTGAATAAACATTAATTTTAAGAATTACAATAAAAAGGAACACTATTCAACATACCATTTTTTTGACTGACCTGTGTCACTTAAACAACTATAAAACAACTAAATAAACGACTGATTTAATTTTAAAAGATGTTAAATGAATGTCAGAGGGGAGGAATTTAACCGTTATGGTTGGGACAGAACCGTTATGGTTGGGACATTACGTTTTCTTCCTCTTAGGGCTTTCCCATAGATTGGCTGAAAGATCTCTTGAAATGCAAAAGTTCTGATAGGCATCAAGGAAAATAAAACAGGGCTTGTGAGAAGTGCAAAGCATAACTGTAAGGTAAAGGTTACCAATAAACATAAGGAGGGTGTTAACCGTTATGGTTGGGACATATTTTTTATAGTAGCAAATGATACAACCAAGCAGTGTGACATGCAAACTAATCAAAGCAAATGATCAAAATTTGAAGTTACATCTTACCTGCACCATTTACAGTCTTGTTTGATTAAGTAAACCTATTATTTGCTTATTTCTGATTTACCTTTATATTGGTGACTTCAAAATTTAGATTTTGGAGACATCTTGACCTTTTTTTCAAATATGTCATCAATATGTAACTTTTAACTATTGATAAAAATCAGTTGGTGATTTTATTAAATATATGGATACATATGATACATCCATGTTAAAACCCACCCCAAAAGCAATTAATTTTTATTTATTCAAAAATTAAAAAAGGTAATAAAGTGCATGTCACACAAAAAACGGCGATTTTCGACTTCTTTGCATTTTTCAATCTGCTATAACTTTCGAACCAATCATCCGATTAACCTGAAATTTTCACCACAATACCATCACAATCATACCTTTCAGAAAACATCAATTTCAAAGTTGCTTTATTATTTTCCTTGGTGATATTTATGTTTTATTCTTGGAGACACAAAAATGAACCCTTATTTGCACTTGGCCATATATAGACTGATTTTGACGCACTCAATAGGTACCACATAAAGCCTGATCAGCAGAAAACCACAGTTAAATTACAAAATCTTCATTTCCAGACCACTGAGGAGCAGCGAACAGCATAAAACCTGAGCAGCCTGCGAGTTACTCGCAGGCTGATCCGGTTTTATGTTGTTCGCATAGGTCTTTTCATGATGTCCTCCCTGAGGGAAAGGGATAACTTACTTAGGCTCTATTTATATCTCTCTTAGCTAGAAATATAATGAAGAGTAGTCCTTAATAGTGATAGCTTGACTAACACATCAAGTTCTTATAGTTTCTGTCATTCTTGTACTCAAAAGTTCATGCTAACATTGTGACTAACTAACTTGGTGTCTTTTAGATATTATATACATGTATTAACATATTCGTGGTGCTCACTAACACTTAATTTGGAGTCCTGGCCCCTTGTTATCAAAAATACAGATCTCAGACTTATATTTGAATATCCTACACATGAAACTGAGTATGAAAATCGTACTTGAGGACAATTTTTATTTTCAAAAACCTTGGGGCTAGACTCATGTTTGCCATAGCAGCTCCTGTGAATATTAACATATGAGAGAGGTCTCCCAACTTCTTTTGTGAATTTTCGTTTTAGAATCCTTGTGAGAATCCAATATATTTATTGTGTCACCTGCTGTGAGCAGAAGTGACAAATAATAGGGATCACTTACTCGTCGTATGTCTGTCCATCTGTCTCTCTGTCTATCACATTTTTTATGTCAGGCTTCAGCAGGTGACACGTGTTCCAAAAAACACTCTTATATAAATCTTTATCTTATGGTACTTGCATTTATATATAATAGAAGGATTTGTAATTGAAATAATTTTCACATGTTTAAAATTCTTCATACTTACACATGTATTCCTAACCGTTTGTCTATATACATAATAGTATAGGAATTAATTTCTTGCATGCATATATTCCTCATTCAGTGTTATTGGGATGTTGAACCCAACAAACTAACATTCTTCATTTTTCTGAATGAGCCATGGACTACTTTTTTATAATTTTCTAAATAAGTTTTAGCTATAAATAGACATTCTCCCCCCTCCAAGCTAGAACTTTTTCCTAATGCAAGGAGTTATGGGATTTTTTTTAACTTTGTGCAGACAGGGCATTTTTTCCATCTTTACCAGGGGCTGTTAATAGGTGTCTTACCTTTTAAAAAATCAGGCAGTTTTACCCAAATTTGTTGTTTACCCAAGTATTCTCAAGAAATTGGTGCTATTATCCAGCAAGTTATGGTAATATATTCCCTTTTTCTGTCATCAGGAAAAAAAATCTTCTGACTGGTGTGGTTAGACAATCCTGGCAAATGTCAAGGTCCTATAAATTGGTCACCATGTGTATCAGAATAAGAAATATCTGTAGTCAGACCTTGACTCAAATCCAGGACCTTTTTGTAAGAATAATAATTAAGTAAATTGTTAAGATACTCAACAGATAGACAAGTCTTTCTTTTTCCGATATTGATGAAATGAACTACTAAGTACAAATTGCAGTAAGCACAGGTTTAAAGATAGTTTCATGCTGGTTCTACTCAAATAAGTGAATGTGTATTACACTTGAATTGGTGCATCATTGGAGAAGAAACTTAAAAGCTATTAACATAGTTTGATCAAACCATTTTAACTTCTTTCATTTATTACATAAACTTCTTTCTTAATACGTTCTTGATTATTGAATTACCATGAATTTAGGTGTATTCTTTGATAGAAACCTTCCTTTTTGATCATTTTGAGTTCCAGAATTTGAAAGCTTGTCAGAAGTATGATACAAATTAAAAAGTGTATGCGTGCAAGGATCCTAAAAACCGATTTTTTACCGGTTTTGACCGATTTTGATCTCAATCGACCAGTTCAGATTTCAAAAAGTACCAAAAAAATCGGTCGAAAAAAAATCCATAATCCTCGTCTAAAACTTTCAAAATCGGTCCAAACGGTTCATAATAGTCTCTATTACACACCAATTGACCTACTTCTTGAATTTCCGGTGTGCCCTCGGGGCAGGTGTCAGTGGGGGTCAGGCAGGGACACCCGTCTAGGTCATTATTGGGCAGTTAAGATGAATGGATTGACGGTTTGTACTTAGCGGTTATTTGGACGGTGCCGTGTAATTATCTATGCCGTAATAATGGACCATTGCTTGTTTGCAAACTGTAACCGGTCGACTTTTAAATGCGGTAATTAAAAATAATCACAAATAAATAAAAGTTATTGACAAAAAAAATATATAAACACAAAGGCACATAATAAACAACACCAAAACAACTGCTTCCAACAATTTATTGATTCGTTAGAGTCATATACAGACCGTCATATACATGCACTTCCGGTAAACAAACTTTCGATTTCGTAGAGGTAAATATTGCAGAAAAATACCTTATTATGCCAACAGGATGCTGAAATATTATAAAAGATCTATTTTCACACTGCAAATGATTCAGGGTATGTTGATTGAAAATATCAAGTTATTTTTTTTTTTTTTTTTTTTTTGGTTCCAAAATTTTAGGATCCCTGTATGCGTGTGTGTGTGTATATAAATATAAACATGATGATGTAGTCAGTATTATTCTCTTGCAGCTTCTAATGCCAATGATGAACTGGAATTTGTTAAAATGCATACACTCGCGCCACAACGTGGAAATCTTGTACCCAACACCAACACTCGATCAGCTGACCTGGAACACACTGCCGGACTCACAAACCCGGCGTTGGAGGCCGATGTTCAGTCTACACGGTCTCGTAGCACTGACTACCGTGTGCCCGCTAACGATTACCCAACCCTTGATAGGCCGCCTAGTTATGAAACAAGTATGAGAAATGCCTCTGCTGTGCCCAGCAATTATTACGGGGCTGACAGACAAAGTGTTCGGAGTGCCAGAAGTGCTCGTAGTGCAAGAAGCACGCGGTCCAAGGGAAGTACGAGATCAAAGAGACGAGAAGATCGTCAGGAACGACGAGAAAATTTGCCATGGGTTCAGATAACTCCGTCTTCAAGTAACCAAGCAACAGATAGTGCCCCTTACAGACACTTCCCATAATGCTTTTGTATTCAATTTTTTTTTTTTTTTTTTTTGGTTTTTTTTTTGGCTTACAGATTTGTGTTTTATTTCATTATTTGATTCCCTTTTCATTCATTTGTTTTCTTTTATTCTGAGTTTATTTTTAATTTAATTGAGAATTTGCAAGGACTTGTAATGGAGTGGTTGGAACCATGTGCTATTTTAAGTTTGTTTCAAATGACTTTCTGAAAATGTGACAAAATGTTAAATGAATTCTTTGATAAGTGATACATTTTGCTGATAATTGGCTGCAATATTCCATATGTAAATGATTCAGTCTTTTTCCATTGTGAAAATCCATTCCACTTTTTCACTTTTTGTCACATTTTCCATTATGGTGATACATGTTTGACTTCTAATTATCATGGGTAGATTGTAAATAACATAGTTATACAATTTCATATTTTTCACTGTTAACATTTAAGGCATAAATTTGAGATGATAACATATAAAGTATAAAGTTCAATTTATCTATAAATATTGATCTTTTTGTTAAGAATAATTCATACACCTCTGAAAAAAAATTACTTTCGTTAAAGTTGAATAAAGGAAATTAACCTATTACTACATTTTAGAGTTAATTTTCCCTGTACCTGAAATTAAATTTAAAAATATATGTATTAGGCACAATCGCTTGTTCAGCTTTATCAGTTATCATTTTCATAACATGAAAAGCTTGTTAGATCAACAGTGTTGTTTTGTGTACAGATGTTATATATAGAGAGACACTGTTTGAAGACAGTGCATGTATACATGTTGTTAGAGATTACACTGTTTTGACATACTTTGTAAGATACGTTTAAATGGACTTGATACTTTTACTTTTATTGGACCAAATCTGAACAATGATCTAAGTGTGTTTCTGTATCGTATTCATGATACCCCAAAGGATGAGAGCTTTATTACGGCTACAAACATTGATTGCCTGGTTGTAGAAGTCCCTGTAATGGTTCCGCTACAATTTGGACCTCATAGCCTTTCACGGAGATAACCAAGGTTTCCTAATTTTTCATGAGGGTACCTTGGTTATCTTAGCAGGGGTTAAGTGGTCCAAGACGTAGCGAAACCATAACAAGGACTTGACCTTAAGGTTAGAAAGCATGTAAATCAGTCAAGTGAAGGATGATTTGAAAGAAATTAATCTAATATTGATTCCAATGCTCTGTTCTTGTATACTCTGTTCTGATTTCATATTTTTTTAATTGTAATTTTTTTCTATTTGATATTTCGATGGTAAGTTTTTATTAGCAGTGACTGCAGAGAAAAAGGTCACATTTACGTTATCTTTACTGTTTACATTTTATTTTGCCAACAGTTAATTTTGAAATAAGGGTCGTTACAGGCATATCACAAATCAATGTAGGAAATTTTAATGTTGATATATGAACATGCTCCTAAATGAATCAGTAGAATGTATCCGTTACCAGGATTATTCCTTGTTGTGAGTTTCATTCAAGTATATCCTGGGTTTATTACAGACCAATAATAGGGAAGGGGAAATAACTCTTTAAATACATTTTATTTTTGATGGATATAGTTCTAAAAATTCTAACTGATATGAAAGAGACTGCAAAAACAATATTAAATATCAAATTTGATATAAATCAAAATTATACACAGAAATTGTGTTTAATTTAAAACAATGCAAATTGTTATTCATATATGTATATTTATATGTAAGGTTGTGACACATTGTATTTAATTGAATCTAATCTACTTATATTTCTGTTGTCAAACTTGTGTTTTGCAAATTCTGTTTATCATTTATTTTTAGATTATTATTTATCCTTTCATTTAACACAGTGAGTGAGGTTTGAAATTAACACATGCCCACAAGCTCTAAACGTGTAAAATGCTTTTTTAGTATTGAAATTTGTAATTTTATGTAGTGTGGCCTGTTGCAAATTTTACACAATATACACTTTATCCTTGCTTTACAGAAGTGGGGGCTATATAGGGATCCTGCTCATGTATTCTCTTACATACCCCATCTTGTCCGACTTTCTTTTTACATAAAGACAAGAGTTCAGATTTGGAAAAATGTCAAAATAAGTTTTGAAAATTGAAAAATTGTTAGTGTTTTTAACTTGTAAAAAAACATGCACACATTTTCCATTGTGATATATTTGGAATAAATCTACAAATCATATGTTGAACCTATGATATTAGATATAACTTAGATGGTCTTTATGTAATCCAGATACGGCATCCAGGACATTTATGTCTGTTATTCATGTGTCATCTACTTCTTGATTCTGCAGAAATTCACCTAGTTATTACATGTATTCTGTACAAGAAGTACTGCAGGTTCATTTTCATTTTTTCTTTAAACTCAGATATAACTCTATAGGAGGCCTGCATCCAATTTAGTGATTGAAAAGGAGTTGTGTCCCTTTGATACCTTGCCTTTTAATTAATTCATTTTTACCATTCTGGCAGCATTAAAAGCTGCAGTTATTTAAAATTGATTTAAAAAAAATGGCATTTGTCAGTGATGAATCTCTGTTGTGTGTATACATCAATCCATTGTATTTTGTGGTGTGTATGAACAAATGAGTACGAAATTAGTTAAATGGCGATAGAAAATACAGTTCAGTATGCTACAAGTGCTTTATTAATAACTTAATTGGTCACTAAGTCCCAAATGATGTGAACTGAGCTTTAAAACAAGGAATATACTTACAAAAAAGGATTTTCTGTCCGTCTGTGAGGACATAAAATAAGGAAAATCAAAATTAAAGAAAGATTTTTTCTAAGTCGTGTGTTATGATTATAATAGATTAAATCTTTGCTTTATATAAACACATATAATTATCCAAAGGTTTCCTGAGATCACAGTGTTGTCTTAAATATTATGATAAAAATAACTGCATAAAAACTATGAAAAAAAAATACCCAGGAGACCAGACCAGCTATGAGTTGCTCTCAGGTTGATCAGATGTTATACTGGCCGCTGTTATCAGCACTTAAGAGTGAAAAAGCAACAGTATAGAATCTGTTCAGACTGGAAATTACTGTCTGTCTGGTAAGCCTTTTCAATGATGTAACCCTTACCTATGCTATATTTCTTAATTGGGCTAGTCTTTCTTCATTTTGGATTGTGACATTAGCTGTTTATGGGGGGAGCTTGCTGAAAATTTATTGACTGAAGATCCAACAGTGCAGGCCATGATCAGACTGCACATATGTGCAGGCTGATCTTGGTCAGCACTGGTCGTAAGGACAGTCACAAGTGCCCACAGCGTTGTAAGGGTTAACATGATACAAGATGGTGGTGAAGTGTTGAGACTGGGGTATAAATGATAGATGGGTGAAGCAGTGATCTCTCATCACGTTACATATCATAATGTTGGCCTAGCAATAGATTACTTGTTTCATGGTTACCTGCTGGTAGCGTTTCAAGTCATGCTATGGACATGGGTATGAATCACTTTCAGTGATGGTGTTGTGTAAGCGATGTGACGCCAAAACTGGCATACCCCCGCCCAGAATGTTTGTCAAAGGTTGTTAAGGAAAGCAAGGTTCATGTGCATTTGCTTGTCGGACCTTCATAGAGCTTTTCATTGGTTAAACTGCTATCATTTTAATTTGTAAGTTCACATTTTGTTCAATCAGAGCAGGGTTTATGGAACAAGCAATCAATTGTAAAGGCCATCATGATTCATGCAGTGATATATCTAATTCCATATATATTTATAGCGCATTGTCACTTTTATCTTGGTGTTCAGGCTGTGAGGATTGGGTTGTCTCCCCTTTATTGTGAAAAAGGGGGCAGTGTCTATAAGGTGTCAAAGTTGTGATATTAATTAATATTTCTAATTTTAAATTGTTTGTTTGTTGTATAAGAGAGAGAGAGAAGGGGGAGGGGGGTAGAGACAAATTTGAGAACAAACTATGACCGAGAGAGAGAGTACATCTTGTTTGAAGTTGGATGAGAAAAAGAGGAGGAGAGAAATAAAAACATATTAGGATAGAAATGGTAGAACTTTATGAAATAAAAATGGACAGAGAGCAAGACGAAAGAATTCTTAAATGTTCAAGTGTGTAAAATAAAAAAAAATGGACTGCATTGAAAATGTTTTGCTATGTTGGTTTTTCCATAACTATATGCATGTTAATTTCCTAATATATGTCATAATTTTTTTTTTTTTAAAATAAAAAAGTTCAAATGCTGTTGTCATTAGAGCACGGACAACAAGATTTACCAGTTTCCATGGAGATTAAGTTAGTTTAAGACCCAAATACACAGAAAAGATCCATAGTAACACCCTATTTGGAATTCAGACTTGTATATCATAACATATTGAGTGTACTGAAATTACCTTTCAACAATGAACAAATCAAAAGATTTGGTTGCCATGGTTTGAACCAAGTCATATTGGCATACGTACAACAGAGGAAGATGTTGAAATAAATCTACTCTGTACATGTGTATCTTGATGAATTTAAAAGTTTTGACAAATAATCAGTTAAATTTTGATGTATTCCTGATACAGAACAAATAATTTCAGTTTTTTAACAATTTATGCAATGCCTTGGAGTTTAAGAGAAAATTTCTTCATAATGAATTCAGAAAGAATATTTTAGTGTAATCCACAATATATACATATATACAGATCTTTATGGTGTAGGCTTAAATGATCGTTTTATTCTTGGAGATTATTTCTTTTTACTAATATTTAAACATTCCTTGCAATATTATTTTCTTGCAGACCAATTGTCATTCTCTTTTTGTTGATGTTGTTTATTTTATAGAAAATCAAATATTTCCTTGATAAACGGAAGTGAAATTATATTGTAATTAGATTCATCATTCATGATACTGAATTGGGAGGTAAAATTAAACTACATTTGTACATGTGCAAAATATCTCTAAAGTTAATCCAAGAAAAAAATATCACTTCCAAAAACCATTTACCAGTAATGAAATACCAACTGTTACGCGATAGCATGAAATGTTAACTTCATGGATTCAAGTTTTAATATGGTTCTCAAGTTGGTATCATTTATTATCACAATCAAATGACACTCAGCCCCTCACCGTGTGGGTTCGAATCCCGGCAGGGTCATTCGGATTTTCATGTGAGGAAGCCTTCCAGCTTGCTTGCGGTAGGTTGATGGTTCTACCAGGATGCCTGTATGCATTCGGGGTCTTCCTCCACCTGTAATTAGCTAGACGTCGCTATATATGACTGAAATACTGTCAAAGTGACGGTAAACTCTAATAATCAAGTCAAGTCATATGACATCTGATTCTAATGTTGATAAAATGAAAAGTAAGAAGGAGGAGTAAGTCACCGACTAGTGACCATTATAATCAATTTCTGGTTTAGATGTTTGATAAATATCAGAAGACAATGGGTTAAATACATTTCATTGAGAGATGTAGTCAGTGAAAACCCTAATTTTAAGTGACATGTAAATTGTACAAATCATCAAAGGATGACATGGATTTACTCATGTTGTTTTGATGCTGTATTTAACACAGCAGAATCCTGTGTGGTATAATAATGGTAATGATCAAATTGTTATGATGAAAAAACTTGCAATTTCCACAGAACAGTAGCATAATAATGTGTTCAGCTTTCAGTTTCGGGTTTTTTCTTATCTAGAGAAAAGGGATGCAATCATATATATATCGCTTACCGTCACTTCCTGAAAATGCATTTTTGACCGCATGTTATCAGATACCTATGAATAACAACGCTGTGTGTTCAAAATGTTTTGTCAGATGTTGAGATTATTTTCACTTTGTTCAGCAGTATTAGAAACATTAGTTGTTGTATGTACATGTATATACCGAACATGCTGTGTAAATAGGACAAACATCCTTCTGTTTCATTATTTTAATGACCATTAATTAGACATCCACTGCTTCCACAAAGAAAACTTAGATAATATTGATATGGTTGGTAATTTCACTTTTACCTGAAGACCTTTATGCTGCCAGTAAGTGTATAGCATATCATGATAATTCTTATATAGACTTATTTCATGTGCACTTTCATTTTCTTAATTAGGATTGACTTTGGCAATACTTAGATGTTTCTTGTTCATTTTTTTTACCACTTCTTTCTATAGTTAAAGTTGAATGGTTGTTAAATATATATCTTTCTTTACTGGTGAAAAAATGCAATGTGATATTAACATGTATCTTTATTTGCCTTCTTAATGAATGACAGTTTATTTCAGTTATGTGTTAATAATCAAATGATTCATATTATATTTGATTATGTAAGAGTTCACATTGAGTGATTGAGTTTAAATGATATGTTGTAAATAGTGACTTTTTTTCTCTTTTAAGAATGATGGATAGAAAATAAATGTCATGTAAAAGATTACCGTGTTTGTCCAGTTGCTCGACCCCATTAATTAATGAAAATGTCTAGTTATCAGTATTGTCTCATTGAACAGGGGATGATGTTAAAGAAAACAATTTTCTTAAAATATGACATAAACAAATCAGTTGTACAAATATGCTGTTTATTCAGCCTTTTAACCCTTTTGAAAAAAAAATATTGCCTTTTGTTGAAGCAGCAATACGTCCAATATGATATTTCAAAATTTTCTTTTATCATTTGCATTCCTGAACGCTCACAGACATGCACATCTGATATTGCACATTGTGCATTATTTACTGATTGGCTGCTACATTGGAATCACATTTTGTTTTCAAGTCTCTTTGATTTCAGTCATTAGTCAAATGCAGTTACCCCTCACCGTGTGGGTTCGAATGCCGGCAGGGTCATTCGGATTTTCATGTGAGGAAGCCTTCCAGCTGGCTTGCGGTAGGTTGATGGTTCTACCAGGATGCCTGTATGCATTCGGGGTCTTCCTCCACCTGAAATTAGCTTGACGTCGCCATATGACTGAAATACTGTCGAAGCTATGGTAAACTCAAATAGTCAAGTCAAATGCAGTTAACAGAGTTACAGTGGCACATCACATTTCTTCTCTGTCACAAATTGTCAGTGATTGTTTTTTTTTTGCCCCTGCCATAAAATGGCGACAAGCATATAGTGTTCCACCTGTCTGTGTGTGTGTGTGTGAGCAACAAATCATGTCCCGGCTGTAACTTTGTTATGTATGGTCATGTTTTGAAAATAACATGGTACAAGTCATCCTTAGGACAAGACGATGTGTTGCAAACAAGAACCAGGTTGTTAGCTTGAGGGTCAAGGTCACAGCACTCAGTTGACCTTAAAATCTTGCCCCAGCTGTAACTATGTTGTGAACTGTCGTGTTTTGAAATAACTTGGCACAAATGATCCTTAGGACAAGACGATCATGAACCAGGCCACTAGCTTGAAGGTCAAGGTCACAACACTCTGTTGACTTTAAAACCTTGTCCCAGGTATAACTTTGTTGTGAATGCACAAGTTTTGAAATAAGTTAGCACAAATGATCCCTTGGACAAGGTGATGTGTCGCAAACAAGAACCAGGTTGCTTAAGCTTCAAGGTCAGCAATTAGCTGAGCTTAAAAGTTTTTGGGTATCCAGTCAAAACGGACCCAAGTAAAAACGGACCCAAGTTAAAACGGTGCCAATTTGGTCAAAACGGCCCCAACCGGATGAGAAGATCGGTCAAAACGGCCCCATATAAACGGCCCCATTATATATGAACCATTATATATGAGTGGATACGAACGTGTGAACAATCAAGTTATTTGATAAAAGAACTCTCATTTGAATTGGAATTTATACTGCACGATATATCAGGGTAGGGGAATAGAATCACAAGGAAAATATATCTTGTGTATTCTTTTTATTCACTTTATCTGTCCCAAACGGAGAAAATCTTCGACAGACTTCATTTAGTAAACAAGACGACATTCGGAGCTTGGACGGAGCAATCCACCGTGAAGGTAGGATCATCAACAGTGCCGTCAAACTCCGGCACGTCATCGTCAGTTGATGCAACACCCAGAGATCTGTAAATATATATTTTTCGTGTGTGTGCAAAGACATACGAAAGACATTATCACATTTCCTTTAATTGTTTATTATTATCAACAATACAAAGCAACAATTTTGTGTGCATTTCGAGATAGATAGATACCTGTCTAGAGTCACTTCTGGTTCAATGAAGGACCGGCTCTCTGACTCCTCGTCTGATTCCACCTGGCCGTCAGACCTGGTAGTGCATGACACACACAAGAAGTGCAGCTCACTCTCTTCAGCTACGGCCTTTCGGTACTGTTTCGCTGTTATTCCTATAGGGTATGTTAATAAAATAGCATTGTCTTCAGTACGTAAAGAGAAAAATATATTTCAAAGGGTAGTGATAATGAAATGATAATTCGGAAAATATATCGTTAAATATTTATTTTAAATAATTACAGAACTAAGAATCTTTTAATGAACTACCATTAATTTGCATTATGACGAATTTAACTCTGAGAAATATATACATGTATATATATATGTTGCACCGTGAAAACAGCAGTGTCTATTGATATCTCCTAATTAATTACATCATAAAGATAGATTTAGCACATTTTCTTTATTTATTCACACGTTTATATCTTCACGTACCTTTAATTAGTGTTCTCAACACAAACACCGACAATTAAACTATATTCCGTAGTGTTGGTGTTTGTAGCAATAATTTAATCATAGCATTAAAACTGACATCTCAATTACCATTAAATTTCAACAGTTTCATTTATTTATAAATCTATGAATTCTTCAAAGGATTAACCAAATGATAATTTAATTATCATGAATCAAACCGTAGTAGATGTTTGTATCAATAATTTATTCTCTTTATATCAATACTATAATCTCATTAAAACAGTTTAAAACATATTTCTGTTAACTTCGAAGTTCTTAACTAATCATCCTTATATTAATACAATAATTTACAATAAATTTTACATGGGGTCCGTTTTAACCAAAGTGGCACCGTTTTGACCATAAATGGCACCGTTTTGACTATTTTGAATGAGGAGGGGTCCGTTTTGACTTTTTTATGGGTCCGTTTTGACCAATTTGGCACCGTTTCAACTTGGGTCCGTTTTTACTTGGGTCCGTTTTGACTGGTAACCAAGTTTTTGCATGCAGTCCTGTCCGGGTTTTATCTTTGCTGTGTATAGTCACGTGTTGAAAAAACTTGGCACAAGGGATCCTTAGGACAAAACATTGTGTTGCGAACAAATACCATGTTGCTATTGCTAGCTTGAAGGTCAAGGTCACATCACTTGGTTGAGATAAGGGTTAAAGCGCTCATTTGATTTTAAAATCATCTTTTGTATAATTCCAGTTTTCATCATATTAACAAAATTATGGGGGCAACTGTGTTCTAGGGACACATTTCAAAGTGTGTGTTTTTGTTTGTTTTTTTTCTAGTTGACTATGGTCAATATCTGTTATTAAGTGCAAAGGGGTTGGTCATTAATCATCCAATAGCTACACTTGGTGATAGGTAGTCAATAGTTGGCATAGTCTACACAAAAGAATAATTATGGTTTTGTTTGTGAAACCAATTACAGTGAGCGTTTAACCTTTTCACGAATGAGAAAGGTTGGGTGCTAAAAACGAAAGTAGACTTTAATCAACGGTATTAAAGTCAATCTTTTTTCATTTTCCAGTCATTTCGATTGATTTTTTTTATACTAGCACATTTTTACTATTCGAAATCTCTCCACAACCAGTGGATGAAATTACTTAAAATGCAACTAAATCCATTTGTAAATACCAATCCCGTTGCGTTTATTTAGTATCCTCTGACCGACGTCGGATGTCTGTAACGACCTTTATTGGAAGTTGCGATTTGCGCTCTAACCAATCAAATGACGTTTGGCGAATACACCTCCCGTTAAACTCCGAGTTATCCGAATAACTCTGATCATTAAGTGTTTACTATTTCGTTCAATCATTTCAGCTGTTGCATCGAATTAATTGTAAGTGCTCATGTTTACTCTTTATTTATGTGATCTACAGTCAGTTTGCTTACATATCACATAGATTTTCAGAAATAGTTATTCATTCATTTAAGGACGAAAAAAAAAATAGATTTCATTCGTTGATACGAGACTTTCTGCTACATTTGTCAAACACTAAAAGCGAAAAAAGTAAAAGGATATCAGATTCCTGCATTTATCTCGCTTTTGTATGGCCATAACTTCCATAAACTTTGAAAAATATAAGCCGTTTAACCTGAAGGATATAGCAAAGGTAACTGAAAATCAATTCTTTTTTTGATATCAATTTCAATTGACTTGACCTATTTCTATAATCTATGTACCAAAACAAACTTATTAAAAAATGCCTACAGTTCATTTGTCACATAATTCGGTCTAGCTTTATAGATTTTCAAGATATAAGTAATGATGACCTTGAACTTAACATTTTTCCGGCAATGGAAGTGACATTTTTCCATAGGATCAAATGTTGCACCTTCAGTAAGAATTCATGCAAATCAAACAAAATATAAGGCCTACAGGCTTTAAAAATTGTTCAATTTCAAAAATAATATAAAGAAAACTTTGGCCTTATGAGGTCACATAACGTCATATGATGTTCATCTTCTCAGAATGTAAACCACACTTGGAGACAAATAATAATTCACATTCTGTGAAATTTTGATGAAAATCAGTCCAGAAATAACGGCTGTAGACCGATGATACAAACATTTAAAGTCAACATCAAGTTTGACGTTAAAACACATCATAGGCAAATGAAAATCATTGAAAAGAAAAATGTTCAAGGTGAAGCATATGCTATTAAATTTTCAAGGTGCTCGGATGTTTGCAACATATAGAAATTAACATGTAAGAATTAGAAATTTCTTTTTACCTTATGACGGGATGCACAACTAGAGCCTTGCATACACATTCTGTGAAATTTTGATGAAAAACAGTCCAGAAATAGTTCCTGTAGACCGCGTACAAACTTTTGTAGACAACGTCAAGTGTGACGTCATAGGCATATGAAAATCATTGAAATCAAAATTTCAGCATTTGAAGTATATGCCATGAAATTCTCATCGTCCGTGGACCATTGCAACATATAGAAATTAAAGCGTAGAAAAGAAGAAAAAAAAATAATAATAAAAAAACAGTACAAACCCAATAGGACTTCCTGCCAGTAGGCAAAATGTTTGTTATGTGAGTAAAGTTCCACTGTATCTTAACCATATAAGTAAAATTCTATTGCCCTGTCCCCGAGATGAAATTGATTCCGAGACCGTCATTCTGTATTCTGCAAATCCGGACGCACCTCGGTCATCCCATTTTCGTTGTATAAAACCCAGTATTGGGATCTGCAACATATTAGATTCAGATTCACTAAAAGTCTTCATCATCCATTTAGGATGGTGTTCCCTCATATTGCAGTACTAATTACATGAAATATCAGTGATGTTTTAACTGAAACTTATTTCTGTATGTCACTGTTATTCCACCATTGTATCATAATGTGAAAACATTTTTTTTTTCAGTCTTTCTTATAACATTTTAACACATGTTATTGTTCGCCATGTTTGTCCTACATAAAAAATCCCATGATTCTCTGGTATCGCTGGATTTCTTAAAAAAAAAAACCCTGGCTCCACCTACAGGTGTCGCTACGTGATCAAAACAATCATCATTCATAAAACAATGCATCAGACGAAGATCTAGCATTTGTTGAGTCTTTCAATTCATTATTTATGCTATAAAACGTAGCGGACATTGGGTGAAAAGCATAAGCGAAATGGTTGAAAGTTGGTATACTGAAAGAAATTTACATTTTTCTTACCATTTATGGAGACATATTACTCCTAACAAAATGACAGTACCGTGATACCAGATAACCCGTGATACCGCCGGAAACCACCCTAAGTGTCTTTTCCAGTGTTATGGGTTGCATGTTTCCATCTCAACCTGTCCCTGGCTGCCTCTTGTGCCATCTCTGAAGGTTGGAGGTCATCTTTAACAGTGTCTGCCCAGGACTTTCTGGTCGACCTGTGGGACGGCGACCCACTACCTCCCACTCTTTCCAGACCTTCCTACTCCAGTCTGAACAGGGTTCCTTTCTTTTCTCCATCCTTCTCCTTTTCGTAGGCTGATGAGTGGCCCATGGAGAACACCAGGCTGTCCCTGCCCAGCTGAAATATCTTTATCCATAGAGACTTATGGTGTTGCATATCAGTTGCGGGATGCCTTTCTTGACACAAACTAGACTGGTTTGATCAGGACCAGTTACTCTGGAGCTTGAATTTTGGAGTCCATCTCCTAGACATATGGCCTACCATGGCTTACATGCTATGTCTGCACGCCTAATTACCCATAAGTGGGGGTTGAACTGGTGGGTGTCAGGACGATTCCACATGCTAGTGAACCCTGCACACTGCACCTCTGAGGCTCCAAGATCCCTAGCCTGGAGCTGCAAGGTGCCCAGTTACCATGGTGTAAAATGAGGAGTTAAAATGCAATTTACTTATTGTTTTAATGATGTGCTTATAATGAGTTTAGTTAAGGAACAAAATTTTAATGTTTAAAAAATGACTTTGAGAATGCTGGAATAATGAAGATATGTCTCGATTGTCTATGATTGTCACCATGGTAACATTCATCATTATGTGATCTCATTAACATACAGTAGAACCTCGCCAAACCGAACATCATTAAACCGAATTCCTCGCCATTTCGAAGTTTATTTTGGTCCCGATTTCTTCCCTTCTTATTTTAACTAAAAATAAAATGTTTAATCCGAATTTCGCTATTTCGATTTTTTAACTACAGTAAAACTTCGATGAGTGGAACTTCGATGTGTCGACTTTCTCGGTGTGCTGACTTTTTTTTCAAGTCCCGAAATCATTCCTTATATATTCTATATGAAATCCAATTTATGAGTCAAACTTTTATGAGTTGATTTTTTTAATAAGTTGATCTTTTTTTTGGTCCCCGCATATAAAACTTATATAGATTTACCTTTCATGAGTCGAACTGCCAATTACCTGTACCCATTATTGCCTCGGGATGTTTTCACATGTTAGCGAGAGGCACGAGAATGTGTTCGCACCTTTTTACCGGCGTCTTTAATCCGCCATTTGTAAACAGAAAATTACCATAATGCACTAGTGTAACAGAATGTGCTAATTGGACTGAAATTACGTCGGTAAGAAAAAACGGTATAAAACTGTTTAAAAGATGTTTAATTGCACTTACTGAACATGTCATCATTATTAGATATAAGCTGCATCATGACAGTCTGTAGTCATTTATCATGGCTACGACAGATGAAACTCATGCTGACTGTCCTGAACAAGGGCTGTCTAGTGAAGGACCCGGTACCCAACCCGGGGGGATAGCTAGACAGTCCGCTTCAACTGAGCAATCCAGTGAAGGACTCGCTTTCAGCGAGTGGATAACTTAATAATCGATTTTTACCATTTAACAAACATTCTTTCATACACTGGTACATGCACTACATATGAGTCGACTTCTCGATGAGTCTATCTTTTTGACACGGTCCCTAGAAGTTCGACTCATCGAAGTTCTACTGTATTTCGAAGTAAATCCCGGTTCCGAGGTCGCAATTTATGTATTTTTTTTAATTTTTATTTCGAAGTCAATTTTCATAAATTTTCGTGAACCAGTTATCGTCCTTCTCATCATTCGTATCCGGTCAGTAACCTAGTTTATTTTGCGGTTTCACCTGGAGTGATGGCTCAGGCAAGTTTTTCACACCTCTTTTTGAGATTGAATTGGGCAATGTGTGTCCGACCGGAAATGTTGATTAATGCTAATCAATGTCTGATAGGTTACATAATATGCACGTGCCAGCAGATAAACCAAGGTGTCAGATCTTGAATACATTCCATATCATCGCGTTCGTCACCAGCACGCTACATGAAGCAGCAGATCAACAGTAAAAATATGTACCACTATGTTGACATGTTTGAACGATTATGTTAATCAGTTACACCGCAGTAGATA
This sequence comes from Solen grandis, assembly GCA_021229015.1. NCBI lineage: Eukaryota > Metazoa > Mollusca > Bivalvia > Adapedonta > Solenidae > Solen > Solen grandis. The sequence goes on from CM037789.1 coordinate 4,434,825, forward strand.
ATGAAATATTTTTATAACCATACTTTTCATAAAATGCAAATAGTATTTAGATCTATATACATAACGATCTGCACCGGAAATGAAAACGCAGACATGCACGCACAGAAATTATAATTTCCACTGGATTTTTAATCCGAATAATCGTTATTTTTGAAGTTTTCAGCTTGGTCCCAAGGACTTCAGTTTAACGAGGTTCTACTGTAATTCCATTCGTCACCACCTTCATCACTATCACAAATGACTTGACTTGACTATTTGAGTTTACCATCGCTGCGACAGTATTTCAGTCATATAGCAATGTCCAGCTAATTACAGTAGGAGGAAGACCCTGAGTGCACGGAGGCATCCGGGTAGAACCACCAACCTGTCGCAAGGTAGCTGGAAGGCTTCCTCCTATCACAAATGAATCATTTAGTCTACAACAGAAACAAATATATGTACTCTTATAAGAGTAAAGTATAGTTTGATACAATGGTGATGAAAAACAGTTTTAAATCTTAACCCATTACCTCTGTTTTATATCAATTAGTTTGCATATTCATGACCAAATGAACAGCAATAGATTATTGAATACTGAAAGTTGTGTTTGTCGGAAAGGTGGAAATTCAATTAAGTCTATATTGAGGAGTGAAAGCAAAACTATGTTAAGTGCATATAAATATATAAGCACTTAGCCTACTTTCGCTCTCACCCCTTGATATTTTATATAGTATAGTTACTTAAACACCATTTCCTGTTTCAGACATGTATGGTGACACCAATAACAGAGTAATGATTCTCCATTCTCCTTTCGATTTTTAATAAAAGCACAAGAAAGTGTGATAATTCAAAACAAAAACAACTGATTAACAGATGATTACAATGTATAGTATTGTGGTTTCAGGTGGCAAATTTATTGTTACAAATCATGGCTGTTGTGAGTAATCCAGTTTTGAATAGTCATATGCTCTAGATAGAGATAAAAAGTTAAATACAGGATAATTGTTTGTTTTGGTGTATGATCGATTAATTATTTCAATGAGTGTACATAAAAAGTGATATTTTTATGTTCGTGAATGAAATTATACATGGATCTTTCACCAAAACAAACAATTTTTATGCTCCCCAAAGGGAGAGGAAATAGTTGCCGTTTTGTCCATGGGACAATGGGAAGAAGTGCAGTGTATAAGAACCATAACTCTGTTTTGCATAATTAAGAAGTTATTGCCCTCTGTTATTTTTCGTACTTAAATTTTGTCTGGAGCTCATTATGGTATATACAATAAAGAACGCATCAAGTGACAACTTAAAGCACAGTTCAGGAAGCATCCACCAGTTTTACCAGCACTTGTTCTTTTTATTTAATGCTTTATAGGCCAGAAATTAGCTGTTTTATTCACAAAAGATGTCAAAATTGGCGGAATTGCATCGCGTGCATGACGATGCTTGTGATGTCATTTCTTGCGTAAAACCGCAACACAATTGATGCTCTGATCAGTTTCAAGTTCCTGAAATTATCAGGATATAATCCACTGTTATTTCTAGATAATCCATCGAAAGCATTAAATAAATGTTGTCTATCATCGTATTAGAAGGAATAAGAAAACCATGCACCTAATCTGCCATATCACATGGTGTCCATTTTCTCTACATGTTTCGTATAAGGTCATGAAAAACCCTTGGATTTGGTGTATGTCTTGAAAAGCACTTGAAAAAATCACATTTTTCCTTATAAACCCTTGAAAAAAAATAAAATTAAGTGAAAGGTCTTGAAAAAAACCTTGAATTTGAAATGACAATATTGATCATAAAAAAGTGTTTATCAAGTTGTTAAAAAATTGAGGTTCATCCCTTTCATGCCTTAGAATTTAAAACATAAGTTGGGGTTTATGCAAGTTCTTAATTTTGAATTTTAAGGCCTTAAAAAAATTGAAAAACATTTAAATCTTGCTTCAGAAAATGTGTATGAACCATGTTCTAAGTAAGCATTTAAGTTCCTTTGTTGTCTTGCCAACCACTGGAGACATTGTTACAGCACCAAGGTCCTATCTTAACTGATGCTTGAACTAGTAGATAACCTGCTTTTCCACAAGAAAAATGTGTCTGATAATGACATTGTCAAGTTTTACTGTACCATCCTGGATAACTAAGAATCACATCGGGAAGTTTGCCTGAGGCGTGACAGTGTGTTGGAAGACTTTTACGGTTTTACCAAATAAACTTCGTTCCAGTTTATATTCATACTTACATAAAACTTCAAATTTCATGGCTTCACACGCACATGTATATAACAACAAGAGATATTTGTTAAGCATATTAGAAACTGAGATTATTTTATTATACTGCGTATCCCTCAACCTGTATCGTGGTACATATCATTAACAGTGGCATGACAATACACAGTCCTACTCTGTGGCCCAGTAGTTATTACCATCATGGACTTTCTTTCATTTAGTCCCTTTCTGCTGTGGGTTTGCGTGACTGCAGTGATTTTTTTTCCTTGAATTGTGAATGGGTCCAGTACCCCTTCATTTGTGAAAAATAAGCATTATTTTTCTCAAAATTGTGAAAAAGTAGAAGCTAAATTTTGAAGGAGAAAATGGTAGGAAATGGTTTCTTAAAATTTTCAAGAAACTGATATTTTGGAAGAGAAGCACTTTCGAACTTAATTCAACTGAGTAGGAAGATCTTAAACCATGCCTTTATCAAAAATACTCTTTTGAATTCTGAATCAATATGGGTCCTGATTTTTTTTTTCAAGGTCAGGGAAAAGTCAGGGAAATTTGAAATTGGTCAGGGAAATTTGGAAATTCAGAAAAAGTCAGGGAATTTTACAATCAAGGAATGTCGACCAAACAGCAGGAGGATTATAATAAGGAAAGGCTAAGGCTGTTTCTTCCATTTGGCTTTTTCAATCAGTTTGAATTGTCAGATTGGCATAATATTAAATAAATTCCCCAATAGCATCCAACTGGCACACCATCATTTCATGTTTGAAAATAAAAAATTATTTAGAAGTTACTTAGTTTTGGAAGATCTGTATTTGCCGCTGGATTTGCGCTTAATTTGGTCAGGGAATTTTGAGTTTGGTCAGGGAAAAGTCTTTGATTTTTCAATTTTGTGGGAACCCTGGTTATGGATACCAAGAGTTATAGAAGGAAAAAGATTGTTGGGCAGAGGATGACCTTGTCACTCATAATTCATCATCGTCCAGCTTGCAGTAGGTCTACGATTCTACCCACTTCCTCCACCTGTAATTAGCTGGACGTTGCTAAATGACTGAAATGTTGCAGCGACGATAAACTCAATTTGAGGGGTGAGCTCAAAACCAGGCTAAGTGCATATAAATGATATAAGTGTCACTGTGCCACTAGTTATGTAACACAGCAACTGTTTCATTTCATCAGATACAAGTTTACAGCAGTCGTAATTCTGCAGCTGAGGATATTTATAGGGATTTTAGTAGAAACCAGTCTGCATATAATTATTATCATCAAGTTTATGGTGTAATTACACATTTTTTGTTTTCCATCTCATCGCATTTTCACCACAGGCCTTGTTGGATAGACTAGACTGGGTAAAGTGGGTTAACTTGAATATATCTTAATTTTGTCACAGAGACTGCATCTGTATACCTTAGATTTTAAATTAAGGATCATGGTTGATGTAAAACTCAATGTAATCTAGTCAATATCATGGGCAGCTAAGATACTTTCGATGTGAAACGCCAACACTGAACAAAGATTGTTGCTTGGTGATTTTTAGCTCACCAGAGCACAACATGCCAAAGATGAGCTATTGTGATCACCCTTTGTCCATCGTCCATCATTGTGCAGTAACGTGCATAGTGCAGTGTCACCAATTTTTTCATTTTGAATCAGGATAGCATAGATTCAAAACTCAATTTGTGCATGTGTGTACTTGGGTACCACTAGCTACACCCCTGAAGATTTTCAGTAAGTGGAACCTTTTTAAATTATCAAAGCTTTTGATTGAAATCTCAAGTATCCATAATTATAATGTCAGTTTATTTATTTATTTATTTATTTATTTATTTATTAAATGCATTTGTTAGTGCAAGGAAGGGTAGGCAAACCTTAAAAAGTATAATTATATATATATATATATTGTATTAATAAAAAGAGAGAAAATCATATGCCAACAATTAAATAGACTAAGTTGTCAATGTATTTTTATTTTTTCATGGAGTATTAAACCAGAAATAAATTCTAGGTCTTTGTAATTGTTTTATAGAATGGAGTTTATTGCACACAAAGAAATAAAGAGGCAAACATCTTGAAGCTTGCAAAAGTTTCTCTCTCTCTCAGCATGTATTGAAAGACTCTCTTGTTTTTGTAATATACATTGCCCCATGAAGCCCATACCACCCCTTTATTTTAAGTCCACAAGTAACACAATAATTTTCTGTTTTTTTCTTCTTATATAAAAACGAGCCTTGATCCCATGTGTACATACATTTCACTGATCACAGGTCTTGTTTAATTATGATGATGCAGGTTATACATGCACCATATTTTGGGGGAGGCACCTTTTTGAGTTTGGGGAAAAAAGCAACTAATAAATAGCAATTTAGGGAAATAACTGCATGCATTAAGGCATTTTCAGAGGGGAAGATACCCACGAATGGCCACTGATAGATATGGGAAGAAAATATGCATAGGTTTAAACCGTTCATTATGGTTTACGTTGTCCTGAAGTAGATCTCCCCACCATGCAGTGTATACAGGTTTACCTTAGTCTATAGACAGTTTCTGGGTGTAGTCATTCTATCTTTACTTCTTTTTTTTGACTATTAGAAGAATACGAGAGCTATTGCAATCACTCATGTGTCGGCATTGCAGTTTGGTTAAAGTTTTGCCAAGCATAATCTCAGTATCCATTCATGGTAGTGACTTTAAAGATTATGAATATGTTCAAGGGCATCAGACAACCAAGATAGATAACTCTTGATGGAATTTAATAGTAATAATAAAAATTATGACCTCTTTTTAACTTAGAAAATTTGGTTAAAGTTTTGCATGTGTTGTGCCATATAAAAAGTTCTACCTCAGGCTGCAAAAAGGAAGCAATTAACAAGATAGATAACTCTTGGACTAAATTTGAGACACATTATGGTCCCTTTTTAACTATTAGATTTTTGTTAAAGTTTTGCATGCAAGGTACTTTCATGCTTATATCTCAGTGCAGTCAAAAAAAAAAGGTTCCATTTTGGGTCTCCCGACGGACCCTCTTTTTTCACGGCCGACTGTTAAGTTTTGTTACATTTCCAACTTCAAAATATCTTTAATTTACTTTTTTTTCTTTTCGCGTCAATGGAGGGAAAAAAAACAACATATCCCTTACCCTACCTACCTACCCTCATATTTCTGGCTGGAGACCAGAAACGGAACTTTTTTTTTTTTGCCTAACCAGGTATTGGATTGATTTGAAACTTATTCAACCTGTTAAGGGGTATCAGATTATCAAGGTAGATAACTTGATGGAATAAATTACAAATTATGGCCCCATTTTAACTCAGACATTTTAGTTAAGTTTTGCATGCAAGGATCTACATGTATACATCATGCTTATATCTAAATAACCAGCATAGGATTGGTGTGAAACTTCTTTTCTATGCCCAGTTTTATAATATGATAGAGACAAATCATTTTTGACTAGATATAAAACAAAGTTATGGCTACTTTTTGACTTCGACTTTTTGATTAAAGTTTTGCATACAAATTATAAAAGAAAATTTGTTTAAAGTTTTGCATGCAAGCTTTTTCCAGCTTATATTTCAGTAACCAGTCATGGTATTGACTTGAAAGTTTATGAGTGTGTTCAGAGGCAGAAGTTCAGATAAATCTTGACTAAACTTAATACAAATTATGGCTCAACTTTTGCCCGATATTTTGGTTAAAGTTTTGCATGCACAGTGCTTTTATGCTATTTTCTCAGTAACTAAGCATGGGATTGATTTTAAACTTCATAAACATACTAGTTTAGGGGGTATCAGACTGTCAAGGTAAATAGTTTTTACAATGGGAATGTTAAGGACAAGAATTATAATAGATTTTATATGATTTACCAACAAGAATTTTGAATAGTCAAGCATGCTGTCTTACAGACAGCTCTTGTTTTGTTTGGAAGTCTTTTCTTTTTTTAGACAGTGACTAAGCAATAAAAACCTGAATACAGCCTTGCATATAATGGCTCCCATTAAGTTATTAGCCTTTTATGCCCTGATTCCTACAAACACGTGAGCCCAGTATACACCTTAAAATAGTGTTTTACCTGGAAGCAGCTTACTGTATGATCAGTTTGTGTGTGCATTTCGGGTGAATGAATGACGGTTATATGCCTATCTTTTGTAGACAACAGGTAATGATGTTATTATAATACATTTTTGTCATAGAATTTTTATATTATATAAATCTAGAGTAGAGTTTAGCAGGATCTTATAAACTTAAATACTGAAATTTTTATGCTACATTCCAATGAATATGATCAATCTTGTGAGTTAAAAGATTGAACTGAATAAAGTGCGTAAATTGGTGCCAGTCTGAAGAGTCTTTATCTAATTATCATTTTATATTCCTTATCCCAACAATAGTTATCAATAACTTTCCATGGAACTAAATACGGTCAAACCTGGTTTAAGCTTCCAGTCAAGGAAAGTGGCCATTTAACCCTTTCCCTCATAGAGGAAACCATGAAAAGACCTATGCGAGCAACATAAAACCAGATCAGCCTGCGAGTAACTCGCAGGCTGATCAGGTTTTATGCTGTTCGCTGCTCCTCAGTGGTCTGGAAATGTGGACTTTATAATTAAATTTGGTAAGGTTTAACTGTGGTTTTCTGCAGATTGGGCTTTATGTGGTACCTATTGAGTGCGTCAAAATGAGTCTATGTGAGGGAAAGGGTTAAATCAGAGGTCAATCAATGAACCTCATAACTATCTTGTTCTTTTGATTGTCCAGGTCTCTTGATGATATACTTTTTTTCCCTGAATTATCACAATTTCACTATTTTTACTTTCAGAGTCCGCTACATCAAAACAGTGAGAACTTGTTCCAATGGTCCAGTTACAGGTGGCACATACATGCACTCAGCATTTCAGGTCACACCTAAGTAGGTCAAGTAATAGTGCTCATGGTTTCCATGGCATCGGGTCAAGGTTGCTGTCCAGGGAATCAAGGTCAGGAAGACAGCTTGTCAACACACCAAGCTTCTGCTGGAGACAGATCAGAGACTACAGTGCTTTTTCACATGCAGAGTTGAACACACGGAAAAATGAATTGAAAAGGTGTTTCAGTTGGACCATTGCCAAGAAACAAATTTGTCATTATGCAAGTGTTTCTTATTGGTTGAATCCAATAATATCAGGTTATTGTGGTAAATGCCAGTCAAATAACTATGCAAAGGGTAGTTTTTATCAAAACAGAAGACATTTGCAAACATTGGGTGGAAAAATTGGGAAATTAAGGCATGTAGACAAATGGGATACCAAGAATCAGCCGTGCACTTGCAGCAGACACATTGCCTGCATTGGGAACCGGTCATGCAGCAGCCAACTGGCATCATGGGAAGCAGGGTACCAGACATTTGCAGCAGTCTACAGGTCAACAGATCCCACTGGGTGACAAATGGAAGCCAGGAACCATCCCACAAGTGTAAGTAATGAACTATTAAAGTAATGAAAGTACAGTCATGAGTTGGTATATATTGATGCTGGTTTATCAATATCTATCTTTCTTTTTATTTTCATTATCACTTAGGTTTTGGTGATCAGTATCCATAATTAATTAATTTCTTTTCATTCCATACATGTATGGCACAACTCCCACCCCAGGTTTTTTGCAATATTCCCTCTTGAAACAAAGGTCAAAGCCTAGATACTTTGTTATATCAAAGCAAATTCAAATATAGAATATAGGGACCTGTATTATGGATCTACACACACATAGCCCTGAAATAAATGTAATAATGTTGGTGGATCAAATCAGTAAGAAAAGAGTAAGTAGCTGAATGATGCCTTGCCTCAAGTACCTGGTTCGTACTTGGAATAGAAGGAAGAAAAATGTTTACCTGTACTACCTGTATATATTTGTGAAAAAAAAAATGTTTGCATTTCAGAGATTCTGTACCAGAGAAAATTGGGGACTTTGAAGATCGACTTTTTGAGTACCTGTCTGACAATCAAGGACGTCTTCAGATTATCAATTTCAAACAAGTTAGTTCAACTTTCAATCATTCTGTCTCTCTTTCTCTTTTCCTCTCTCTCTCTTTTCTCTAGTATTGCAGGACAGGTGAAAGTAAACTCCATTGACCCAGCATAATAGTGAAAATGTTGCAAATTCTGGGCATCTGTGCAGTCACTAATTTATCTAGGTGTTTAAGATTTCTCCAGTAACAATCCTTGGTGGCTGAGTGGTGAGAATATTCACTTCAGAAGCTGGAGGATATATCATTCAGGACATGAACTTGTGCACCTGGGTATTTTTATTGAACTTTTGTTGAAGTTGACAGAGTTATGGGCCTTTGTTTTTCAAAAATATGGAATTTGATGCTTATGATGCACATAACTCTGTAAGTATTGTAATGAAGACTTGAAACTTCATGGATAGTTTGAAACAGTATTCTGCTTAGCACAGACATCATCAGCCGAGCATCATCTGTCATTAGGTGTTTCGCCCCTTAACTCGGAACACCCTCAAGATGTTGGGACAGGTGGAGTTGATCAGGAACCACCTTGTCTATGCTGGCTGCCATCCTGATGTGCCACGTTGCAGCCAGAGCCAGCAGGATGTTCTTTCCGCTGTCTTCCCTAGAGTATGAGCCACCGTGGATCGGGCTTTTCCTTTGATGCCCAGACCTCCTAGCATTCTCCATATTGATTGGGAAGGAAATCCTCTACAACCAACCTCCACTGGGAAAATCCAGGTTTTCCAGCCTTTGTCTCTGCACGTCTGGGCTAGGTCCTCATACTTTGTCCTTTTGAGCTCAAAGGCCTTATCTACTCTTTCCTCCCATGGAACTGTGAGTTCAATTAGGATGACCAGTTTGGGAGATCTAGACCAGAGTACTATGTCTGGTCTAAGAGTTGTCTGGGCTACTTCTTCCGGGAACTGGAGCTTGTTCTTCAGGTCTACTCTCATCTTCCAGCTTCTGGATTCTTGTAGAATACCTGTGTTGGAGTAGGTAGCTGACTTTGTTTCTCCCTCTTTGACGAAGTTGATCATCCTTGGGCCTTTCTTTGTTGCTGGTCTGCTTTTCTTTCTTTCTGTCTCAAGGACATGCGCTACTTCCTTTAAGACTTGATCATGCCTCCATCTGTACCGTCCTTCTGCTAAGGCGGTTGGCCAGGCTGACAATATGTGATGCAGTGTTCCTGTGCTTTTGCATAGCTGACAGGTGGGGTCTTCTGATAACTTCCATCTGTGGAGGTTTGTAGGAGATGGAAGCATGTCATAGACTGACCTGAGAAGGAAGCTCAGTCGCAGTGGCTCGTAGTGCCACAACTCTTGCCAGGTGAGTTTTCTTTCTGGAAGGTTCCATCTGGTCCAGTGTCCTTGCGACCCTAGCTGGACGGCCTTGGCAGACCTCACTTGCTCTTCCTCCTTCCTGATCTCTCTTTGGACTAGGGTCCTCTTCTCTGACGCATTTGCTTCTTCCCACCTCTGGTGCTGTCTTTTGCCAAGTCCTTCTCGCCCTTTATTGGTGCTGCCCACAATGTCCTGGTGCTTCAGGCTAGCTTCAGCACTGTCCACTGTATGACTCACGGACCACTTCCGTCCAGTTCACACCTCTATTCCAGCGTTTCTGATCATCTCATCAGTTGAGTCCCTGAGGGTTAGTAGCAGTCTGGTTTTGGCTACCTTGTATTCCTCTACTAGCGAGCTGAATGGTACCTGCAGGCGGTTGGTCTTGCCATATAACCCAACACTGGTGAAGGATGGGGGCAGACCAAGCCATCTCCGTAGGTGTTTGCTGATTGCTCGCTCTAGTTTTTCAACAAAACTGATGGGGATCTCGTTGACCATCAGCGGCCACACTAGTCTTGGGAGAAGACTATGCTGGTATATCCTTGCCTTGAACTTTCCGGCAAGGCCTGACTTGTCTATCCGCCGGAGTCCCTCGCTGACTTGATGACTTGATGACAAACCACTTCCCTAAACATTTGACTGGGTTGTTTGTTAGGGAGGGGATTTCCTCATTCTGTAATAGCAGCTTGTACTTGTCCGTTACTTTTCCATTCCTCACAACCAAACATCGGGACTTTGCTGGTTTGAAGAGCATTCTTGCCCAGGTCACAGTTTTGTCAAGAGCTCTGAGTATCCACCTGGCTTGAATGTGGGTTTCTGTGGTGACTGTCATGTCGTCCATAAACCCCCTGTTTGATGGTAGATGGATGCCTGAGTCTGTCTTTGGGCCTCTTGACTCCTGTTCCGCTGCCTTGATAATCATGTTCATGCCCATTATGAACAAGATTACAGAAATTGTACAGCCTCAGACGATTCCCTTTTCCAGTGGTATCAACTTAGTGGTAAACCTGTCAGTTGAGAATCTCGGATGTTGCTGAGGTAACTTGTTATCAGGTTTTGGGTCTGGGATATGGTAATGCTATAAGGCCACCTCGATGAGCTGATAGGGTATGGAGCTGTAAGCGTTGGCCAGGTCTAGCCAAACAACAGTGAGGTTCTTGTTGTTGATCCTTGCCTCATGCGGTAGTTGTGTCAGTGCACTGGTCTGCTCTACACAGCCAGAGAGTCCAGGGATTCCACCTGGATCATGTACGAAGTCAATCGCCTGGCTAAAATCGCAAAGAAGATATTCCCCTCTACACTCAGCAGGGATATTGTTCTGAACTGGCTGACAGACTTGGAGTTTCCTTCTTAAGGGACAAAGCATCCCTCTGCTTGCTGCCATTGTGGTGGGATTGTGCCTTTCCGCCACACCATGCGCAAAAGCAACCAAAGACGACGTAGGAGTTTTGGATATTTCTTGTATACTTTGTAAGGTATACAGCTGGGGCCTGGAGCAGAACATGCACATGCCTTTCTCAAAACATAGCACACTATATTATTCAGGACATGAACTTGTGCACCTGGGTAATTTTATTGAACTTTCTTTGAAGTTGACAGAGTTATGGCCCTTGTTTTTGAAATATATGGAATTTGATGCTTGTGATGCACATAACTCAAAAAGTATTTATGCTACAGACTTAAAACGTAATGGATATATGACTTGCGCACCTGGGTGATAGCCTTTGTTTTGTAAAGTGGAAAAATAATCATGGCCTTTCACGGAGAAAACCAAGGTTTCCTAATGTGTCATTAGGGTACCTTGGTTATCTTGGTAGAGGTTAAGTGGTCCAAGACGTAGTGGAACTATTACAGGGACTTTACCTTTAAATTACTTAAGTGTTCTTAAAACAGTGTCTCAGACAGAATTGTGAAGACATTTGACTAAGGTGAGAATGTGCTTAAAATACATTGTGAACATCGTCCACTGATCCAACTAAGCGGAGTATGATAATCCTACTTATGTCTGGGTTTGAGTTAGAGTACGATTTTCAATATCTTTGATAACTTATGTCCGGGATCGATCTGACTTGTCTGGTATCAGAATAATGTGACTAGATGTTGTATCATATCACTGTATCTGTCTCCAAACAACTAGAAACCAAACATCTACAGGGGTTGAAGCATCAGGTGTGCCTTTGAATAGCATAGGCGTGCACCCACCCTCTCTCTCTCTCTCGCTCTCTCTCTCTCTCTCTCTCTCTCTCTCTGTTTAAATGTTATCTCACTCTCTGTCTTTTTCGCTCTCTATGTTAAAAATATTATCTTGCTCTCTCTCTTTCTCTCTCTCTCTCTCTCGGTTTAACAGAAATATGTGACTAATTTGTGTGAACTATAATGTGGCCAAGCCCTATTTATATTGTCTGCCATTTGATATAACATGCTTTGTGTGTAAAGAAATGAGGCCTGGGCTTGGTTATGTCATGTATACTGTCGTACGATCATGTTAATATAACATGGATGATAAGACCATTTGTCTCTGTTCCGATGAATGACTTGTATTCTCTTACAAATCCGAGATGTCGGTCGAAGTTGGTTTTTTACAAGGTTAGTGGTGAATTGGGTTGAATTACACCTGTATGCAGTAATCGTCACACTGGTAATCTGGTGTCTCTTTATGTAATCCATGACTTTGTAGACTGAATATGGCTGATCATTCAGGAGATAAAGTCAGGATCAGGTTAGGGTTGAAAATCAAGTTATTCAGACAAGGGGTCGTAAGGTCATTAGGTAGAGGGGGTCATCATTGGGGTCATTGGATTCAGGAGGGGGAGAGAAGTCTGTAGGTCATCATCTCGTTTAGCATTGATTCCCTGCAGTAGTGACTTCCCTTAATACAATACTGCCACCATGAGTAAAATTTAATTTTATTGATCTAGGATGGATTTATTTTTTCACTTTTGATTTTAAATATGATTATTTCATATAATTTCAAAATGATGGAAGGTAATTATTAAAAACAAATAAGAATCCAAGAGAGAATTTTTACTGTCATTTTGGTAATTATTATCGTAAAGTCGGTTACTTAGTGGACTATAGTTTTGCTCTCCGTCTGTCCATCTGTCTGTCCCTCTGTCTGTTTGGATATTCGGAATCTGGATCCCGCGATAACTTAAAAACCGTTTAAGATAAAATTATGAAACTTTGTATATGAATAGATGGCAGTATGGAGATTCTGCACTTTACTTTGTTTTTTTTCTTGGACCAAAATTCTGGTTGCTATGGTAACGGAAAAATAATGCACCTCACCGGTAGGGGACTCATGTGTTGCATACAACACCAGTCACTTGTTTAAATAGTTAAAAGTTATTGGTGTCAAATCTTGTGATGTCATATGACCATCATCTCAGCAGGATGTTTGGGTATCAAATTTAAGGTCAAAAGTTTAGAGATAAATAACTGTAATAATGTTCAAATTTATAATCATATAATCAGGAAAAACATATCGTAACCATGTTATAAAGAACACAAAGTGCCGATCATATAATCAGAAAACATATCGTATAGCATAAACCATGTTATAAAGAACACAAAGTGCCGATCATATAATCAGATAAAACATATCGTATTGCATAAACCATGTTATAAAGAACACAAAGTGCCGATCATATAATCAGATAAAACATATCGTATTGCATAAACCATGTTATAAAGAACACAAAGTGCCGATCAACATAATGAAAATAACAAATGTTTTGATAGATTGTCTTTACATGAAAAGTATAAGATGTTTGAAGTATGACGATATTTTAAATGCTAGTTGCATTAAAAAAAGAAGAATTCAAGGTGCTTCCTCACTGGCTTAATCACCTTGATAAATACTACACGTGTGATTCACAGATAGAAATAAGTCATTTGTCTTAAAGATCCCTCACAAAATACACAATTTTTCACTAAATTGAATAATACCGCACACACACACACACACACACATGCTACATTTTGATGTTTGATCAAACAGCACTAAATTGTAGCCTGAACTGGTGATGTTTGATCAAACTACACTAAATTGTAGCCTGAACTGGTGGTGTTTGATCAAACTACACTAAATTGTAGCCTGAACTGGTGGTGTTTGATCAAACTACACTAAATTGTAACCTGAACTGGTGGTGTTTGAACAAACTACACTAAATTGTAGCCTGAACTGGTGGTGTTTGAACAAACTACACTAAATTGTAGCCTGAACTGGTGGTGTTTGATCAAACTACACTAAATTGTAGCCTGAACTGGTGGTGTTTGATCAAACTACACTAAATTGTAGCCTGAACTGGTGGTGTTTGATCAAACTACACTAAATTGTAGCCTGAACTGGTGGTGTTTGATCAAACTACACTAAATTGTAACCTGAACTGGTGATGTTTGATCAAACTACACTAAATTGTAGCCTGAACTGGTGGTGTTTGATCAAACTACACTAAATTGTAGCCTGAACTGGTGGTGTTTGATCAAACTACACTAAATTGTAGCCTGAACTGGTGGTGTTTGATCAAACTTCACTAAATTGTAGCCTGAACTGGTGGTGTTTGATCAAACTACACTAAATTGTAACCTGAACTGGTGGTGTTTGATCAAACTTCACTAAATTGTAGCCTGAACTGGTGGTGTTTGATCAAACTACACTAAATTGTAGCCTGAACTGGTGGTGTTTGAACAAACTTCACTAAATTGTAGCCTGAACTGGTGGTGTTTGATCAAACTACACTAAATTGTAGCCTGAACTGGTGGTGTTTGATCAAACTACACTAAATTGTAACCTGAACTGGTGATGTTTGATCAAACTACACTAAATTGTAGCCTGAACTGGTGGTGTTTGATCAAACTACACTAAATTGTAGCCTGAACTGGTGGTGTTTGATCAAACTACACTAAATTGTAGCCTGAACTGGTGGTGTTTGATCAAACTACACTAAATTGTAGCCTGAACTGGTGGTGTTTGATCAAACTTCACTAAATTGTAGCCTGAACTGGTGGTGTTTGATCAAACTACACTAAATTGTAGCCTGAACTGGTGATGTTTGATCAAACTACACTAAATTGTAGCCTGAACTGGTGGTGTTTGATCAAACTACACTAAATTGTAGCCTGAACTGGTGCTGTTTGTTCTGGACACAGAAAATTGACATTTAAACTCACATTTCACTACATATGAACTTAAGTTTCTGTGATCATACATTCATGCCAGTTTGTTATTGAGCCCAATTATCGGTATAACTGAAGGTTTCTGTGATCATACATTCATGCCAGTTTGTTATTGAGCCCAATTATCGGTATAACTGAGTACTGTGTCACGTTTCCACTTATGTTTCATTAAGCTTCATATTACATAATAAAAAATTATGTTATCATTTTCCTGTATCTACTCATCTAGAATGGACGGTTCCTAAACTGTCTATCAGGTATGTTTACATCAACCTGGCTATCCAACCAGTGTAAGTGTGAAGAAAACGGTTGACCTACTTTACACAAAGGAACATGTGCTTTTTGTTTGTGATACTGTTTGTGAGCACTTGACCTAGGGATATATATAGAAACTGTCAAATTATCAATAGGGGGAGGAGTTATCAATTATCAATAGGGGAGGAGTTATCAATAGGATGAGGAGTTATCAATAGGGGGAGGAGTTATCAATAGGGAGGAGTTATCAATAGGGGGAGGGTTATCAATAGGGGAGGAGTCACATACAAATTGTAGAACATAACATACTTTATTCGGCATTAAATAGCATACAGCATATTCATAGCCTACAGTACATACAATGTGATGGTATTTAAGTTATCAATACAGTGTTTTTACAGAGAATTATATAATTAGATCAAATAGAGTCCTATAATTGAAATAGCTAGCTGTTTCTTATCTTAAAAGCAAAATAAATATATTTAGAAAGTTTGTTAAGAATAGTATTAGAATTACATGTCATAATCGATATAAATTTTTGCATGCATGGCCAATGGCAATAATAGGATGGTAAAAACTTTTTTCTTAATGAATAATATTTTGGGCAGACTAAAAGGAAATGGTATTCGTTTTCTACTGTTTGCATATTACATTTTCTACAAATTCTTTCTTCTTTAGGAATATTTAAATGTCGACCTTTTTCTATTGCTAAATCACGAGACGAGGTTCTAAATCTTGTGAGAGCAATTCTGTATTTATTCATATTTATACAAGTGAGGTATTTTTCTAACGTAAGAGTATGTTTAAATTTATTGTATGAATATAGTTGGTTAGATTCATTTATGCGCGCATGCCAGTTTTGGTTGCAAATATCTAATATTCTTTGTTTTATAAATTTGAAGTTTATTGTCATGTCATTTTGGTATGTCCATAAGTCAGTCATTCCTAAGTTGTTTAAAATATATTTTACATGCCAGGTCCAATTTAGTCCATAATAGTTGATATTTTTGTGAATCGTTTTTTGCGTTTAATACTTTTATCCAATATTTTATCATTTTAAATTGTCTATATATATTTAATGGATACCTTCCTGTTTCCTGATACCATCCATATTGTTTAATTCAAGCAGATTTTCATTGTTAGAATTATGGTAAAGTCATAAACATTGAAGTTTAATGATTCTTATCTAAGGCAATTTTGTGGTTACTTTATAAAATTAAATGTCTAAAATCTGTACTTATCTTGTGATGTACAAGCCTGCTTCTTTACATATATTTCTGTAGTGATTGGTGGTATTTACAGCTAGCTTAAGGTTATGATATAAAATAACAGATTGAATTTGTTCATCTGTTTTATATGTATTTCCAGTATTCTGGGTCACAAGCTTGTTTATGGATAGCTCTCAATCTGTCCCTCAAATCTTGGTAAAGGTTTTGTCTGCACATCATTTTAAGCTCACCTGAGCAGAACGTGCTCAAGGTGAGCTTTTGTGATGGTCTGTCATCTGGCGTCCGTCGTGCGTCGTCAACAATTTGGCTTGTTAACACTCTAGAGGCCACATTTTTGGCCCAGTCTTCATGAAACTTAGTTGGAATGTTTGTTTGTCAACCAAAAATTGTCAGATTTATATGTGAATGAATGGTTTAGCGAAATCAACACGTCAAGAAAGTGTATAACATATAGATTGTTCAAACAGAAGTTTTGTTTTGAAAATTACTTGATTAAAACCCCCTTAAAATTCTTAAATTATATGATAAAATTTAGAACAAGAAATAATTTTTTGCCAGTAGAAGTAGGCAGTTGGAATAATACCGAATATAACGATAGAAAATGCCTAATATGTACATCTAATAATGTCGGAGATGAATATCACTATTTACTTGAATGTGCCTCTCTGTCATACATAAGAAAACATCTTTTAGATAGATATTATTATAGATTTCCAAACATCATACATTTTAAGCAATTAATGCAATCATTTGATAGAAATGAGTTGAAATATAACAAACTATGTAGACTAGTTAAAGAAATAGTGCTTAAGTTTCAAAAAATATAATAGTTTTTTTCTTTTTCTTTGAATTTTTCTCCTCCCCACAATGATCCAGAATGTTAAGATTATTCATTTTCTTTTGAAATGTTTTTAGAAAACATGTGACTCTACTACAATAATCCATCTCGTTCATTTATATGTTTATTATCTTTGATTTGTAATCATTTTGTCTTCAATGACATGATATTTGCAAATAAATAAACTTGTTTCCATAATATCTTTGAAAAGTTCAAATTTGGGTCATGTGGGGTCAAAAAGTAGGTGAATATAAAAAATCCAACATATGTTGCTCATTTATAATCAGGTGAGCAATTCAGGGCCATCATGGCCCTCTTGTTCACTGAACCCTTCAAGTTATTGTTTTAAAACTTCACCACCACTGTAGGCAAGAATACTTATTCTGTCATCGATAAATCGTGACATAATTATTAATCTTTCACATATTAACATACTTTTCCGCTGAACCATTTGTGATATTGCTTTGAAACTTCAGATGCATACATATTGTCTTTGTTTACTTTTTATTATGCAACCTGTGCTCAAGTTATCCAATAGCAGATGAGAGATTCTTATATTGCCTTATATTGCATTTTTTTTTTTTGTCAAACACTAAAAAAGTCGAGCGCACTGTCTTACAAAGAGCTCTTGCTATTTTCATGCTTTAAAAACATACACCATATATTGAAGCCATATGATTACGGCTGCCATTTTGAACTTTCAGGCCTTGAAATGTACCGGGCTGAGGGAGACAGACCCACGCCTCAGGGAGTGTATACAGGCGTTACAGCGATACCAAACAACTCAGCGGGAGGAGAACGGACAGGATGGGTTCTACATCGATAAGGAATCCTTTAAAGAGTAAGCTTGATTGTTATGTATGTCCCTGTGAGCAGTGCCTGCAGTGTTGCTGTCAGTTTTATCATTGTGACCATTATTGTTAAAAATTATGAAATTGATGATAGATCCGTTTTATATTGATGACAATAATGAGGAGGAATGTGTTGATGATGATGATGATGATGATGATGATGTGATGATGATGTGATGATGATGATGATGATGGTGATATGCTTGTTGTTATGTTGATGGTAATTTGGAGGAGGGTTTATTGATGATGATGATGATGATGATGATGATGATGATGATGATGATGTTGGTGATGGTGATGATGATGATTTGATGATGATGATGATGATGATGATGATGATATGCTTGTTGTTATGTTGATGGCATTTTGGAGATGGGTTTTATTGATGATGATGATGATGATGATGATGATGATGATGATGATGATGAATTGAGTTTACAGTACACTGCACATGTAATAGACATTAACATTTTTTGTCTGTATCAGAGATGTAATTCATAACATTTTATTTTAAATGATAATGGACATTAGACAATAGAACACAATATCTTTGAGAGTAAATTTTCTTATCCCATTTATAGAGACTGACACATGTACATAAATTTTATGTTATTTTATTCTTCAGATGCATAACTCAAAACATTGTGGTAATAGCAAGGCATTTCGAACCAATTTGTGCTCCCTGAGTTTAAGACCTTCTGTGAATCTGTGGATGACATCTATTGGAAAGCTAGGGACAACATATCTGGTGACGTAAGTAGAACTGTATAGCCTGTCCCTGGGATGTGAAAATCCAGTCACCCTGAAATGTTATGATAATATTATGCACCAGTTAGTGTGAAACTGTCATTAATGCAGGAATGGGGGAAGAGGATCATAATTTTGTTGTAATGAAATATGAAGAGCAGTCACTAACTTAAATATTGTGGTTTTCAAGTTATGCTCCGGACTTGAAGTCTGGCTTTTACTGCATTTGTGGGGGTATTAATCACCTTCAGTTTTAGTTCTAGTTTTATTTGATTCATTTCGATGGATTACCTAGAAATAACAGTGTAACAGTGAAATTATCAAGAACTTGAACTCGACCCTATATTATAACTGATCCAAGCATCAATTTAAGCAAGATAACATCACGCACACATGGTTCACCTTAAAATGCATTTTTGTGAATATACAACAGATAATGCATCTGCACTTCTAAAGTCATTAAATACAAATTAAAAATTTGTTTATGATTATTTGGGTTTGAAAAGATTGTATGGTATAATTGTTCATTTGTGATTTATAAATAATATGCACTTCTACATACACGTAGCAGTGTAGCAAATTGAGTGTAATATCGATCTTACACCAAAACAAAAAATGATCTTCTATATTATATATGGGTTTGAAAAAGAGTGGTGATTTGTTGCTATTAACTTGATATTTTCATATTTCCAGGTGGCGACCTACATACCGCAGCTTGCTCGATACAACCCCAACCTATGGGGAGTGTCCGTGTGTACAGTTGATGGACAAAGGTGACCTTGATCTTCATGACATTCTCTGCAGTTCAGTGACCAAGCAGAAGTTCTTTTCTAGTTTAATCTTTTTAGTAAATGTGTAAAAAAAAAAATTTTTTCCCAATTGAATTAAGCATTTTCTTTTGCAGCAACATATTGTAGACCTCTCCAGTGTTGGAAGACATATTCAAATTAAATCATCAGATTATCTAATAGCTACGCAGGGATATCATGTGACCAATGATTGACCAATAGCTACACAGGAATATCATGTGATCAATGATTGACCAATAGCTACACAGGGATATCATGTGACCAATGATTGACCAATAGCTACACAACGATATCATGTGACCAATGATTGACCAATAGCTACACAGGGATATCATGTGATCAATGATTGACCAATATCTACACAGGGATATCATGTGATCAATGATTGACCTATAGCTACACAGGATATCATGTGATCAATGATTGACCAATAGCTACACAGGGATATCATGTGATCAATGATTAGACCAATAGCTACACAGGGATATCATGTGACCAATGATTGACCAATAGCTACACAAAGATATCATGTGACCAATGATTGACCAATAGCTACACAACGATATCATGTGACCAATGATTGACCAATAGCTACACAGGGATATCATGTGATCGATGATTGACCAATATCTACA
>CM037789.1:4454990-4504990 GCA_021229015.1 Solen grandis
AATGTTTATTTGACCTTCAAGAAAAATATCCCTGTTGCAATGCTGGTAAAAATTACCTATCAAACCGTCGCTATGCCAGAAAACATAATAAATATTGAGTTCACTCTTCAACACTGCACCAAGCCTTTTTCTGGATAATATACTTAAAAGAAAAGGGACTTGGTTATCCATAATTATGTACAGGTGTTGTAACTTAAGTGTTGATTCATTATAGCATGCTCCATTATAAGGCAGATGCCAAATTCATGCACCCTGAATCTTGACTTTGTTCATTGTTGCTATAGTTACATCATGGTCCAATATAAACAGTGCCTACAGTTTGACTCCAAATATAGGTTTGTAATGAATCTGCAATGAAGTTACAACACTGTCCAATATTACACGGTACCTAGAGTTGGACCCTAAATCTAGTGTTATAATACACTGTATAGGTGTGGCACTTATTCAAGACTCCTTTGGGCCTCAGGCTGGATCTTAGATCCCAAATTTCCATGTACTTGTATGTATTAGTACCGCAAGAACATTAAATTCACTCATGTGTAGAAGTGTAAATATACACAGCTATCTGAGTATGTTTTCTGAACCTAAAGCTACATCTACGAGGATTTTCACTTGGATTTTGCCATTGAAAAATTCAACATTATAATGAGGAGGATATTAATTGAAGATGGCAATTTTTTGTTGTTGTTTACTGTTTGGTGTACTCCCTTCAAGAGCCCCTTATCTTTACATACCAACAGAACCATTCATCTGCTGACTCATGATACCAGTGGAAACACCTTCAAGTAAAACAAAACAGCCCATCAACAACATTTCCCTCAATCATCATACATTTTCATCGAAGACTGCCATAAGAAAGGTCAAACAAAAAATGATTTAACTGTGTTCCCAAATGCCCCCACATGTGAGAATTTCACCCCAAAATTGGTCTCAGTAACCCCAGTTTTAAGGGTAAAAAAAAAAGAAAGAAAAAAAGGAAATTTTACCCCACATTCATTTCTTTTTGGGAACATTAATGTAAGCTTTGATTTTAAAATTTAAAAATACTGTATTTTTCTCCAACACCCTTAAATTGTAAAGCTATAGTTGACAGAAAAGAATAAATTCAGTTCTATGCATGCTAAGTCATATAAACATGCCATTTTAAGCTAATAATATATATATATATTTATTTATACTATAAATAGTACAGTACAGCTCCATTATAAAGCTATATTTGGGGTCCAAGTCAAGTTATCGCATTATATTGGACCATAACTATCAAAAAGCACCTAAGTCAAGGAAACAAATCCAAAAATAAGGGGATCTGGGACCCATTGCTGGGTTTCATCATATTGGTTTCCATGTCACAATGGAGCACATTATAATCGAGCTACACTGTATTGGTTTGAATACTTAATCAGGAACGTATTTCTTTGATCAGTTTTCTTTATCAATTAAGATACATCCTATTTTTAGATACAGTGGGAAGTAGACATAAGTTAAGACTTACAGAACAGGTTCAATGAAGTAATAGTAATGAAAACGACCAGGTCATGAGAAATGCAGGAATAAAGTTCAAAACAAAATGAATACTAAATTGGGTATACATTGTACCTAGAATGCTTTTCCTTTAATTATAAAATAATGTCTACCTTACTGAAAGGACTGAAGCTCTATGGATACCTACTTAATTATAAACAACCTACACTGGTATGAAATCTGATCCATTTCAGAATGTTACAAACATACCTAAACATCCACTCATTCAGTGTGTATTCAAAATGCAGGTTTATTAAAATAATGTATCCTTAATCACATTATTGATTTATTAATCTATATGCATATAAATGGTTGACTCTTCACCTGATTATTCTTTCATTTTAACTTATTCAACTCATGACTTATTAAAAGAAAACTGGCAAAAAATAGATATTTCATTCCTTAATGACATCAGTAATCCCATTTAAAGTCAATTCAATCATAAAAACATTGACTATTTTTGTGGACAAACTAACACCATAAAACAAAGTAAACATTTTTTAGCCCCTTTTAAAATTCATACCTGCAATGTTTGTTTTATATGGCCTATTGATTTAAAAAAAATATAAGCATATGAAAAACTAATACAAAACAGACTCCAAGCGGTGGTGAGAGCTCTTAAGGCGCATCCATAGCTAGGCGTGCAACATTGCTTGAAAGTAACAACATTGAATTAAGCCAAGTAATATAGACTCTACACATCATTTTTTGTTTGAACCTTCTATGGCATAAATGAAAACTTATATTTTACGTATGACCAGATATATAACAACACTACTTCAATCAACAAACCAATATAATTAAAAAGTGTCTTCATAATTTATAAATGACAAAGCTTACATAAATGATTTTGAATGAATGCAAAGGTTTCCAAGGTTCTCACTAACTCGTTTGAAGTCCTGGTCTGCAATTTTTGAGAAAAGGACTCCTTATTTAATAGGACATCATATACAAACTCCCAGTTTTTTGGCAGATCTTTGTTGAGGACTCCCATATTTCAGAATTCATGTGAGAACCTTGAAATACCTTGGTCTGCCTTCTAAAGGAGATCAAACTGAAAGAAATTTGAAGTTATGCTGTGTTACCTTTCTTATCTCAAATATTTTGATGGGTACCATAGTGAACACTATAAAATGGGGTGACAAGTACAAAAGAACTAAGATATGATCAGACTGATCCAGTGTTAGTACTGTTACCCCAAGACTACCAGTAATTAATGTGATAAAATTGTAGGCAAATGGACCCATTGAAAATACAAAGATTAGCAACCAATTTCAATAAGTCGTATTCACTTATGTTCTGTATATTGTTTTGTCATACTGATGTAATTGTACTGATCATGTGTAAATGAAATGACAGTTAAAAACCTACACGATATCAACAATTTATTTGACCTACTGAATTAATTTCATATCAATTATCTAGATACTGTTAAGATAGGTCAACCTAATATGGGAAGCAAATAAAGACTGCAAAGTATAATGTGATGAAAGTTTGATAGTGCTCAACTTCTGAGTTCTCTACTAATACACAGAAAGCCATATGCAGTCTTAATTTTAATTGCTCAGGGTGTTTTAATTGCATGCGAAATTGTCCTTTCCAATTATTAACCATGATTATTATGTTAAACTACTATGAAGTATCTTTGAGGCGCCTATCTGTCAGTTAGCAGGATTGGCCAACCAGAGCCCAGTTTCACAGATAAGGGGAGCCCATGTTGTCACTTGTGACCAAAAAAAAAAAATGCGACACATTTGATGGGTCCTCATTAAGGTATGTTTAATGGGCGAATTTGTTTATAGCCTCTCTATTTTCCAAGACTATTCGTTAAGGTTAGACAGCTAGCTCGCCATACCTGGAATCATATAATATACTTCACTATTTACCTTCATACTGAGTCATGAGCAAAAACATTCTATTTACTTTTTTGAGAGTATACAGCTAAAATTGAACATGGCTAAAACTATCGGCGATTGAAATTGTCTAAAGCTATACCTGGTGCTATAGGAAACATCTTTGTACTGTAACTTGGCTGTATGGAGCCAGAATATGGTTTACTGGCCACACAAAACCAGTTTTTTTTCTTGAGTAGCTCGACAGTTCCCTCTCAATATGGCGACGTACTCATTCACTACATAACAATGAAAAACGAAGCATTCCAAATCAACTCACGAAACTAGCGCCCCCAAAAACAGTTTCGTCAAGGGAGATAATATTGCTTAGACTGTTCCTAGATTATCGTTCATGACATTTATCTAAAAATAAAAAAAAAAAAAAAAAATATTGATATAATCTTATACACTCGCCATGCTATCTATGTTATATGGAGTCTCTATTTCACGATTTTCTATCTTATTTCATTTCAAATCAAAAGATAACATCTTTTTCATAGTTTCATCGTAACTAGACACACAGAAATATATATCCATTATATTTCCAAATTAATAATGTCTCGCTTACTGAAGCTGTTCACTTGTAAGTATTTAAGATCTATACCCAAAGACTATAAACGCTCTAACACGGAAAAACGTTAAGTCTTTTATTTATTTTTTTTTTCTCAAATGATTTTAGGCCATTTAGAGACAAAATGTATGTTGAATATTGAGGGTTTTTAGGTGTCAACCTGTGGAAAAAGTGAATGTTTTAGGCGCGAGTTTTGTTTCTTTTCTATCTTTCCCATAGCCTAAAGTGAATATGGCCAGCAGTCAAAATACACGGTCGGTTCACCGTTGGGGCACCGAAATTAAAATTAATATTAAGATAAAGGATGTCTAACAATAATAGTCTCGTGTCGGTCAAAAACTATACGTAGCTCGTGCTGACATGCATATTGTATATTATTTACATTTTAGTCTTTTTTTTTTTTCTTTTTTTTTTTTTAAAGAATGGTCAATCGGACCAGGGTCTTTCAAATACTATTTGAAAGACCCTGATCGGACCTCGGAAGTTACATGGAATTCTCCGCTCCGTTTCGGTCCATATACCGTACTCAGTCCGACTGACCGGTCCCTAATTATAATCATAAAAATGTGATTTTCTAGATATTGGTTGGATCTACGTATTAAAATTTTAATTTGTTAAACTATAACTACCACTTAAGCAATCTCCTACGCAGTGATCTCCCCTTACAGGATTACTGGCCGTAGCGTAACCGGTGCGCGGAGTTTGCCACTTAAGGTGATTAATACCCCAACCTATGTGAGTGTATATCACGTGACAGGAGGTTATGTTACGGGATGCGTATTCACACACACGTGTGTGTGTGTGTGTGTTGTAAAACTTATAATTCCCGCATTTTCTGAAATACTTAACTCTCAAAGTCAACAGCTAATTACCCGTCACCGTGTGATGAAAAGAGCAAATATCTACCATTAAAGACGTTTTACTTTATCAAAAATAAAGGGATGATAAAGCACAGAAATACCCTGTCTGAAATAACCGAATTTGTACTAAAGTAAAAAAAAAATGACTTAAATTGATCTGTGAAAAGGCACCCTGTCCTGGGGACCGAGAGGATGTGACGCGAGCGGGGGGTCGTGGATCCGGTTCTCAATTGTGGCATATCAAATTTATTGAAAATTTTCTTCATTGGCCGTATCTCCAGGAGTAGTTGGCCCGGTGGCAGGATAATGTGTCATATACCAGTAACACAGCACTAAGAAAAGAAAAAGACTTTGACCGTTGCTTTTCCTTTTCCTCCTAAAACTGACTTAAAATATATAAATACTGTCATTTGACATATCTTATATTTGACAAAATGACAAAACACCAATTTATGTTTACTCTTATTAAATTTTACTCTAGATCATCTACATAATTTATAATTTTATATTTCATTTATCATTTTATTTATGTTATTCTATTTATATAATGTTTCTTTTATGTTATTCTATTTTTTTAAGTTATTTTCATTCACTTTGCGAATATCATAATTTTATTTACCTATTACTCTTTTAAAGTAATTAAGAACAAACTAGGTCTACCATTGACGTAAGTGAGCTTGTAAATACAAATTGAATCAAACACGATAAAATGCACTATTTACTTAAACGAACGCTGAGTTAAAATATGCCAATGCACAACAGTGAAATGTTTCTACCTAATCCATCAGGAGAGTTGATTTGCAATTTTTATCTGTTTTTCCAACACCAATCTTATTTAATGACCAAATCAATTGTTACTGTGATGTTTGTCTAAACAGTCACATTATCTCATAAAGGTCATTGGAATAGGCTCAGGTGTCAAACACTTTGAGCAGGTTTTCCAGCAGACGACTTTCTAACACCCGGCCTATTGCGCATGCTCACAGAAGAGTTACTTCGCACGTGCGATTAACTTTTCTCTTGAGACGATATGAGTTCACCGTGTCACTTTTTAAAGTATTTTGAGAACGTAAAGACGTCCTGTAACAGTTTTAGAAACACTGGACATCTTTATATGGATATATTACATATCTGACGTACACAGAGAAAACATTGCACATAGTATATGATCCAATATATTGAGATCGTTCATACATATTTCTTAGCTGGTTTTATGCATTTTACTGGACGCTATTTTACGTGGAAAATTTGCGAAGAAAATGGTGAAACGCAAGATTCTGCAGACGGATTTTGAGCCGGAAGGAATGAGTTCGAAATGGAAGCCGAGTCTTTCGTCAACTCCACATTCACAATCCACCATTCCATTCTCGGACCAAACGAACATCATCGGGAGACCAGTATTATCCTCCACCCCACAAACGATGCCCAAATCTGCAAGAGGGATGGCAATCTCCGGGAAAGATCGTTCTCCAGTTACTTTGGACCCGGTGGCAGAGATGGAGTTGCGGCGCGTGATAGACAATTTTGTGGCAATATACGAACAGCTGGACACGTGCGCTGGCCCGCACGTAAAGCCCAACTACAGTTACACAGAACTGGCCTACCTGGCGATGCTGCGGTCCCCTAACTTCTGCCTGCCCATAACAGAGATATACAGGTAACGTCTTTAATTATAGATTAGTATTTCGTAGCATTGAAAATGTAACATGATGAAAATAATATATCATGGACTTGACCAGAAATGTAAATTTTAACTAATTAGTTTTCAAAACTTCTAATTTATCATAATTAAAATGCACTTACAATTAACTCCCCTTTGTGTTCCCCTATGTGTGTGTGTTTTTTTGTTGTTTTTTTAATGACACTAATTCTGATTATATTAGGAAGTTGGCCAATTTGAAGCTCTGAAATTTATATGCATTTACAAATTATTTAAATAAAAGACCTTTCTATTTTACCATATAAGAAATAGATCAATTTAATTGATCAAGTGTTTCCACAAATTTAGGATGACTTCAATGTTCGCTTCAGCTTCCTATTGTCAGTAGAAATCCCTATCCTATACTTTCATTCAAAATGCATTTGTTTGAAAGCATATTTTTGCCAAATTTGTAAAAAAAAAATATTTTTCTCTTAAGGCAGTGTGTATCAGATTTATATCTTTAGGAACTTTTTTAACTATAAATTCTTGGCAATATTAGGTTGGACAATACATTATGGGGGCTTGGTACAAAACTTATGTAACTGGTTCTTTATTTGTAGCAGCGATCCTATATATGTTTACTATTCTTTCCATTTTTCTAGGTATATCCAGAGCCGATTTTTGTTCTTCAAGAAGTCTACCAGGAAGCACTGGAAAAATGCAGTTCGACACAGCCTGGCCAAAACCATGTGTTTCACCAAAATACCCATAGGTATATGTCCCTTTTTTTATTAAAGACAATTGAGCAGCATCTTCAGTCCCAGTGTTGGACCAGTACTTTGCACCTAGAAAGGGCATGGAAAATCTGCCTTGAATAGGTTTTGAACCTGCAACCTCTAGATTGGCAGTCATGTATGTTACCACATGGTACCTAGAGATTTCAATAATGTACAATAATATATATAAAACGGAACAATACTAACACCTGCCCTGCATTCAATTACCATTAAATGTCCATGTTAGTGTTTGTATCCCTGTTGTACCATAGTGTATAGTGTGCAAGCTGGGAACCAAATCAGTAACTGTTGTGCACATTATGGTTAAGTGACTGCAGGGCAGGTGCCACATATAGTTACGTTAGTTATCTGAAAAAGTAGGTTGATATTGATAGGTCTCTATGATTCAATGTTCATGATAAGTAAAGTCATATAAAATGAAGTCTTCAACATCAATGCTTGGTGCGTGAAGTCTTTCCACAAAGCAAGGGAAACTGTAAATGAAAACTGGTAAAATGCTTGGAAAATTTATTATGATTTTTAGCCAGGATGTGGTATCACCATACTACAGTGCACTTTATGTTTAGGAACATGAACTCCTCCAGTTATTTATGCATGTATGCACTTATATTCTGGCGGATTCAAGGTGAGGGGGGGGGGGATCTTCAATTCCATGACCATACATAAATATAGACACTAAATCCAAAAAACTCACAAGAATGCACTATTTCACAGCTTTAACCCTTTCCCTCATAGAGAAACCATAAAAAGACCTATGCAAACAACATAAAACCAGATCATCCTGCGAGTAACTCGCAGGCTGATCAGGTTTGATGCTGTTCGCTGCTCCTCAGTGGTCTGGAAATGAGGACTTTATAATTAACTTTGGTAAGGTTTAACTGTGGTTTTCTGCAGATCAGGCTTTATGTGGTACCTATTGAGTGCGTCAAAATGAGTCTATATGAGGGAAAGGGTTAAATTAAAAAAAATCAAGTCCCAACTAGAACTACATCCTTTTCACGACTCGGGCAAAGCAGCAAGCTGCTTGCAATGTCACTGCCTACATTTTTTAATGCAACCCCCCCCAAACCCCACCCCCCTGAACTCCTGGATCCAGCTCTTCTTATATAAATTTTGTGATTTGTTGATTATTATTTATTATTTATTGACACAGCATACTTGTATAACAGTTATAAGTTAAAACATATGAAGATGGTAATTGTTAATGATACATGCTAAGTATTAATTAGGACACATTTACCAAGAATGTTGTGGGTGTTAAGTTTTGTCAGAACAATAGGACTGCTGTGATGATGATGATGATGATGATGATGATGCGTATTTATCAAGTGGAATTGAAATATGGTCAATAATATTGTGCAATTAATATTTCTTATAATAATGCAATATTTACATTTATTTATTATGTTCTTTTTTAATTTAGTAAATAAAATATTTGTTCCCTTCTCTTTAAAATCAATGTTCAGTACACATTTCTCTCTTTCTTTCTCTCTCTGTCTAGAAATCCAGGAAGGTTAGAGCAACAATAGTTAGCTTAAAATTTGCAAATTTTCAAGTTTGCAAAGTGTAAGCAAACCATTGCAGGAAATGATTGTCACATTCCTTCCAGGACCTAAGTTACATTTACCAGTAACAAGTCTCAACTGTCTAAAACAAAGCCCTTAACATAAAGGCAACAATATAAACATACATTTATATATATACCCGGACATATTTAACAAACATTTTATTTTCCAGGGCGAGGAAGCAGTAATGCAGAGAATCCTGTCTCGGTCTACATACCTGTGGTGCATCATCCCAAACAGTATCAGCTGCTTCGCCCGCGGGGACTACCGCCCGGGCGTGGACAAGGAGAGTGGGACCAACACCCTCAGATGGGGATATTACAAGTAGGTGGATCTTTAACTTTTTTTTTTTTAAGGCTTGCTTGGCTCCTTTAGTAACAGCTCTTGGATCTTTGGGGGTTATTTTTTTCTTATTTTGTAAATATGATAATAACTTTGTTTGCTTAGGTTTTACATTCGAGCCATTTTGGGGAACTGTCTACATGAGGTCACACTGTGATATGCTGTGGAGAAGTGGCCTGATACCACATCCAGTCACATTATCCAGATAGTGGGCGTTTCAGTAATATACTGATCACCAAGAAGGGGAGATATAACCCTTTTCCTCATATAGACTCAGTCTGATGCATTGGCAAACAGAGTAGACCCAGATCAGACAGCTCCGGAAGGATCAGGGTTTTCCTCTGTTTGCTATACAATGTTTACAGTCTGCACAGTAAAGAAAACTTCATTTAACCCTTTCCCTCATATAGACTCATTTTGACGCACTCAATAGGTACCACATAAAGCCTGATCTGCAGAAAACCACAGTTAAACCTTAACAAATTTAATTACAAAATCCTCATTTCCAGCCACTGAGGAGCAACGAACAGCATAAAACCTGATCAGCCTGCGAGTTACTCGCAGGCTGATCTGGTTTTATGCTGTTAGCATAGGTCTTTTCATGGTGTCCTCTATGAGGGAAAGGGTTAATTAATACTTATTAAGATGAATTTTCTGGAGGTATTGGGTTACTGTGAAATCATTAATTTTTGTGGGGCAGAAATTTTTGTTGATTTCAAGGAGGGTTTTATCCACGAAAACTTGTCTCTTATAGAGACCTCATGGACCCATGAATAAATGTACCCACAAAATTCCCTTAGGTACATAATCAATGAAATTTAATGTCAATGAAAATTAATGATTTTACAGTAAATGACTCAGATCTGTCTCAGCAAGGGATCAAAGTCACAGCCTCCTGGTTTGTAAATGTTATATAGACATTGCGATAATTAAGTCATTGTAGCTTACATCTCACCCAGAAGGGAATGATATTGAGGAGTTCAAATTAGATGAATTATGTGTTTACCAATATGCCATCACAAGTTGCAGGCTAGACTTTAGAGGTAATCTATAAAACCAAATAATGTACAGAATGTATTGTAACTGAAACTTTGTATTATTAAATAGACTTGATTTTGACTTGTACCCATGTTACACTATCTTTTTTTTTTTTATAAGTTTATGATGCTTGAAGTTCTATACTTCATAATGTTACAAGATCAATGTCGATCAGAACTGCTTTATCATGAAAGAATCATGAAGTTAGAAAATCCTTCAACCATTCATTTAACTCAACAACTTCTGCAAACATTTTCAGGATAAATGCTGGACAGTTTTGGGACGAAGTTGGAGACTATGTCGCAGGAAAGATGGCCGTCTTCAGACAATATCTTCATGAATCTACAGCAGCAGGGAAGATCTTTGAAGAACAAGTGTGCTCCCTTCCGTGTCTACAGCCTCAGCACAGCCAGCCGGACGTTAAAATGGTACCGCAAAATCAGCAGTGTGGTGTACAAAATGGCGGACAGTACACAAACAGTCCTCCTGTGGAGTATACCGGTAGTCCACCAGTAGCCTACATGCCGGGGACCCCAAACAGTGGCTTGCAGTATCCCAGGGAAATGACGCAAGACCTGCAGATGGCGTCTGCTCACATCAATAACTTTGATCCTTTCCTGACTAGTCCTGTCTCCAATCTAGAGAGACCCTACCCTGCCCAAGTTAATAGTGATCCCTGGTTATCCAAAATGGACACTTGCAGTGCAAACAGTAGTTTGTGCAGCCCTGAATTGGACAGAGTTACTCCCCCTCATTATGTGACCTTCAGCAGCAGGGACAGTGGTAATGAGACAGGCGAATCAAGCCCTGAGAATTCCGAGTGCAGGCTCTACCCAAGCTGCCGGCAACAACAAAGTATCGAGAAGTTCAGCTCACCGTCACTGCCATCTCAGCAGGATTACTTCTACCCTACTGATGACGATTTGGATCAGATAGAGTTATCCCCACTTGGTGACGCAAACAGTCTGGATTTCAGTAGAAGTCTGCATGAGAGCTATGAACAAGTACCTGTCAACACAAACATTGAACTGAATTACTCATGTCAGCAAGGCCTGCAGTCCATGTCACCCCAAGTATCTCAGCCTGTTTCCATGGTGAGCCACACATTTCCAATGCCCCAGCCCGTGTTGCCAAGCCATTTCATCCCAGGGCCCTCGCCCATGCTGTATCAATCCAATCCCATGTTCTCTTGCCACTATTCAAACTACCCCACTATCTATAAGTCACATTTTGATGAAATTATAGAATTTCCATCAAATACTCATAATAACTTGTAGCGTTAAAGATGGGGTTTGAATACTATATACAACTTGCAGTGGCTTCTTGTTTATTGATACACAAGGGGTTTTTGTTAAATATTTGATGTTTAAGGCTTATTGACAATGTGAAAATTATGAATTTCAGGAGTGTATGTTCATTTAAAGTTTGCACACAGTTTTAAAATGTGTATCTTTGTATTCATGCAGATATTTATTACAGCAACTGAGTTCTTTATTATTTGGAATTATATAGATTTGTTACAGCAATATAATAATTATGTTATTTGATTTCATTATTATTGATTAATAAATTTGATCTGATTTTCTAAAAGTGTTTTTGGAATATGTTTAACTTAACTGGGACCTTTCATTTCATCTTGGTAAGTACTGGAAAACAATAAATTCATAAAGGACAGGAAAATATTGACAAGTTGAAAAATTTGGAATCTGTTGTTTTATGTTACTCAAAATGATGGTGATTTTTACATTTCATTTTGGTAAGAATTATGAAAATTTTTAGGTAATTTAAATTCCATTTTATAGGTTTTCAGTTTTCTGTTTGCTTTTTATACCTCTGATAAGATTGGTTCTTGCATTTCGTTTCGTTAAGGGCCATCTTTTCATTTGGAAGTATCATTATTTCTACTAATCGTATCCCATGTTTTCACCTCCTTGATGTTTTAAGGAGAGGAAAAAAAGTGGGATGAATTATGCATATTTTGATACACTTTTTTATTTCATATTTCAGTGTATTTACAAAAATCGAATTCAATATTTCAAGATTTTGTTAAATATTGCACAATTTCTGTTGGTCTAAGATAATCCTGGTAAATACAATTCTTGCATTTCGTTTTGGCAAGAGTCAATATTTTATCAGATTGTGTTACCATTTTTACTCTTTACATATACATGTATCTGATGTTTCCTTTCTATGTACAGGAGAGGAAGGAAGTGAGGTATATATTTATATATTATAGAAAGTTAAGTTTTATAGGTTATATTTTAGTATTGAAAGCTTTACCAAACTATTGTATTCAGTTTGAAATTTGAATTTCATTTCTTCAAAACCAATCTTGAATAGTTTTTCCATATGCTGTAATTACATACAAACTTGCTAAAATTATAATGAGAAGAAAACAAATAGGGTAATGTGGTTTAAGCATTTTTTTTCACATATTTCAGCACTGTTAAAAACCTTTCCAAAATATTTAATAGAAAAATATGAAACCAATATTTCAAAATCCTCTGTTTGCTTTATGCATGTATACTCCTGATAAATGCTATCCTTGCATTTCGTTTTGGTAAGGGTAAATGTTTCATTTGGGAGCATCATTATTTTTACTAGCGGTAATGATATTCCATGGTTCTATCTCCTTGTTGTTACAAGGAGAGGAATAAAAGTGGGCATACCTGTTTATAGTTATAATGTAGCATTTTCTTGGGTCATATTTCAATAATGGAAACATTTCCAAAATATTTTATTAAAAAAATAAAACCAATATTTCAAAATCAAATTATGTGTGACAAAGTTACGAACATTCATAACCCTGTCACACAAATGAGCCTCATTTCACTTGCACAAATCCCATTTCAAAATTTTGGAATAAGAAATTAATTCTCAAATATTTACTTAAAACAGTTGCTGCAATTATTTGCATGAATACAAAGTACATCATGAAATGTATTCTATCTTTAAAAGTTCAAAGGTACACATACAAATGTACTAGTCACTTCCTGTAATTTTAAATATTCTGTTGTCATTCAGTCTTTATTTATCGCAATGTATTGAGAATTTTAGGTATTGTTTTATTGTTGTTTTTAAGATTATATGATTGTTTGTTTTTGATTTCTTATGAGTTCTTAATGTCTTATATCACAGTATAGTGCTAATACTGTTTTTTATGTCTTAAATATCTTATAAATAGTGTAGATAAAGGTGTCAAAGTTGACCAGTGTATATAGTCGTACAGATAATTGAAAAGCAATAAAATCTAGACTATACCTATTCACATTGTGTAATATGCACAATGATTACTGTAAAACGCAGTTCATTGAATTTTATATTGCTATATTGAAATGTATATAAATGTCAAATAAAGAACTATTCTCTGAATAAGTTTTTATTACTAATTTTTTTTATTAAATTATAGTTTCTAGTGACATTTTTGTTGGCATGAACCAA
Organism: Solen grandis; assembly: GCA_021229015.1. Taxonomy (NCBI): domain Eukaryota; kingdom Metazoa; phylum Mollusca; class Bivalvia; order Adapedonta; family Solenidae; genus Solen; species Solen grandis. Next base: position 4,468,660 of record CM037789.1, read on the forward strand.
TTTACCTCATGTAAAGACTCGTTTTGATTCCTTGGCATTAAAGCAGACTTAGATCAGAAAGTTCCTTCCAGCAGCAGTCTCTGATCAGGGTCTCCTCTGTTTACTTATACAATACTGAAGCTCAGATTCTACACAGCAAAGAAAAATCCATTATTTCATATACTATTTAAAGTTTATATTCATTAAGTCATAAATTTATACATGAATATTCATGAGGTAAAGGGTATTTAATACTGAAGAGAGAGAAAGAGAGAGAGGGGAGTTGTTTTAGAGTTTACTGTTATCATGACCTTATTTCAGTAATATGGTGACCTTTATTTAAATACCAGAGTAAGACTCTAGACTACACACAGGCACCTGAAAGAATAACCAACCTATTGAATGTGTATGTGTGTGAGGGAGAGGTAGGAAATATTAAATCTCAATAAATTAAGCAATCTGGACACAGTCATATCAAGTCTACAGCTTAAGTGAAATGTTTCAAATCAATTACAATAGACAAAGAGCATATTACTGTTTTATCAATAATACCATATACGACGTGTAAGGTTATGAAACCAGTAAACATGACATCACAAACATCATATCTAAGTAAGTTTATTTCTTTAACATTTAAAGAAACCCACTTTAAAATAGCATCTGAAATATCATTGAATGTAGCTCACTGAGCGATTTCATTCGGATTCAAAACACTCATTTAGACACAGATGGCATCAAAATGGAATGCACTGGCTCAACAGATTTCATTGTGTTCGTTTTTCATTGATGCAGATAACGGATACCTAGAATGCTGGCCTAACAACAAAATCCTTGATTAACCCTTTCAATTCTGTGGGCACTTGTGACTGCCTTTAAGACTAGTGCAAACCAAGATCAGCCTGCACATCTGTGCACTGTGATCATGATCAGCACTGTTTGCTATTCAGTCAATACATTCCATAAACAGCTAATGGTACAGTCTTAAAAAGATGGAATGACAAATCCAGTTACGATCGGTGTCCACAAAGTTCGCAGAAAAGTGCTCACATTTCTTTAACATAAACATATAATCTGAAAATCAGACCAGTAAAACTGAATAAAGTAGCAGTTAAATAACAAAATTTTATATGAATCACTTGCATACATGCCATGCACTTGTAACAATAGCAACGTCATCAAATGAATCCCTGCCCAACACAAAACACCATCAACATCAACAATCATACACATTCACAACAGTCAATCCATTACTACAGTTAATTCTGTGTATAATTTCACAGATGGCAATACGCAAATCTCTGCCAAGCAGCGATGACATATTCGTCACTTGACAGCCTCTGCGCTTGTCATCAACAATGTTATTCCTGACATACTCAAACCCCCCTAGTACCATTGGAATATCACTTTCCAGTTTTCTCACAGCACTTTCACTAAAGGCATTATGTATTATCTAAATAGCTTGGACATTTCATACAGAACAAAATTTGGTGGCTATTGCTCAACTCACTTTTTCATCAGTCAGCAGATAATGCAAACTTTATTTATACTTCTGACATCAGAAAACAAAGTGATGTCATGAATGATATGTAGTTTGAAAGGTGTACAGTAAACATTTGTACATTTGAGACGCTATCATTTGAGACCATTTCATCAATCGACAAAATTTTGAGCTTGGAAGTCGACGATGACATTACTACGGAAACCATATCTTATTTCATGAGAGGGGTACAGATCTAATTTTTGCACATTGAAATGACAATATATTGACTTATGTTATAGTGCAATTTCATAAATCTGCCATCTTAAATAAAAAAATAAAAACACTATTCCATGAACTTTCAACATCCATCGTAGATAATATAGCATGTATGGTTAGGGTAATGCCCTCCACTATGAGCAACAGCAGTTATGGTAAACATAAGGAAAAGTTGCGACAAGAAAGCACGTATATCTGATGTCTGTTATGTGTTTCCATATCTGTATTTCAAAAGGAGTCTCCATCAAATATTGATCTGTAAATTTTATTCAAATACAAACAATACCACAATGAGGATACCACGTCATTCTTTCTTTATCTTGTCCAGTTCTTGCTCCACCTTCTCTACGAAAGCAGGGAAAGTTTGGTCAGTCAGACACAGTCTCAAGTAGGTACTGAGGTCAACATTGAGGTCACCCGTACATTTAAAAAACTCGGACGGAAGTTGGCGGCCACCAGAGGGGTCTGTCAGCGTCTGCAAAATTAAGGTGATTAATACTTCTGCATTGACTCAACAAAATGAAAAGAAAGTGGACTTTTTTGAAGCTGGATGAATGCAACAGGACAAGATAAGACAGAATGGGAAGATGCTGGTGATGCCAATACATGTGTAGCATAACTTAATATGTACATGTATAACTAGAGCTTTCAATGAAGATGATTAAAACCCATATCACAAATGTTATAGCGACAGGAGATAAGAAAGTGATTCTTACAAGATCAGCTGCACTGTTTCTGGTGGCTAATTAGTTAAAGTGTCAACTGGCTCATGAGCAGGAGGTCATGGGTTCAATCCCCGACCTTGACATACCATAGTCATTAAAAACGGTATTGGCAGATATACAGAGTAGTTCAAGGACTGGTTGGCCCGGTGTCAGGATAATGTGACTGGGTGTGGTATGATGCAACATGCCTACCATGTGATACTGCTGTTTGGCAGCACTACCGGTCTCAAGTAGACATAGTCTCCAAATGACTAAACAGGAGTGTTCTCTGGAACACACATGCCACCTGCTGAAGCGTGAAGGAAAAAGTGTGAAGGACAGACATATTGACAGACGGACGGACTGACAGATGATGTAAAAGTGATCCCTATGTGTCACCTCTGCTTACAGCAAAAGACACAAAAACTCCAACTCAAACAATCAAATCAGCTGCAAACTTGTTTGGTAGGAGTATAATGAAAGATAATCAAACATACGGGTGGGTTGACTTGCATATCACCAGCAAAAAGACTAGGCTAAAGCTATTTATAACAATTATTTCTGACATATCCTGTTGTCATGGGCTGGAAACTTTAAACTTCAACCTTGCAAAAACCACCCTTTGGTCAGGGTCACACACCCTCTGGTCATCCATTTAGGATCTGACATAAATTTAGAATTCACTTAAAATGTTCATGAGCTATCCAGGCCCAAAGTACTGGTATGACTCAGAAACAATCAATAGGAATTAATAAAAGTTACAAAAACTTATTTCCCAATCAACAGAATTCAGAATTATTTTTGAAGTGACCAGTGTACCTACCTGTGCCAGCTGCCCCAGCGTCACCTCCCCACACAGCTGTTGTGTGTCTGTAGATGGAAGACTCCCACCTGCCGTCCCACAAGCCTGGTCATTACAAAATTACATAACTAAAACTGCCACTGAAGTCAATGCACCATTTACGTCTTTTAGCAGTGAAAATTCAAGCCCATCCTTAGTCAACTGCTAGGCTAGGCCAACTCCTCACAATAATAAATATATCCATGTTCTTTTGAGTAAACCAGGTCAACCACTGGTTACCTATTATACCAGAGTAGCTTTTGTATAAGCAGTAGGTTAATTTGAATACAGACCATTCCTACTTTGTCTGAAGCATGTTAAGTTTCAAGAAAAAAGTCTTTCACACACATTTGCTCTCTATATGGCAATACAATCAAATCTTAATACAATGGATGGAGGGCAGCGGCATCAAGGATTTTTCACAGCCTTCCCAGTCACAAAGCACAGGTCTTCAACACGGAACCACTGAGAGGGAATCAAAGATTGGTCTCATCATTACTTTTTCCAAGTGTGAAGACATTTTTAATAACAACAGTAACCAAATTTCATATATGTAGTAGTATGATTGAAGGGATAGACGCGACAAGAAATGACGTCATATGTTCCTATATGGGCACCACTTCACTCTGTGATGCAGGGGTATTATTTGTAATTAATCAGTATAACTGGTGGCTTTTGACTAGACTCTGAACTCCACTTACCTGCTGTGAGTCCATGTCAGAAGAAGGAATCTTGATGGCAAAATATTGGGCCAGTCTGTCAACACAAGCCCTGCAACTCTCTGTGCCTGTGGCCTGGTCAGTAGATGAAAACTTCACCCGGAATCGTCTGGACTGGTTCTAAAAATTAAAATAAGACATGTCATGGGGCTATTGTGACTTAGTGGTCACAGTTGCTGCATCATTTATTATCACTTAGCCCCTGACACTATAGGAAAAAATGGTTTGAATACAGTTTGGTCAATCTAATTTTTCATGTGAAAAAGCCATACTGCTGTTATATGCCACAGAGGAATCCTTTGTCTTCCTCCATCTGTAATTCCTGTAAAATCATTAATTTTTTTTGACATTAAATTTTGTGGAATCTGTAATGAAATCATTTTCAATGGTACATATATTTGTGGATTCATGTTTTGAAAACATGGGGTCCATTAAATAACAGTTTCCATTGGGACTGATATTGTGGATAAAGCCATCCATGAGATTAACAAAAATCAGTCCCTCAAGCTTTCCAGTGGGTACAGATATATTCAGATTGACTTACTGGCTATCCAGAAGCTGCCCTGGAATAATAGGTAGTCAATGGGTGACCTGGTTTACACAAAAGAGCATGTGGTTTTGTTTATGAGCAGTTTACAATACCATTGATGGAAAAGCTTGGACTTATATTTTTGTTGCTAAAATCTTGAAGGATGCATATCCTAAAGTTTCTGAGGATTTTTATCAAATATAGAAGGGAATCATAGACTCCATTGGTCTGAACTTCTGCTTGAAATTAATCAGTACATGTACTTCAGACAGACAACAGTTTTGGGGGTTTAATAATGTTAAAACCCAATTGGGGCAAGAATCTTTCATGACCTCTGCAGACACTAAGTACTGGTCCAACCCAGGGACTATTGAGAGGGACTAGTATAGGATGTAAGAACTTGTTTTCCAATCGACATAACAATAAAGGTATTTAAATTAAACCAAGCACATAAAAACTGACCTGAATGATAAGAAATAAAAGAGAGAAAAAAAAACCTTAACCCTTTCCCTCATATAGACTCATTTTGACGCACTCAATAGGTACCACATAAAGTCTGATCTACAGAAAACCACAGTTAAACCTTACCAAATTTAATTATAAAATCCTCATTTCCAGACCACTGAGGAGCAGCGAACAGCATAAAACCTGATCAGCCTGCGAGTTACTCGCAGGCTGATCTGGTTTTATGCTGTTCGCATAGGTCTTTTCATGGTGTCCTCTATGAGGGAAAGGGTTAAGCTACATACCTTTACCCTGAATATGACCATGAGACTGTCCCCTTTGCTGATGCCCTTGATCCAGGTGGTACCTCCCAGCAGATGCAGATTCTCCTGTACAAGGGAGGTAACTCACAACGTCAGGGAGAAAATGTGTGCAAGTTTTCTAGCAGCTCAGATTTAAAACATTTCTGTGTCAAAATCCTTTGATTGTTTAGTCAGGTATGGAATATTTTACAGTACCAGTCTAATATGTTAATTGTAGTCCAATAATAGTTGTTGGCCAAATAAGACAACCATGCAAGTTCAAGTTCTCATGTTTCTTGAGTATTATCTATTACACAGAACATTCATTGAAACCAAATGTAACTGAGCAACCATGCAGACTAGGTCCTAATTTCTGGACTTAAGGCCATTGTTAAAAATATGTTGGTTTGCCTTGCTCCAACCGACTCAACAGAATTGGTAGTAACTCAAATTTTTTAGCCCTAGACCTTAAACCATTTCTCTTTTTATTTTTTTCAATTCTAATATTTTTCACTCTTTCCACCAGTTTCACTCATTACATTCTTTCCCTTTCATGTCATTTTCAATTTCAATTTCCTATTCTTCACAGTTTTCATTCAAACATATTAAATAAAACAATATTTGATGAAGCAACTTGAGACCTAGATAATAATAATAATTATGTTCATCTCTTCATCTTAAAATGTCATTCAGCTTTGCCATTGTCAGAGTTAAAAAAAATATCTCTACCAAATATCCACCAAAAAAAGTCTGGGTAGAAGCACAGCAGCAAACAAACGTATTTTTAATGATGGCATTTTTCATATTCAAATTCAAATATGGCCAATAAATTCAATATAAATTAACAACTAGACCTGAAATCTCACTTGCGTATTTTCGAGAACATACAGCATGAACTCAAGCTCAAGGCCCCTTGATTACAGGGCAATCACTTAACAGACAGAGCTGCCAGAACAGACAGAGCTGCCAGAACAGACTGAGCTGCCAGAACAGACTGAGCTGCCAGAACAGACAGAGCTGCCAGAACACTAACACAAATAACTAATCAGTAAAGAATAATTTTAATATTTTGCAGACTGATGCACTTCAATTCTGAACTAAAAAAGAATAAAATTACAGATAAACTGATTTTGTTAAATTATATTTTATGTTCTATATATTTACAATCTGCTGAATGTAGACATGCTTTACACAAGAGTATTCTCTGGAACATATGTGTCACCTGCTGAAGCATGATGGAAAAAGTATGATGGACAGACAGACGGATGGACAGATAGACAGACGATGGAAAAGTGATCCCTATGTGTCACCTCTGCTAACAACAACTGACACAAAAAAGAAGACCATAATGAAACAGTGATCAAAAAAGCATGATGGATAAAATTAAAAGTTTTAAAAAACTTGATTTCCTGTTCACTTAGATTTTATTTTGCTTTTTCAGTGCATAGATAATTCAGATCTAATATTAATTCCACAAAGAATTCTTTGTGCTAAGCTTAGCTTACCATTTGCCGTTTCCCATGGTGGAGAAGGAGGTGGTCAGTTGAGGTCAAGGTCAGCTCCAATTTACAGGATTTGTTGTCAAAGTGCTATAGGACCATTACAGAATTTGTTTTCATAAAGATTGTTTGTTAACATTCTTGATATGGATGATAACATCAATAGATTTACTATCATATCCAGCCATGTTGTCCCTGTTTAAATCCCCTGGTCCACCATGGTATGTAGTAACCATGGTCCAACATAGTCTACAACCATGGTCTTTAACCATGGTGCCATTTTAACAAAATATGGCCTACCATTGTATTTGACCATGACCCACCATGATATTTGACCATGGTATACCATAGTTTTTGGCCATGGTCTTTAGCTGTGGTGCCATTAGCATGGTAGACCATGGTTTCAGGACCATGAACTACCATTGACTACCATGGTAGTCCATGGTTACAGACCATTATTTTCATCTGGGCGGCAATCATAGAATTACAAAGACATTCATTCTCCAAGAATTTAAGGAAAGAAGATACAGGGGGATACAGTAAAAGTATATAACATGGAACTTCTTTGCCACAGGGATAGATTTTTTGGCAACCAAGTGCAATGTCTATCTAACGTGGCAAATGTCCTGAGTTTAATTCCAACTTGGAAAAGTAAGGATTCTACTTGTCTGCACCCAAATAGTGAGATATATTACAGTTATGACATACTATCACTTTATGTCCCCTCACCACTCTATATGTTCCAATCATTCTCATGAGAAACAGTATCTCACCTCCCACTCACTGCCTGTCACATCCTGCTTCAGGTCTGTCACCATCCTGGCATATCGCTCCAGTGTCCAAACCTGACAACTCATCTCCTCTTGTGTGCTCATTTTTTGCTTAGAAATTTACAAAAATAAAAAAAAACATGATTTTTGGTTTGACATAATTAATAAATGCCCCAACCTTCAAAATTTTAAAGTAGAAACTCAGTTCAAGGACCATAATTCCATCAGGAAGCAAAGTGCCAGCTGTCTATAACTCATTGTAGTACACCTACAAACTAAATATCAATTTGATTTTTCAAAGTTACATAATATTATAGATAAAGTCCAGAAAAGCATTTAGTGGCTGAGGTCTCTATATATATACCCAGTACATATACATCCCTCCCATAGTGCCAATGGAATAAATGTTGCATAAAGATTTGAGTGACTGAAATAGTATTTTCAAAAGGAATCCTGATTCACCAACATTTCTACTTGATCATTAGTAAATTTATATCAAGGTCAAATACAGGTCAAGGTCATATGTTGTATGTTTCCTTACAGTAAGTGTGGCAGTATCAACCAAACGAATATTGTAAGTGTGACGATGCGTCATCACGGGTATAAGTTCAATCTCTGACAACTGCGTCAGGGAGTCGACTCTTTGGCTCAGTGGTTAGAGCACTGGGCTATCACGCCGGCGGACCGGGTTCGATTCTGGGCCGGGCTGTGTTTGTTACATAAGCAAACTAAATCTGTAAAGTGATATTAGGTATCCGATTTCATTTATTTGTAATTTAGGTTTTGTGAAGGTCAAGCTCATGGTTCTATAAGTATGTGTGACATTACTGATTCAGTAAATATATGAATATGAACTAGAAATGTAAAAGAATATAACAAATTTCTACATCTAACTTAATCGTTACATATCTTCTGTCATTGGTAAATGTACAAGAGTGTTCTCTGGAATATGTGTGATACCTGCTGAAGTGTGACTGAAAATATGAAACAGACAGATGACGTAAAAATTATCCCTATGTGTCACCTCTGCTTACAGCAGGTAACAAAAAAATCACATGGTGTTCAAGGATATAAGTGAACAAAGAGGAATCTTATGTATTAGCTAACTCTAGATCTAAAACAGGAATATGAAATGGCCTGAATAAAGCTTTATAATTTCTAATGTTACTAAATCAGTAGTAGATCTACATATAAAGATATTTTATATATTATTAACAAAAAATAAGGAAATTTCCATTTCAGTGTGACTCGAAACTGAAATGGCCATACCTTCTGTGATACTTGCACAACATTTCTTTTATACCAAAATATTTATGGTGGCATGGGGACATGTAAGATATATCTTTTATATCATGTGTGCACCCAAAACTACTGTTTTCGCACGCAGATACTATTGAGGTTGCACACAATAACTCGCGTTTAAAAAAAAATCCTCCATGTCCATTTTTTGCCACCGTAGATCTTATACATATTTGATGTAATGTAAAAAATCTTTGGATCTGAAATCTCAATCAATATGAAAAAAAAATACACTCTTTATATTCTAAAAAATATCATGATTCATTTAATTTCAAAGCATTTGCATTCACTTATAGGCCACTTTTGTCCACCAGTTTCCCCAGAGGCAGAGTCCCTTTAAATCGTGGAAAGACAGACGGACAAGCTGGTTTCATTTAGTTTTTGAGTTGTGAATAAAACATATCATTAAGAAAACATGTTATTCATACGGCACACAGACAATATTAACAATTTCATATGATTATGGCTACAGTTTAGTTCTATGTAAAATAAAATTTTCAAAATAATGCGCCAAATCAACCAGAGATAAACTTCCGGAAATAACCGTTCGATCATTCACAAGGACGAGGACCAAGCTTCGCCGACTATGAGCAGAAAAGAAAATAAATGTTAATTTTAATTTTTATCCGGGAGCAATTGTTCAATATACAGAAAGCATAGTTAAAAATAGTTTATGACACGATGTCAGAATCTAGTGATGCTGTAAGTAATGCTGTGAACTGATATCTCGTCTCTGTCAAATTTTCTATGTTGAATCACATGGGTTAAAATTGTGGGTGGGGTGATGTTCGCCCTTTGCGGAAAGCCCAAATCGAAACTCTTCGTTTTTGTTTCGAACGAAAGTATCAGATAACGGGAATGACTTGTGGCAGCACGAGTTACCCAATACTATCGTTTGTTTGAAAGTTCTATTTTATTTTTAACAATTTAATTGATATTTTGATATTTCATTGCCTTTCTTGGGAAAGAAATTAATTATGGCGCTCTGTTTCATATTACCTGTTACTCACAGTGGGAGAAAAATATGTGTATGTGTAATGAGTAGCTCAGTCAGTAGAGGATTTGCACTGCAAGCAATAGTCCCCAGTTTGAGTCCCATTCAGGCTGCACTTTTTTCTCACCCAGTGACATTTGGCACACAAAATGGGACTGTGGTATAGGTGCTAGGTACTGGTGTGTAAGCAGTAGTCTCATCAATGAGCCACTGGGCGTGACATGATATTTTTGGTACTGGTTGTCATGCCTCCCATAGGGGATAGCGCCAAACTGAAAGTAGCATGCTATCACAAATTACGAGTACACATATGTAGCCGGGTACAGGTATTTGGTGATAAATCAAAGGCAAGAAGACATGTGACTTGATAGCTCAGTCAGTAGAGTGCAGGAACGGTATTCCTGAGGCCCTGGGTTTGAGTCCCAGCGAGTCATTGATTTTTCACCACCTGTTACACAAACGTGACTAAATCTCGGGATACAAATGTATCAAACAAATTGGGATATTAAAATGACACAGCAACAATTTATATCACAGTAGTAGAGAAAGATGTGATTGCACCTGGGAAACTCAGTCAGTAGATGGAGCATTCACCTACCCTGTAAGCAAAAAGCCCCAGGTTCGAGTCCTGGTCAGGCTGCACATGTTTCTCACCCTGTGACATTTGCATACAAATGAGAAAAAAAGCTGTTTAATGTTTCTCCAGTTGTTGCTGTGAAAGAAGTTATTTTTGATTGTTTGAAATTATTTTCTTTATAAAATGTGGGTGCACCCAGGATGACGCTTTAACCCATAACCATTGGAGCGTAAGCAAGGTATTTTACCAATTGAGTTAACTCAATGGACACTTTTTCCAACACACATTACTTCCCCAATTCTTAAACCTCAGGAGATGGTCCATGCTTCCTTCCCTACATTTACTTTTGACACCATTGGCGTATGTACTGATGAAAAGTGCACCCATATTTGGGCGCAAACTCATCGCCACTGGAACATCAGCCTACCGGATGGACAGTTCTTCTCCCATACACCATTTTTCTCCCCTTCACTTTAAAACCCTCAGAAGCTGGTCCCAGGCTTCTCTGCTCTTCATAGAAATTTGAAGTAGGTAACTTAAACTTCGCAGGGAGCAAACCATAACAACTGGAACACTAGTATAACATTACTGCCTTAGTTGATCAGGTTTATATTCATCCACACAATAATCCACTACTGAAAGCTCAGTGATTTTTTTCCTTGAATTGTGAATGAGTCCGGTACCTCTTCATTTGTGAAAAATTAATGGTTTTTTTTATATAAATTGGGAAAAAAAGTGGTGACGTTTCTTCTGATATTCACTGTGAGGAGAAAATGTGGGCTATGACAGAATACCTTGCAATTTTTCTGCAAAATTGAAGGGAATGTTTTATATTTTCAAGAAACAGAGGTATTTTTATGAAGAGAAGCACCTTTGAAATTAGTTCAGCTGAGTAGGATCGAAAGATTTAAACCATGCTTCTATCAAAAAAACACTTTTGAAGTGTGAATCAATTTAGGTCCCTTCTAAATTGTGAATGGGTCATTTTACGGTACTAGTTCTAGAAGGAAAAAAATCTCTGAAGATTTGACTCATGATAAATATCTATTGAATTTTTATGTTTGTGTATTATAATTTCATACATACCCACAGGAAAAGCGACGGAGCGTAGTGACTAGTCTACCCTCAGACTACAGCGATGTACAACCTCGAAACTATGACCCTGACTTTATATCAAACATCAGTAACCAAATGCAGGTCCCAGATTCGATCCGTGCTGTGAACGGTGGGACAGGGGATGGCCTCTTTAACTCTAGACAAAGCGGTGGATGGGATGAAGACATGAAAGCTCATCACATGAATGTTCCAGAGAGAATAATGCTAGCAGGTATGAATATGTTATTACATGTATAGTGACCTAAATCATCATGATGGATAAATGAAGGAAAATATTAAATAGCAGTGACTAAAAGTCTTTGAAATTTGAAAATAATGTATTTAGAATACCATATATGCTATCAGTGAAGACCGTTCATACACCAACCAAATGTTCTAGTTTGACAAAATAATGAAAATGTTTTCAAAATGATCTATAAATTTATTCAGTGCATTAGTTTCATTAATGTTCTTGGCTATATTTGTTCAAGTTAATTTCAAAAGTCTTTGTCAAAGAATTACCATATTTACCCTTTGTCAGGCACCATCTGCATAGGGTATTCTGCCCTTAAATTTGGTTGTGTACCCATTGTGTACCCCCAAAATTTAAGGGGCTCTCTCTATGAAAGAATGCAAAAATGAAGAAAAACAGCAAATTGTTCCAAATTAATAAGTATCAAATTTCTTGGGGTTCAAACGCACAAGCTTCAAATCCTTAGTCATGTATGTCTAACAACAACGCTCTTCAATCTTTATTCACTTACAATTCAATGCCAAAGTAACACTTGTTTGACTTTTCTCAGCACAAGTTTCTTCAGTCAGTTTCATTTATTATTAATCTCTGTAACTTCATTGTACTATCCTTGCACCTTGGATAGCTGGATTAGAATTTTCTGCTACATAATTATTATGTATAAAACATAATTCATAATGAAAATCTAGGCCATTTATTCAGTTATTTCATGGTAAACATACTTAATGTGCGTTTTACCTGAAGATGAATGTGTGTTTTACCTGAAGGTGGAGGTCAGCATATTGGAGGGAGGCCCGAGCTGGCAAGCCTGAACTTTGACAACCTGCCTAGGGGCGGATATCCCGAGGCTGTTGGGTTACAGACTCCGCCCAGAGTTCTCACACTGGAGGAACAGTTCAATTTTGAGGAGGAGGAGGAAGCTGAAGTGAAAAGAGTGGAGGCAACACCAAAAAGGGTCCCTAATGGGTAAGTGCTTTTGTTTTATTATTTACTTACTTTATAATTGGATAGAAATCAGTAATATTTCTACTTAATAGAATCTTCTTGATGTGGGGCATTCACATAGTCCTTTATGTGGAAGAACACTAGAATACCCAGGTGTTTGAAACTTGAATATAAAGTAAAAGTGACAAACAATGGCAATATTGGAGAGACCTAAGACCAAACCTGAGTTATATGGGTGAAAATCCAGTGTGTGAGAACATAAATTGTTGTGGTGCTATCTGGGAAAACTGTAACAAAACTTATTTCGGTAGCATATTAAATGTTTCATAAAAGGGCTGTGAAAAAATGTTTTAGATAAAGATTATGATATTCCTTCACACAAACTATTTAATTTGCAGAAATGGTTAAAATTCAAGATAGTATAAATTACAAAAAAATGCATCTTAGCTTACAAATGGTTGAATAATATAAATACTTTATTATCTGTGTAACTTATCTCAAAATGTTTATCATGTTAAAGTTTTTTCATCAAATAATTTTTTGAAGGTACCTAACCCACATGTAGAACTATTCCATTGAAGTTTTTCTTCTGCAAAAAACTAAAGAATTCTTTTGCATTTTTCCTCTGTTCACCAGTTTGTTTCAAAGTTTTTATGTTCAATCAAAATTCTATTAATTTTAGCTTTTAAATGGCATAATATCTAAAGATACTGTTTGATTGCTGATCATGCATGTTGTAATATTAAGTGGTATTTGTACTTTGTAAATATTTGCTTTTTTTATTGGCATAAATTTTATCCTCAATAAATAAAGACTTTACTTATTTACTAACCAATATGCAATCTAGGCACACTTTTCTTCGAAACAAGATAAAATTCAGATTTCCTTATCTTCCAAAATGTGAAAAAAAAAGAGTAATAAGGGTAGTTCCAGGACTTGTTGGCCCGGTGTCAGGATAATGTGACTGGGCGTGGTATCATGCCACATGGCTATGGCATGATCCTGCAGTGTAGCAGCACTATATGTCTCAAGTAGACATTGTCATCAAATGACTGAAATACTGTCAATGGGATGTTAAACCCAACAAACAAACAAACAAAAAGGTATTGATAAAACACTCTTTCATTCCCATGCTGTTATGATCTGCAGCACTGTGGCCCTGCCGGAGCCCTACACTCCAGGAATGTCCGCCAGCGACTCGCTACTCTTCAATGAGGAGGATGAAGCAGCTCAGCTACACAAACAGGTATCATATCCTGCTTACCTTCAACACTTTACAAAAATTGTCCTAGCTGCATCAACCAAGGTGTAAGAAAGGAATCTAATATATATGTAGAATTTGTTTCTTAAAATATTTAGAGTTTGATTTACCGTTCCTGGGAAAGTGAGTAATTAGAGCGTCCACCCTTGAATCTGGAGGTCTAGGGTTTGACCCCTAGTTGAGACTACACCGTGTAATTGACTTTTCCAATAATTTTATCGATAAAACTGCGGTTACTTTCCCTCTTACTGTAGAAAACAAAAGACATTGTTTGAATGGAATATCGTTCTTTTATTGAAGTGTAAAGTGGAGAAAAGTCAATGTCAGTCGCACGGCGTAGTAACAGTTGTAAAAAATGATACTGGTATAGCTCCCATGCTTTGCACTCAGCATATCAAGGTATGGTAGTTCTAAAACTGGTTGGACCTGTGTCAAGATAACTTGGCTGGATGTGTTATTATGCCACATCTCTAGCATGGTACTGCAGTGTGGCAGCACTATATCTGTCTGAAATAGTCTTCAAACGATTAACATACTTTCAGTGGACGTTCAACCCAATAAACAAACATTTACAAATTGGAGACTTTCCTACTTATGTGTTACTTTTCAGTTCCTAAAAATATTTTTTGAAGCTGAAAATGATGTGCTATTTTTATTCAAAGTAAAATTATATAGTCTCGATTGAAAGTAAAATAAAGTGAATGGGTATTTACAAGAAGTGACTGCAGTTAATGAATAAGACTCACACTTTCAAGTTACATTTCAAGCACAATTTTCCACTACACATCGTTTACATCGACTACAGATCCGAAGATAGTAAATTTTGATCCAATCTTACAAAATCTTCCTATGCATAAAGTACTGGTCCAACCAGTATTGTCCAAAAGCTTTACTATCAACATTATTGAAGTAAGTTAAGAAAAATAAAAAAAGAATGTTTGTTTTGAAAATATTGAATGTGTTTTAGGTAGCAAAATTGACTCGGCGGATAACAGCAATAGAGAAGGAGCAATCAACACAAGCAAGCCGTGAAATGATGTTGTACACCGCAGCTTTTGGTTACTTCATGATGAAGGTCATTTGGTGGTTTTTCCGAAGTAAATGACAACCACCTCTGGATGGACGCACCACGGCCATTCTCATGCGTTATGTAAATATCAACACAATCTCTTTGTTTTACTTGGTTCTTGTGATATACTTTCGGCGTAAGATCTTGGAAGGTCGGCAGAAGCTTCCAAAGATGATGAAGTTGCTCTGGATGTGTTTGTTTTCTTGAGGAAAATATCTCAAGAGAGTCAGTGGTCTGTCGATGTTGTTGATTATATATTATCGGTTTAAGGTATGTACATGTAATGTCTTCAGAATTGAAATGCAATTTTTATCAGTCTAGTTTATGCCTTAAATCATATTCCAGAACAAGAAATTTTAAGCGGACTGCTTGAATGTAGTGTCGACATTGTGATGGGTTTTATACAATAAACCATACAATCACTGCCTAGAGTAGCTAGGACCTTTTCATAATGTGAGAAAGGGATGGATATTCTATTGTTTGCAGAGAATTTTAAAATCGTGGATGATGTAGAAAATTACTTACCTTAACACATATTTAGATTTTTTTTTTAGAGTTTCGTATTGGGCCCTTTTTAGTTTTTATCGATAGTATATTTATATTCTTTCCTTTTGGGATTTTTTTTTTTTTTGCGTTAAACCTTGTCAGAGCATTTTGCATTTCTGTTTTTCTTATCAGTGTAATTTTTTATCCAATATAAAAAAGTGAGATTGTTTTTAACTGAATTATGATTTTGTATGTTATATTCTTTAATCTTTTATTCTTTGTATTGAAATAAGTTTAACTTATATAACAGTAAATCAGTATTACACACTATGTATGAGAATGATATATGAAGATTAAACAGCCAGTAGATTATCTTTATAAAACCAGATTTTTGTTTCACATAAGCTTTTAGTAAGAATTATTCAAATACCAGTGTTTTTTAGCTCACCTGAGCACTTGTGCTCGGGTGAGCTTTTGTGATCGCCTTTTTTCCGTCGTGCGTCGTCAGTCGTCAGTGTCCTCGTCAACAATTCTTGTGAACACTCTAGAGGCCACATTTTGGCCCAATCTTCATAAAACTTTCAGGATGTTTGTCTACATGATATCTCGGATGAGTTCGAAATTGGGTCATGTGGGGTCAAAAACTAGGTCACTAGGTCAAATCCTTAGAAAAACCTTGTGAACACTCTAGAGGCCACAAATTTGGCCCAATCTTCATGAAACTTAATCAGGATGTTTGTCTACATGATATCTCGGATGAGTTCGAAATTGGGTCATGTGGGGTCAAAAACTAGGTCACTAGGTCAAATCCTTGAAAAACCTTGTGAACACTCTAGAGGCCACAGTTTTAGCCCAATCTTCATAAAATTTGGTCAGGATATTTGTCTACATGATATCTCAGATGAGTTCGATATTGGGTCATGTGGGGTCAAAAACTAGGTCACCAGGTCAAATCTTAGAAAAACCTTGTGAACACTCTACAGGCCACAATTTCGGCCCAATCTTCATGAAACTTGGTCAGGATGTTTGTCTACATGATATCTCAGATGAGTTCGAAATTGGGTCATTTGGGGTCAAAAACTAGGTCACCAGGTCAAATCTTAGAAAAAGCTTGTGAACACTCTAGAGGCCACAATTTTGGCCCAATCTTCATAAATTGGTCAGGATGTTTGTCTACATGATATCTCGGATGAGTTCGAAATTGGGTCACATGGGGTCAAAAACTAGGTCACCAGGGAAAATCTTAGAAAAACCTTGTGAACACTCTAGAGGCCACAATTTTGGCCCAATCTTCATGAAACTTGGTCAGGATGTTTGTCTACATGATATCTCAGATGAGTTCGAAATTGGGTCACATGGGGTCAAAAACTAGGTCACCAGGGAAAATCTTAGAAAAACCTTGTGAACACTTAAGGCCACAGTTTTGCCAATCTTCATAAATTTGGTCAGGATGTTTGTCTACATGATATCTTGCATGAGTTTGAAATTGGGTCATGTGGGATCAAAAACTAGGTCACCAGGTCAAATCTAAGGAAAACCTTGTGAACCTCTAGAGGCCACATTTTAGCCAAATTTAATAGATTTGGTCAGGATGTTTAAAAACCTTGTGAACACTCTAGAGGCCTACATTTTTGTCCCAGTCTTCATTAAACTTAATATGAATGATGACTGCATGAATTTCCAGTTGAGTGCAAATTCAGGTAGGATCAATATGTAGGTCACTTAGTCAAATGTTAGAAAAACACTTTTAGATGCCAGAATTTTTGTCATTATGCCTAACACTGCCATCTTACTCAGGTGAGCGACACAGGGCCATCTTGGCCCTCTTGTTTAATTTACTTCTCCACATTAGATGCAGAAATATTTTGTAGATGAAAATGTAAAAAATTATCTATATGAAACAATTTCAGAATAACCGGTAACTTAACATTTTGACTATTGTACCACGGATATTTGACACAAACTTCAATAAATGCCTGTTAGGCTATATACTTTTTATTAGGCATATAGGGCATATATAAACATTGTTGTGTCAAGTACCTGTGTATTGTACAATGGATACCATCATTATTTTATTAAAATCTTAGCGTAAAAATACTAGAACCCTATGTAGAATACCAATATCTACCAGTACTTGTACAATATATATATTTTCATATAGTGCAAGAATAATCAGAAGTATGTATAATTTAGAGACCTCTTTAATGTAATACACATTATTCATTTATAGCGTAAGTGCAATACACATCCTTGAAGTTGAAGAATGAAACTTTTCAACTTTGAGATTCTTCATCTGCAAGGATTTTTTTTTTTTGATGACCCATACCCTTCAAATTGGATATTTTTGTTTGAAAATAGGTGAAAATTGGAAACAGATACTCAAGAAATTACAATAAGTCCAGGGAATGAGAGCAAAGTATATATTGATCAGTTAATCAATAATGGCTGTTCATTAGGTGCCTGTGTGGAAAAAGGTTAACTTATTTTGAATAACCTGTGCATAAATAATGTTAAAATGTTTCATATGTTGACATTTGAATGTACTATTTCTCATTAATATTTGTTTTGTAGGGGCCATTATTTTTTGTATGTATGTGTGTTTGTGTTGAAATAAAAAATATACTCATTTATAAAAAAAGCATGTGTTGTAAGAATGGAAGACTGTGAGATTGTTCAATTTTTGTGTTACTTTATTTTAAAGATCAAACCACATTTAGTAAATAATCTTTCCTTCTCATCTATTGACCTGAATGTCATAGGATATGAAGTAGCTGTGAAATAACTTTAAAGTATGTGTACATTTGATTGTGCTGGATGGAATGGAAGCTTTATGCTGTTGATGGAATTTTATTGTTTGCAAAAATGCTTCAGTGACATTTTATTTTCACAGTCTTTCCCTTGTAATTTGTACATAAATTTTACATTAAATGTAAATACTGTTTTTCTGTTTGTTCTTTTACACCCCAAGATATTTAAAGACTTCAAGATTATGATTTTAGTAAAAACATAGCATTTTGACTGAACAGGAGAAATATCACGATTATTATTATATATATAATGTATATATATATATTTTTTTTTGCAATGACTGTTACATTAACACGATACTTGATATCGGAGGGAACTGAGAATATGGAAATCCAGGTTTTCCGGATTGAATTCTGGATGAAACCTTTCACCATTCAGCCCACAGGTATTTGACACTTCAATAAATGTCTGTTAGGCTATATACATCATATTTTTTAGGTATATACGGCCTATATAGATATATTATTGTGCCAAGTACCTGTGATTCAGTCTTTAAGTGTAATCTTTGAGCAAAGAACTAGAATCTGCACCTGCACACCATCTTGGGATATACATGAGGGTTACAATGTGAACAAAAGTTAACCGTTAGGCAACCCAACCTTTGCCAAATTCAGATTTTTCAATTGAAAACTTTGTTATAAACCAAGCTCTAATTCCACTAAAAATACTTTGCACTAACACTTAAATACCTTGGGGCAAATTTTACCATTCTTGTTTCTAAATCAAAGATGTTCAGATAGCTAGTTATGTACCTAATTTAAAATGGTATATTATGTTTCTAGTTTATTTTAGAATGTGAATATTTCTTAGGGCTATGCATTGTTGGGATTTGAGCATTATCACTTCACTACTACAGGTATGTTGATGGTGAAACCAGAAAGAGTTATAAAATATTGTAATGACTTGAAAGTTTATGAATATGTTCAGGGGTATCAAACTATCAAGGTAGATAACTCCTGGTAGAATATATTACAAGTCATGGCCCACTTAACTTCGAAATTTGTAAGTTTTGCATGCAAGGAATTTCATGCTTAAATCTCATTAACCAGGCTTAAGATTGACTTGAAACTTGAAACGTGCGACAGCACTGTCCGCAGATTTCTTGTTTGATGACTAGCCATTTGCATTCCCCAATTTTCTTGCATCACCTTGTGAACAAATGGCCGGCAGATTGTTGGAACACTCACGGAAATAAAGTGAAATTGTCTGTTGGGTTTAATGTCCCACAAACAGTATTTCTGTCATTTGGTGAGCTACTTGAGACAGATGTAGTGCTGCCACACTGCTGTATCATGGACATTAGCCATTTCTTAATTGCTCCTTAAAATTTAGATAAACGTTCAATTCATTAGTGTCCATGTGCCAGATAAATTCAAGGTTTATCTGCTAAATCTAGTAGGACATTGGTCACAATCAAATGTAGAGGTCTATGACGCACGCTATCCTTTTTTTCTTTTTTTACCATGTCATTGCATAGACCACTTAGAATATGTGTGTTAACAATGCACTTTTGATACAATTCCAAAAATTGGCAATCGGCATTTAAAGGCTGCTCCCATGTCAGGATAATAAGACTGGGTTTATCATGACACTTGTCTACAGCATGTTTACACAGTGAGGCAGCACAATATGCCTTGTGTGCCAAATTCCATGAATGAAATGTCTGGATATTGAACCTGAGCAGATTACTGCATTACAGGTCGCCCTCCAGATTTTGTAACAATCTTATAACCATTTATTAATTTATTTTTTATGTAGCATAAATGTTTAAACGGCAGTGATCAAAATTAGAATCTCCTTCCCCACCCACCCCCGACATGCAAAATGTTTATTGGGCTTAAACAATTAAAATAACTATTTTCACTTAGTTCAGAACAATATGGTGACTGTATAGGCTTATTATAGTTTTTTTTTCTTGAAAAAGGCACGTTTTGCAGAACAGAATTTGGGTTTGTCAATCCAAACACATTTTCGATTGGTGTATAGCTTGTTTGGCAATGCTAAATATGCATCAAAGATTTTATCTGACAGCCAGAATTATTTATGAATATAATGCACTTCTACCTCTACTTCATCTAATGTTATGGCTAGCAATCATCTTCTGATTCAAGGAAATGTTTTTGAATTAATCCAATTAACCCCTTTAACTCATATGAACAAATTTTGTTGCCTTGGCAGAGGAACAGAGTTGCTTTTAGGATCAAGGTCTCCCTTTAGCTCATACAATATTGCAGCTCAGATTCTTCACAGCAAAGACAATTTCCTTGGCAATAAATTTCGTGGAATCTGTAATAAGGCCAATCTTGTTATACATTTATTCCTGGATACATGTTCTAGAAAAATGGCGTTTATACATGTATACTGAAGTTTTTGAGGGGATTAATATTCATGGATAAAGCCGTCCACGATATGAACTAAAATTAGTTCCACTGGAAAACAAATGATTATACCGGTTATCATTTTAGGTTCAGTAAATTAATTTATAAGTTAAAAATTGTACATACAAGGTAAAGGTCTCACTGAATAATACTATGGTCAAAGCTGCCTTATCATGTAGGTTTTAAACATATGGCCTGTATTTCACAAAACATTTAGAGATATTCCTTAAATTTTTTCCTTTCAATTCTGTACGATTACTTTTTAAGAAATTTTCTGATACTAGAAACCAATATTGTGTATGCAAAATAATGAAATGTTCACTAGATCAATCTCAATCATCACGATTTTGTGCTACGGAAAATCTCAAGATTGAGAAGTTTTGAGAACAGGAGCCTGGGTATTTCATAGGTATTTGGCTTGTGTTGGACATACGAGCCAAATACCTATGGGGTATTTTATAGGGAGGAGCTTGTTTTTGGAAGGGGTCAACAGTGTTTTTTTCTTGCAACAATGTAGAGGGTCATGTGGCGTGTTTGCCTCACAAATATCTGACCACTAGATTTAGGATTTTTTTTCCCACATTAATAAAACTTTTTGTTGAAACCAAATTTCTTCATATATCAATTCATTTTAGCAATTTTTCAGACAGACGACAGAGAGGTGATCCCTATGTATCACCACTACTTACAGCAGGTGATACAAAAATTATTGACAGCAAACATGGAGTGTTCACAGTTCACTTTAAACAACTGTTGTGAGGGAATAAAAATCTTGATTTAACAGTGACAGAAAACAACAAATGATGACTTGTCCCGGTTTATTTTTTTCCTTATAAATACAGAAATTCCAGTCTATTTGCCTTTCTTTGTCTTCATTTTCCTCAGGTAGAATTCAAGCTCCTTCCCCTCCAGAATGTATCCATCAACACGTCCGCAGGCGCCTGGTCGAGATGCGATCTTGGCTGAAACAACCAGCAAAAATACTCATACTTTACTAAAAATACATACAAAAGTTACAAAAAATGTTAAAATATATGAGAAATCCATACTGAACTTATTTTTTCCTAGCTTGAGAAAGGCCAAAGGATGTTACAGAGAGAAGTTAATACAGCTGC
Source organism: Solen grandis (assembly GCA_021229015.1). Lineage (NCBI taxonomy): Eukaryota > Metazoa > Mollusca > Bivalvia > Adapedonta > Solenidae > Solen > Solen grandis. Next base: position 4,490,483 of record CM037789.1, read on the forward strand.
CTTGTTTCATCAGAGCCAGGTACAAGCTGGCATTAAAGAGAGACTGTCAGAGTAACTATGACAAGTGACAAGGTCCTCAGGCAGCTATTTTGGGTCAAAACGACCGCCAACTGCCTTCAATAGGTCTATAATTATCATCATTCAATCTCTCTGTTCCCCAACTGTATTCAGCATAGCAAACTCAGTGTTATTTATAGGCAGATGACAACCAGTAATATCCGTCTGCATGCTACTAAGTAAGATCTATATAGGCCTATTAGCATACCACATTTTTATCTTAGCAGTGACAGTATTTCAGTTAGTAGTGACAGTATTTCAGTCACAAAACAATATGCAGTCAATAACAAGTGAAGGAAGATCCTCAAATATGCAGAGGCACACTAACATAATTTATAAGCTCACTGCAAACATGAAAAAAATCTTAGTAACTCTACAAAGACTCGGACCCACAGTAGTGAGAGAAAGTACCCCCACTTCATGTAGTCCCTACCCAAGTGGACAGGGTCTTGTCAGCTAACATCTATGAAAATATCAACCTTTCCAAAGATAAAACTAATATTCATAAGACTTGGATCAAGTTTGCTCAGCTATGGTAACGCTGAAGTTTATTGCACGGTTCATTAAAAGGTGTCCTAAGTGTTTGCATCATCGCAAACTTGTATTCCAAGTGCTTATAGACAATTACTTCATAAGGGTATAAGAAACAATTCGATATGTCTGGCATTTTTTTTTTCCTTTCTTTTTTTTAGATGAAGGGGCTTTTTTACCATATTTGTGTAAGTGTGTGTGTGTAAAAGCACTGTTTTCTTTATTTTGGGGAAAGAGAATGTATATTAAGGTAAATTAATCCATCATTATATTGTGATCATGGCCCATCTGCAAGTGACTGTGGGAGTTTCATAGTAAATGCAAGCCTTTATAGACTTAGAGCAAAATAGCCTATTACAAAAAATGTTAAAATATATGAGAAATCCATACTAAACTTATTTTTTCTAGCTTGAGAAAGGCCAAAGGATGTTACAGAGAGAAGTTAATACAGCTGCCTTGTTTCATCAGAGCCAGGTACTAGCTGGCATTAAAGAGAGACTGTCAGAGTAACTATGACAAGTGACGAGGTCCTCAGGCAGCTATTTTGGGTCAAAACAACCGCCAACTGCCTTCAAAAGGTCTTAGTACTACATTAAACATCATTTTACATTTTTATGTCAGGTATGTATTACAATGTACAGTACTCATTTCAAATTCAAGAGTTATCATAGCAGTGACAGTATTTCAGTTAGCAGTGACAGTATTTCAGTTAGCAGTGACAGTATTTCAGTTAGCAGTGACAGTATTTCAGTTAGTAGTGACAGTATTTCAGTCACAAAACAATATGCAGTCAATAACAAGTGAAGGAAGATCCTCAAATATGCAGAGGCACACTAACATAATTTATAAGCTCACTGCAAACATGAAAAAAATCTTAGTAACTCTACAAAGACTTGGACCTAAAGTAGCGAGAGAAAGTACCCCCACTTCTATGTAGTCCTTACCCAAGTGGACAAGGTCTTGTCAGCTAACATCTATGAAAATACCAACTTTTCACAGATAAAACTAACATTCATAAGACTTGGATCAAGTTTGCTCAGCTATGGTAACGCTGAAGTTTATTGCACGGTTCATTAAAAGGTGTCCTAAGTGTTTGCATCATCGCAAACTTGTATTCCAAGTGCTTATAGACAATTACTTCATAAGGGTATAAGAAACAATTCGATGTCTGGCTTTTTTTTTTTCTTCTTTTTTTTTAGATGAAGGGACTTTTTTACCATATTTGTGTAAGTGTGTGTAAAAGCACTGTTTTCCTTATTTTGGGGAAAGAGAATGTATATTAAGATAAATTAATCCATCCATCATTATATTGCGATCATGGCCCATCTGCAAGTGACTGTGGGAGTTTCATAGTAAATGCAAGCCTTTAAAGACTTAAAGCAAAATAGCCTATAACTCCCAAGTCAGTGGATGCTTGCATCTGCACTGAAGCCACTATAAGCATCTGAAGGGCAATGTCAGATTAGAATTTAATGATGAATTACCTTGAGCAATTTGGGGGAAAACTATGTAAGAATTTAAAGATATTATCAGAGGATAATATGACAAAGGGGGAGGGGAATGTATTTGTATAATTAATCAATATAAAATATGGTATATTAATTGCTATGCACGGTTCATTTAAAGGTGTCCTAAAAGTTTCCATCATTGCAAACCCGGATATCAATATGCAGCAGCAGGATTGTGTCAGTCTTCATTACATGGATGTACAAAATGATTGGCATACAAAAGTTTGCTCAGCTATGGTAACGCTGAAGTTTATTGCACGGTTCATTAAAAGGTGTCCTAAGAGTTTCCATCATCGCAAACTTGTATGCCAAATAATATCTCAGTATACCGTTAAGGGGTAAGTTATGACAAACCAGAAAGTTACTGAATTGTATTTACAACTTGAAATATTGAATTAAAAACTTAGTTTTTGCATATATTATAATAGGGTTGAAAATCCTAATCAAATTTTGAGAGGGAAAGTCAGATGTTGTGTGCCACATTGCTTTGATGATCCAGAGTACAACAATTTTCTTTTCTTCTTTTAAACATTCAGTACTTTGCTGTAGAAACCACTTAAACTCAACAGATGTGTATATCTTGCTAATACAGTGTTGGAAAAAATTCAATCTGATAGACAAGTTTGCTCAGCTATGGTAACGCTGAAGTTTATTGCACGGTTCATTAAAAGGTGTCCTAAGAGTTTCCATCATTGCAAACTTGCTATCCTGTTCAAGCATTCACATTTTAAAATTTAGCAAAAAAGAAATTCACAAATTATATAAGATTATTATATCAAATTTTTGATTCTGTGTAAAAATGTTCTGGGAAGATGAGACCAAAGAAATTCTGAAGCCAAATTAAATACAAACCATACAAAAAACAATTTACATGGACAAGTCAGAATCCTACATCATTTTATGAAATTTGCAGGAAGACAACTAGATCTACTATAAAACCACAAATTTTAACAAGTAAAAAGAGCATAAAACTATAATTTTGGTCTTAAGCTAACAGCTTAAAAATGGATTATACAAACACGGGCATAATCAAGACAAAGTATATTAATATTTTCTTTTTTTTTACATAAGCTTCAAGACTATTCCAGCTACAAAACCAAGATGGCAGTGTTATATCACAAGCCACCTAACGATGCTAATCACTGGATTTGGTATTGCATTGGGAAAACGACCAACCCTTGCTATAGAAACTAGAGCTGGAGATACACAATGCTCTTCGAAACATAGCTTAGTCAGAAGAATAAATTACACAGTACAATTTTGTTCTCAATATTTTACACCATAATGCTATTCAGTATCTCATTGTCATCAAATTACTCAGTAGGTCTCCGAGTCGATAGCATCATCATAGGCTTAACACATGGTGCAGATTTCTGAGAACAAGTTAACATGTAAAGTGACTGCTAAAAAACCTAGTGCACATTTCAGCATTTACTCGTAATTTTTTCTTTTTCTAGAAATAATTATATATCATCAAGCTATTCAGTATCTCATTGTCATCAAATAACTCAGTAGGTCTCCAAGTCGATAGCATCATAATAGCTTCACAGGATGCATTATTTTAAACCATTTGTTAATTTCTTCCTCAGTCATAACAGATAAACACCTTGAAGATACACATGTATTTTGTATATAAAACTTTACATATTGTGATCTATCAATTCTAGGTTTGCTCAGCTAGTTTATTGCAAGGTTCATTAAAAGGTGTCCTAAGGTTACCATTATCGCAAATAAGGATTTCAATCGAACCACCCATATTCTACCATGATTTTATTCAATGTCTACAATGAAAGTGGCATTTTGTTGTTTGCTCAGCTATGGTAACGCTGAAGTTTATTGCACGGTTAATTAAAAGGTGTCCTAAGAGTTTCCATCATTGCAAACTTGCCACTACCTGTAGACTGAATTTTAAACGAGGAAATAGCTACTTGTCACTCCTATAAAATGATACGGATTGCAGCTTTCAATCTGCTAACAGAAGTTTTAATGCCATACCCCATTAACTGAGATGAATTAAGACCAATTGATAGGTTCTAAAATGTAATTAATATTCATTTTAAGTTCTTAAAGTAAATGTGCCCGAGTGACTTAAGTCTTTTATAGTTAATTTGGGGATACAAAGTTATTCATTTTAACACATGTAACTGGTAATATTTCTCCTAAATATGTCTTCATAATGAACCAACTATCATGTTCAGAAGTCTATATGAATTAAAAGCAAATTCCTATTATGAAACAAGGTGAAATAGCTGACCCACAAGGGGCAAGGAAAAAGCCTTGCATCCCAGCAGGACACAATATGGATGCCATGACAACATACCTAGCACTCTACCGGTGGCGAACTGGTCCTCAAGACCCTGCTCCACCTGCTTGGTTTTCTGTCTCTCCTCGTACTTCTTCATCGTCTTCTTTGACCTCACTTTGTTAAGAATGGCTTCCTCAGCTTCAGTCTGGAAAAAAAAAATTTAATCTTCATCTTAAGCTCTAAATTACACTGTATCTTAAACTCTGATTGAATCTTCATCTTCTTCTAATGGTTGGTGCTGTTCAATGACTAGTCTAGTTACATCTAAGCAAAACTGTATTACATGATGAGCATTGGTCTCAATATTTTCTCAGATACCAACATGCATGTCCATTAACATTGTCTTAGCTACAATACCAAGATGGCAGTGTTATATCACAAGCCACCTAACGATGCTAATCACTGGATGCTCATTGATAATACAGCTTACTATCAGAAGAATGGTTTGTTCTCATATTTTACACCATAATGCTATTCAGTATCTCATTGTCATCAAATTACTCAGTAGGTCTCCGAGTCGATAGCATCATCATAGGCTTACACATGGTGCAGATTTCTGAGAAGTATCGCTTAAATACCTAGTTCACATTTCATCATTTACAAGCTATTGATATTTTGTTTGTTTTGGGTAACATCCAACTGGCAGTATTTCAGTCATTTGGGGACATTAGTCTACATGAAACAGATAAAGTGCTGTCATACTGCAATATCAAGCTACAGACAAATGACATGATACTACACCCAACACATTCAACACCAGGCCAACCAGACCTGGAACTATTCTTATATGTTGAGAACCAAGCAACTTCAAGGTAGCTATACAAGTACCATTCCTTTAAGACCATGAATGTAGCAGTAGGGGACTGAACCCATGACCTGATTCCTGGGCAGGCGCTCTAACCATTCAGCCACCAGGACCGGTTGTAATATTTTTTTTTAGTATTCTACACCACCAAGCTATTCAGTATCTCAATATCATCAAAACACTCAGTAGGTCTCCGAGTCGATAGCATCATAATAGCTTCATGTGATCACTTTTTTCTAAGGAAGAGCTTACATGTCAAGTGACTAATATCACCAGCGAGTCTGGATACTCCTTTTATATTTACTTAGATAGGATGTTATTGTATAGTGAACAATTTAACAAGTTTGATCTTCAATAAATTACTTGTAGACATACGAAATATAAAAGTGAGAGCTCAATTGCTTGCTGATAATGAAAATATTGAAAACTTTAACAAATTGTGAATGTGGATTGAGGAGTCATAAAATGTCACTAATTCATGGTAAGTATTGCAACATCAGAGCTACTGTTCCATCATTTCCATCAGCTGGTGGTAGTATAAGATCTCATCATGTACAATACTGAACTTTTTTTTGAAGTTCATGACTGTGAAAATGATCATGCCAGTAAAATTGTCCTGCAAGATTTGTATCATTCTAAATATCTGCTTAGGCATGCACAAGTTCATAATAGTTGTCACAGCTACAAAACCAAGATGGCAGTGTTATATCACAAGCCACCTAACGATGCTAATCACTGGGTTTGGTATTGCATTGGAAAACGACCAGCCCTTGCTATAGAAACTACAGCTGGAGATACATTATGCTCCTTAAAAACATAGCTTATGGTCACTTAAATAGGATATGGGGTTAATGCAATCAAATTTTGAACGATAACTTACAGAGAATTTGTTTAGTGCACTTTAATCACCGAGCTATTCAGTATCTCATTATCATCAAAACACTCAGTAGGTCTCCGAGTCGATAGCATCATAATAGCTTTATGTTGGGCACTTATTTCTATACAAATGGGTAGGTGTAAAAGAAACTACAGATCTGTGGAATTCTTTTATATGGGTATGATATCCTTGTTGAAGATGGTGAACAATGCACTTTTCCAGTTTTTAGCAGTAAAATTTTAAGGCTTGTTTTCATGGCTAGGTAATCTGTCCATAAACACAGGTTTTATTTAGTGTATATCAGGTCAACCACTGACCTATATCCAATGTAGCTTTTGTGTTGTCTGTAAGAAAATTTGAATACATCTGAAAACATGGGAAAGGTCCAAAAATGTCTGGCAAAATAAATTTACTACTTAACTCATAAGAAATAAAATGTGTATTTGCTTGCGGATATGAAAATGCTGAAAAATTATGCATGAGTGATGACTTTATTTTAACAATTATTATAGCATAGAGTTATAGAACTTCACTAATTTATGACAAGTATTGCAACCTCAGAGCTACTGTTCCATCAGGGTCTTCAGCTGGTGGTAGTATAAACTCTCATCATGTACAATACTGAACACTGTTTTGTCACCATCAATGAAACATTATTTTAACAACCTTGTAAAATCAGCCAAACTGCAACACTCACAATATCTGGTTTGGCACAAACACACAGGTTCATAATCTTTCCTCCAAGTTATGAATAAATCAATAATCAATATTGGCCCTAGCAGGCCTTTATGCCCAAATTTGAAGGTTAGGAGAACCACTTTCTTTAAGTTTGGGGAAAGGAAAATCCTTGGGCAATACAGTTCAGAGAAAACAGCGTAATTTATTGACACTTTCAGGAAGGATGAAGTCTATAAACTGCCCATGACTGAGAAATAAACATGCCCTGTCTAGCAACAACACATGTAAATATTGTCCCAGCTACAAAACCAAGATGGCAGTGTTATATCACAAGCCACCTAACGATGCTAATCACTGGATTTTGTATTGCATTGGGAAAACGACCAACCCTTGCTATAGAAACTAGAGCTGGAGATACACAATGCCCCTTGAAAAGAGAGGTAAAAATCAAGTAAATACATTTCATAACTTTCCATCAAAATGCTATTCAGTATCTCATTGTCATCAAAATTACTCAGTAGGTCTCCGAGTCGATAGCATCATAATAGCTTAAATGTGATGAGTAGTTTTCCTAGAATTAGTTAATGTGGTTACCAAACACATTTTTCAGCATAAACTTACTGTGAACATTTTTTTTTTGTATATTACTTTAACAATTTTGCTATTCAGTATCTCATTGTCATCAACATACTCAGTAGGTCTCCGAGTCGATAGCATCATAATAGCTTGATGTGATCACTTTTTTCTAAGGAAGAGCTTACATGTCAAGTGACTAATATCACCAGCGAGTCTGGAAACTCCTTTTATATTTACTTAGATAGGATGTTATTGTATAGTGAACAATTTAACAAGTTTGATCTTCAATAAATTACTTGTAGACATACGAAATATAAAAGTGAGAGCTCAATTGCTTGCTGTTAATGAAAATATTGAAAACTTTAACAAATTAACAAATTGTGAATGTGGATTGAGGAGTCATAAAATGTCACTAATTCATGGTAACTTGGTAAGTATTGCAACATCAGAGCTACTGTTCCATCATTTCCATCAGCTGGTGGTAATATAAAATCTCATCATGTACAATACTGAACTTTTTTTTGAAGTTCATGACTGTGAAAATGATCATGCCAGTAAAATTGTCCTGCAAGATTTAATCATTCTCAATATCTGCTTAGGCATGCACAAGTTCATAATAGTTGTCCCAGCTACAAAACCAAGATGGCAGTGTTATATCACAAGCCACCTAACGATGCTAATCACTGGGTTTGGTATTGCATTGGAAAACGACCAGCCCTTGCTATAGAAACTAGAGCTGGAGATACATAATGCTCCTTAAAAACATAGCTTATGGTCACTTAAATAGGATATGGGGTTAATGCAATCAAATTTTGAACGATAACTTACAGAGAATTTGTTTAGTGCACTTTAATCACCAAGCTATTCAGTATCTCATTATCATCAAAACACTCAGTAGGTCTCCGAGTCGATAGCATCATAATAGCTTTATGTTGGGCACTTATTTCTATACAAATGCGTAGGTGTAAAAGAAACTACAGATCTGTGGAATTCTTTTATATGGGTATGATGTCCTTGTTGAAGATGGTGAACAATGCACTTTTCCAGTTTTTAGCAGTGAAATTTTAAGGCTTGTTTTCATGGCTAGGTAATCTGTCCATAAACACAGGTGTTATTTAGTGTATATCAGGTCAACCACTGACCTTTTATCCAATGTAGCTTTTGTGTTGTCTGTAAGAAAATTTGAATACATCTGAAAACATGGGAAAGGTCCAAAAATGTCTGGCAAAATAAATTTACTACTTAACTCATAAGAAATAAAATGTGTATTTGCTTGCGGATATGAAAATGCTGAAAAATTATGCATAAGTGATGACTTTATTTTAACAATTATTATAGTATAGAGTTATAGAACTTCACTAATTTATGACGAATATTGCAACCTCAGAGCTACTGTTCCATCAGGGTCTTCAGCTGGTGGTAGTATAAACTCTCATCATGTACAATACTGAACACTGTTTTGTCACCATCAATGAAACATTATTTTAACAACCTTGTAAAATCATCCAAACTGCAACACTCACATATCTGGTTTTGCACAAACACACAGGTTCATAATCTTTCCTCCAAGTTATGAATAAATCAATTATCAATATTGGCCCTAGCAGGCCTTTATGCCCAAATATGAAGGTTTAGAGCACCACTTTCTTTAAGTTTGGGGAAAGGAAAATCCTTGGGCAATACAGTTCAGAGAAAACAGCGTAATTTATTGACACTTTCAGGAAGGATGAAGTCTATAAACTGCCCATGACAGAAATAAACATGCCCTGTCTAGCAACAACACATGTAAATATTGTCCCAGCTACAAAACCAAGATGGAGTGTTATATCACAAGCCACCTAACGATGCTAATCACTGGATTTTGTATTGCATTGGGAAAACGACCAACCCTTGCTATAGAAACTAAAGCTGGCAGTGATTTTTTTTGGATTTTTTCCCACTACCCATGCCCTGTAAAGGGGGAAAATAAACACGACAACCTTTAAAAAGGGGAAATTTATAAATAGTAATGATTATGATATTCTAAGTAACTGTTGTTCATATTTGTTATCATGAATTGAATAAATAAAAAAAAACTTATCTTTAACTTATCTTTATTTTTTTTCCAAAAAACTCATGATACAATTATGATAGTACATGTTATAATATTTGTATATTATAATTGCTATTAGTCAGCCATCAAATCCAAGAAAAAAATGCCCTCACACTGACTATAAACATGATCATCAGACAGTCAAGTGACTGTTTATTTAGTAACAGGGCAAGTTTTCTATGTTTCTGGCCCTTAAACCTGTCCACTAGCTGGTCAAGATGATTTAAGTTTTCTACTTGGATGTACAGCAAATTCAACTGCCCGTTTGCAAAATGCTTTGTTTGAATCAGTTGTATGACCAAAAAGTTCACAATGTTTACACATGTAGCCTTTCTTTGCATGTGAATAATATAACCATGAGTACTTTTTTTCATACTTTGCACCGTCAAATTTTCTTTCATCAGAACTTGTCAGAGAATCAGTTTTTTTTTTTTTTTTTTTTTTTTTTTTTTGGCAAACTATCAATTTCCTCTGCCTCAGTAGAACAAGGGTGCTCATCATGGACTTGTACATTAAGGGAAGGAGATTGTAATAATTCAACCCCAGCAGACGAACTTTCACATGTTTCAGTGTTCGAAGTAGAATTTGAAGTAGTTGAAGGATTTTGACAATCCGGTGTTGAATCCGACGGTGGTTTAACTTTTGGCCTTAAAAATGAAGAAATTTTAGGGAGGGATGATAAACTTTTTTTAGTGATGCGTTTTGTGTCAAAATTTGAGTTGTGCGACATCGTACATTACATCATTAATCATCTGGGCGGTTGACTGTAATAAAATACACGTACCGACAAGCGTCTACGATCGGGAAAAAAAACGCGTTTAAATCCCAGATACATATCGTCGAGTCATATGTTTTCACGCACATACGTTTTCACGCAGTATCGTAATTTCCGGGATTCCTATTTACACAAGCTATGATTACGTCATTAGCGTCGGTATTTTCTTTATCTGATTTGCAACTATAGACAGATCATTAGATGTGTGGAAAATACAGTTGTCAAGAGTAAAAAAGTAAAAAGATTAGAGACACAGTCTGTTTTAAAGAAAAAAACTTATTACTTTTAAAGCAGTTTATTATTTACCCCCTAAAACTTTTAATGAATGCATTTCCCTCCACATTTTTTATCGTCTGGTTATTGCAATCTGTCAAACCGGTCATGTGATTGTCATATGGTATATTGTTGCTTTTTTGGAAAGAAACAAGCTTAAATATTAGGATACTTTCTTACATGTTTTTATGCTTTTGACATACTCTAGGTGGTAGCATCAGTATTAGCTGGAAAAAACGTTTCCAATCCTACGTGAAATTTTTTTTTATACTAATTTACTCTGTAATGTCACTTTATCGGAACAATTTTTTTCTCCATTTTTATGTACAAAATCACGTGGTATAGCCCACTTGACATATGCCATGTTCAGAGTAGAGGAAATTCATTTTTTATTTTGAAAAGATACCTAATTTGACCTTAAACAGTGTGAATAAACTTAATATTTGTGTGATTTTACACTTAACATACAACTGAAATAATTTAAGTATTGGAAACAATATTTAACAATGCTGAACGCCAGAAAAACCCCTTATTTATAGCATGGCATGTAGTGCGCGAAAACATATGACGTAATACACAAGTTACCTAAGTTTGGGGTATCCCCTAAAAATGTCTGCTGCTTCGTGAAAATACGGCATACACCTATGATATTTCGTTGAAAGAGAGCAAATACATCAAGTTGCAGCCAAGGTAGTTAAACAGTTAATTTCAATAAAAATAATATCATCCGCAACGAGCTAAATACATAAGTGCGTGAAAACCCATGACTCCGGGATACCATAATACCATACATACGTATTTCACAGGAGTTTGAAATTCTCAAATAAATTTTAAAAAATCGAGTCTGTGATATTTTGCCCCTATACTTAGAATAGGGGCGAAAAATCACAGACTCGATTTTTTTAGTCACTGTGTCGGGCTCGGAATTTTTAAATTTACCGCATTTCTGGCGCGTGCCATTTACATAAAACAGGCAGTCTGGTTATCTGTTTATCGGTGTTTATTCGCCTGCAGCTACACTGCGTTGATAGAAAAAATCGATAACCAGTCTGTGTAACCTTCACCTTGTCAGCTTGTGTAACGGGTTTACACAGTTAGGTGTGTTCGGCATATTCGACAGATTATCGGCTAATTACAGTTAATATACAGAGGATAAATTCACACCGGTCATCTTTTTTTTTCTTTTCTTTTGAATAGCAATGGCCGATAGCATGTAAATTCTGTGATTGAAAAATCGTTTTACAGGGGAAAATTTAGTGCAAATTAGGGGGAAAATGGACACTTTTCGCCGAGGGGAAACTGCCGTTATTCGGCAGTAAAATCAGCCAAAAAAAATCACTGGCTGGAGATACACAATGCCCCTTGAAAAGAGAGGTAAAAATCAAGTAAATACATTTCCTCATCACTTTCCATCAAAAAGCTATTCAGTATCTCATTGTCATCAAAATTACTCAGTAGGTCTCCGAGTCGATAGCATCATAATAGCTTAAATGTGGTGAGTAGTTTTCCTAGAATTAGTTAATGTGGTTACCTAACACATAAACTTACTGTGAACATTTTTTTTTGTATATTACTTTAACAATTTTGCTATTCATTATCTCATTGTCATCAACATACTCAGTAGGTCTCCGAGTCGATAGCAGCATAATAGCTTATACATGGCGAATAGCTTATATGTAATATTACCATTAAAATACCTTGCCTACATTTCTGTTTTTACTAAATGTTAGTATTTCTGCTTGAACAAGTTTTGCACCATAAAGCTATACAGTATCTCAATGTCATCAAAATAACTCAGTAGGTCTCCGAGTTGATAGCATCATAATAGTTCATGGTGAACACTTTTCTAAGAAGGGGGATGTGCTTTAAGCCAAAGCAGTTTTTAAAGGAGAAAAAGACCTACCAGTGGCCAGGAGCACCCAGGTACTCTAACTCACAGCATTACTGAGGATTCATGAAGACTGAACATAATAGTTTAGCTGCAGTTCTTAATGGTTTCTTTTTGAAAATTTGACATGGAAATATTGAAAACTTTTTCTTAATTGTAAGGATGTGCCTTTGTTTAACTGAACAATACTATAAACTCATTGCCTGTGACCTAGAAAACAGAGAGCACACATCTCAATCATTTCTGCAATTTACTTTTTCATGTAAATATTTATATCTGGGTGATGCTAGGGACACTACCAAATTAATAAGAGTGATTGCTAAGTTTAGCTTCTTTTAGCAGAACATCAAAACTAACAGAATGCAAGTTACCAGGATGTGTACATTATACACAGGTGATTTAAATTTGCTTGTACTGGGTCTCTTAGATGGCTTTATTTTCAGCAGGTCTAGTGAGATATCCGTGACGAGACGTCAGAGCAAGATATCCATCAGAACTTTCAGCTGGTGGTAGTAGGGTTTCATCATCATCTCATCACGGATAAACCACCAGACCACAGCACCAAACACTACCTCCCTAGACCTCACAGATATTGTACAAATGTGATCATTTCTTGCAGTAATTACATAAATTTATCAACATTTTCTCGAAAAAACTGCATAGATTCATCCCTTACTGAAAACACCGTTAGTTTTGATTCTGGGCATCTCACCGGCTAAAGATTCCAAACATCAAACCAAACTTTAAATATGGAGTCCACCATGACATTAGAATTCAAATTTCAATAAACTAAAGTTAGAGATAAAGAGGAGGAACCATGTGGATATCAATATTCCTTCCTGGGCTGGATATAGGGATGATTACTTTTTGGCCCAATTTCCAAAAGACAAATTGTATGAAGAAATATAATTACCAGCTTGACGCCCTTTTTACGACCGAGAGGAGCGGCGTAGTGGGACTCATACCACTGTCTGAATGGTGTGGCATCAATCTGGACGATGCAGCTCCTGACCAGGGTCTTGGTTCTCACCAACTCATTGTTACTGGCGTTGTACACCACATCAATGATCCTAGTCTTGCGGGAGATGGCTACAAATAACAACCACCAATACACATTGTCAATTTAAGCATTTTTTTTTTTTTTTTGTAAACTTTGATCTTAATTAATGTGAGAACTTAATGATTATAGTTGGACAAAATATTCATTACCACAGAGTTAAAAATATCAGAAGTCATGTGGACAATGTGAATTGGAAGAATCTCATAGCCAAAATCTGCTTTTTATCAATACATGTCAGTTTACAGTACCTTCGGAACCCCATGAATAGTTTCCTGTGTCAAGACGGAGAGCTCTGTATTTTTTGTTGCCTCCACGAGTTCTGACTGTGTGGATACGCTTAGGTCCAAGCTAAAACAAATAATACTTTATTAATAAACTGATGTGACTTCTCAAATACACATCTGTCTATAATTATAAACAAGTCAATAGAACCATAGAAGAATCAGCAGTTATCTAGTTAAGAAAAGTCATTCTTGTGGGTGGAAACAAAGAACCTGGAGAAAAGACTCAGAGTGAATGGGCGACCACTGTACCCCCTAAAATGTAATTGGGAATTGAACCTTGGGACAAATTGGTAAGCAGCAGCAAAATATAATCAACATTTCCTCTCTATCTCTATAATCTGCTTTTGGGGATCACAGGACAATTGGTCCTGTGAATTTTGTAAACTCACAGGATCAAAGTCAACTTCACAGGATCAAACTCACACAACAAGACTTCATTATTGCTGGTCATTTATTTCATTTTATTTTAAACACATTTTTACAGAGCCATGATTTCTTTAAACATTCCCGATTTAATTAAATGAATTTTCAACATTTCAGTCATATGTGCATATAGTAAACATTGTTGCTAGGAGCCCTACCAGACATTCTTTCAGACTATATTGAAATATTCACAGGACCAAAATGGAAATCGCCAGTCAGGTCTGACAGGCTGGTACTTTTTGGAAAGTCTGCATATCAAACAATTTTTCCATATTTGATTAAAAAAAAAACAATGACATAAAAATAACAAATACCACTATCATTAAGCCTCCATGTACATACCTTAGTATTTGATGGTGGACGTCCAAGTTCAAAC
>CM037789.1:4505090-4555090 GCA_021229015.1 Solen grandis
CTTCAGTATGTTACTTTTATTCTCATATGTTTTTGTTCAGTCCCCATGTTTCTACCCATCTCCATGTTTTAGTTCAGTCTACATGTTTCTACCCATCTCCATGTTTTAGTTCAGTCTCCATGTTTCTACCCATCTCCATGTTTTGTTCAGTCCCCATGTTTCTACCATCTCCATATTTTAGTTCAGTCCCCATGTTTCTACCCATCTCCATATTTTAGTCCAGTCTCCATGTTTCTACCCATCTCCATGTTTTAGTTCAGTCTCCATGTTTCTACCCATCTCCATATTTTAGTTCAGTCTCCATGTTTCTACCCATCTCCATGTTTTAGTTCAGTCCCCATGTTTCTACCCATCTCCATGTTTTAGTTCAGTCTCCATGTTTCTACCCATCTCCATGTTTTAGTTCAGTCTCCATGTTTCTACCCATCTCCATATTTTAGTTCAGTCTCCATGTTTCTACCCATCTCCATATTTTAGTTCAGTCTCCATGTTTCTACCCATCTCCATATTTTAGTTCAGTCTCCATGTTTCTACCCATCTCCATATTTTAGTTCAGTCTCCATGTTTCTACCCATCTCCATATTTTAGTTCAGTCTCCATGTTTCTACCCATCTCCATATTTTAGTTCAGTCTCCATGTTTCTACCCATCTCCATATTTTAGTTCAGTCTCCATGTTTCTACCCATCTCCATGTTTTAGTTCAGTCTCCATGTTTCTACCCATCTCCATTTTTAGTTCAGTCTCCATGTTTCTGCCCATCTCCATATTTTAGTTCAGTCCCCATGTTTCTACCCATCTCCATATTTTAGTTCAGTCTCCATGTTTCTACCTGTCTCCATGTTTTTGTTCAGTCTCCATGTTTCTACCCATCTCCATATTTTAGTTCAGTCTCCATGTTTCTACCCATCTCCATGTTTTAGTTCAGTCTCCATGTTTCTACCCATTTCCATGTTTTTGTTCAGTCCCCATGTTTCTACCCATCTCCATGTTTTAGTTCAGTCTCCATGTTTCTACCCATCTCCATATTTTAGTTCAGTCCCCATGTTTCTACCCATCTCCATGTTTTAGTTCAGTCTCCATGTTTCTACCCATCTCCATGTTTTAGTTCAGTCTCCATGTTTCTACCCATCTCCATATTTTAGTTCAGTCCCCATGTTTCTACCCATCTCCATGTTTTAGTTCAGTCTCCATGTTTCTACCCATCTCCATATTTTAGTTCAGTCCCCATGTTTCTACCCATTTCCATGTTTTAGTTCAGTCTCCATGTTTCTACCCATCTCCATGTTTCTACCCATTTCCATGTTTTAGTTCGTCTCCATGTTTCTACCCATCCCATGTTTTAGTTCAGTCTCCATGTTTCTACCCATTCCATGTTTTAGTTCAGTCTCCATGTTTCTACCCATCTCCATGTTTTAGTTCAGTCTCCATGTTTCTACCCATTCCATGTTTTAGTTCAGTCCCATGTTTCTACCCATTCCATGTTTTAGTTCAGTCCCATGTTTCTACCCATCTCCATGTTTTAGTTCAGTCCCATGTTTCTAACCATCTCCATGTTTTAGTTCCGTCTCCATGTTTTACCATCACCATGTTTTAGTTCAGTCTCCATGTTTCAACATCTCCATGTTTAGTTCAGTCTCATGTTTTACCATTCCATGTTTTAGTTCATGTTCCATGTTTCTACCATTTCATGTTTTAGTTCAGTTCATGTTTCTTCCATCTCCTGTTTTAGTTCATCTCCATGTTTCTACATTCATATTTAGTTCAAACTCATGTTTTACCCATCTCCATGTTTTAGTTCCGTTTCCATGTTTCTACCATCTCCATGTTTAGTTCAGTCTCATGTTTACCATCTCATATTTTAGTTCAAACTCAATTTTCATTACCATTCTCATGTTTAGTTTCAGTCTCCATGTTTTACCATCTCATTATTTTTAGTTCAAACTCATTGTTCTACCCATCTCATGTTTTAGTTCAGTCTCCATGTTTCTACCATCTCCATTTTTATAGTTCAACTCCATGTTTCTACCATCCCCATGTTTAGTTTCGTCTCCATGTTCTTGACCATCTCCATGTTTTAGTTTCAGTTCCATGTTTTACCATCTCCATGTTTTAGTTCAGTCTCATGTTTACCATTCCATGATATTTAATTCAGTCTCAATGTTCTACCATCTCCATATTTAAGTTCAGTCTCCATGTTTATACCATTCTCATATCTTAGTTCAAACTCCATGTTTCTACCCATCTCCAGTGTTTAAGTTCAGCCTCCATGTTTCTTCCATCTCCATAGTTTAAGTTCAGCCTCATGTTTCTAATCTCATATTTAAGTTCAGTCTCCATGTTTTACCCATCTCCATATCTTAGTTCAGCCTCCATGTTCTACCATCTCCATGTTTAAGTTTCAGTCTCCATGTTTCTACCATCTCCATATTTAAGTTCAGTCTCCATGTTTCACCATCTCCATGTTTTAGTTCAGTCTCCATGTTTCTACCATCTCCATATTTTAGTTCAATACATCCATGTTTCTACATCTCCTATGTTTTAGTTCAGTTCCATGTTTCTTACCATTCCTATTTATGTTCAAACTCCATGTTTCTACCCATCTTCATGTTTTAGTTTCCAGTCTCCATGTTTACCATCTCATGTTTTAGTTCAGTTCCATGTTTTACCCATTCCATATCTTAGTTCAGTTCATGTTTCTACCATCTCCATATTTAAGTTCAGTTCCATGTTTCTACCATCTCCATGTTTAAGTTCAGTCTCCATGTTTCTATCCATTCCATATTTAATGTTCAGTCTCCATGTTTTTACCATCTCCATATTTAAGTTCAGTCCATGTTTCTACCATCTCCATGTTTAGTTCAGTCTCCAGTTTCTACCATTCATCCATATTTAATGTTCAGTTCCCATGTTTTACCCATCTCCATATTTTAGTTCAGTCTCCATGTTTCTACCATCTCATATTTAAGTTCAGTCCCATGTTTTACCATCTCATGTTTATTTCAGTTCAGTCTACATTGTTCTACCATTCCATGTTTTAGTTCAGTCCCATGTTCTTACCATCTCCATGTTTTAGTTCAGTCCATGTTTTACCCATTCATATGTTAGTTTCAGCTCCAGTTTCTACCATTCCATGTTTAAGTTCAGTCTCCATGTTTACTGACCATCTCCATTGTTAGTTCAGTCTCCATGTTTTACCATACTCCATGTTTAAGTTCAGTTCCATGTTTTACCCATCTCCATGTTAAGTTCAGTCTCATGTTTCTTACCATCTCCTATTTTAGTTCAGTCTCCATGTTCTACCATCTCCATATTTTAGTTTCAGTCTCCATGTTTTACCATCTACATGTTAAGTTCAGTTCCATGTTTTACCATCTCCATGTTAAGTTCAGTCTCCATGTTTTACCATCTCATATTTTAGTTCAGTCTCCATGTTCTACCCATCTCATGTTTAAGTTCAGTCTCCATGTTTTACCATCTCCATGTTTAAGTTTCAGTTCATGTGTTCTACCATCTCCATGTGTTAGTTCAGTCTCCATGTTCTACCATTCTCATGTGTAGTTCAGTCTCATGTTTCTACCATTCCATGTTTAAGTTCAGTCCCCATGTCTACCATCTCATGTTTTAGTCAAGTCCATGTGCATTCTATCATCTCTATGTTTTAGTCCAGTCCCATGGATTCTACCCATTCAATGTTTTAGTCAGTTCACATGTTTCTACATCTCATGTTTTAGTTCAGTCTCCATGTTCTACATCTCCATGTTTTAGTTCAGTCTCCATGTTTCTCCCATTCTCCATGTTTAGTCCAGTCCCAGTTTCTACCATTCTCATATTTAGTTCAGCTCCATGTTTCTACATTCATGTTTGTTCAGTCTCCATGTTTCTACCATCTCATATCTTTAGTTCAGTTCTCCATGTTTCTCCCATCTCCATTTTAAGTTCAGTCTCCATGTTTTACCCATCTCCATGTTTTAGTTCAGTCCCCATGTTTCTACCATCTCCATATTTTAGTTCAGTCCCATGTTTCTACCATCTCCATGTTTTAGTTCAGCTCCATGTTTCTTCCCATCTCCATGTTTTAGGTCAAACACCATGTTTCTACCCATCTCCACATCTCAGTTCAGTCTCCATGTTTCTACACATCTCCATATTTTAGTTCAGTTTCCATGTTTCTACCCATCTCCATGTTTTAGTTCAGTCTCCATGTTTCTACCCATCTCCATGTTTTAGTTCAGTCTCCATGTTTCTACCCATCTCCATGTTTTAGTTCAGTCTCCATGTTTCTACCCATCTCCATGTTTTAGTTCAGTCTCCATGTTTCTACCCATCTCCATGTTTTAGTTCAAACTCCATGTTTCTACCCATTTCCATATTTTAGTTCAGTTCCATGTTTCCACCCATCACCATATTTTAGTTCAGTTTACATGTTTCTACCCTTATTCATATTTTAGTTCAGTCTCATGTTTACCCATTCCAATTTTCACATTTTGTACTTTATTTAGTTACAATTTTGGATAAAACAATGTCTTCTGAAAATGTGTGTAACATCCTGAGTCTTTTTTTTTTCCAGCTATATTCAATCACTTCAAACAAGGCAATACAAGTTCATTTGGAATTTAGCACTAAAAAAGTACTGACTGTCATACCACCAGTTGAACAGTATTCAGAAATGTCCAAATTTCCGAACTTACAAACAGCAGGCTATACTTTTGTGGGCAGGTTTGTATGCTTTGTTTAACATCATTATATTGAATTCAACTTGTCCCTCTGTCTGGCAGTCTGGCTGTTCAGCCGACTGACTTCTTTTTTTTGTCCAGACCATAACTCAAAAAGTTTTTTTTCTCTTTGGAATCACCAAGTGGTAACCCGTTTATTTTCTATAGAACACAAAATAGCGATACACATTAATAGATACAGAATTGACAAAACATGATCAAATGTGTCATAATATTAGAAAAAACAAACAAAAAAAACAACGTATAATCAAAGTATATAGATATCAAGATAAAATTTCATAAATGGATACATCTTATTGAGGGTGAGTGCAGTGACCAAGAAGTATATTTTTAGTTATTGCACTTTGAAAATTTCTATACTTAATTTTTGTCCTGACCATAACTCAAAAAGTATAAAAGATATCAAGATGAAATTTCATATGTGGATAGATCTCATTGAGGGAGCGTGCAGTGACCAAGAACCATAACTCTCTGTTGTGTTGCACTTTGAAAATTTTATACTTAATTTTTGTCCTGACCATAACTCAAAAAGTATAAAAGTATCAAGATGAAATTTTATGTGGATAGATCTTATTGAGGGGAAGAGCAGTGACCAAGAACCATAACTCTCTGTTGCGTAATTATGGGGTCATTGCCCATTGTAAATTTTCATACTTAATATTTGTTTGAGCCGTAACTCAAAAAGTATAAAAGATATCAAGATGAAATTTCATATGTGGATAGATCTCATTGACAGAGAGTGCAGTGCCCAAGAACTGTAACCTTCATTTGCGTCATATTATTTTAAAATCCCTGTGACAAAGTGGCATTCTAGGGGTATTTGCACCATGACATTGGCAGTTTATATATAACATGACATGTTTTTAATAGTATCTTACAATGAAACTTTCCAACGTTTACAGATATCTTCACAATAAATTATCAAATCATTAAATGCAGCTTTAAAAGCCCCACATTCCCCATTCACGGCATGGTCAACTGCCCACTAACAGCATCTCATTTGTTTGTGTTCTTTTGTGTAGGCCAGGTCAACCATTGACTACCTGTTATCCCAGTGTTGCTATGGGATAGCCTTTTAGTCTATTTGAAAACATCTTTAAACACTAGAAAGGTCTTTAGCCACACTAAGCAAGGCATTTTTACACTTCTTTACAGTAGCCGGTTACAGGCTACTTCCCTAAGCCAAGTAACCAACAATTTTCCCCAAAATATCTTCCTAAATTCCCCTCCCTCAGATAAAAATCCCCATCAAATTGGGGGAGGGGGCAGCTGCTTATGGAAAAACCCAGTGAACAATAATTATGAAGTTAATATAACCTTATATGCATCCATACATGGATTTTTTGTTTCTGATCATTTTATAACTCTTTCTTGACATAAATTTGAATGTCAATTTTTTTGTTTTTGATAAATAACTTTTGAAAGATGAGATGAATATAATTTATATTTGGCATATAAATTTATGATATCAAAATGCAGGCCAGGTTCAATTTTGGTTACTAGCTACTAAATATTAGCGGAGTTATTGCCCTTTCTTGAGATATTTTAAGGTCAAATTTAAGTTTCTGCTTTATAACTTTTAATGGACTTGATGTTTTAAATTTATATTTGGCTTGTAAGTGTATCATAATAAATTAAACTGGACATGTTTTATTAGAGTTACAATTGAACAAATCTTGATGGAGTTACAGCCCTTTTTAATCATAGTTTAATGTAAATATTTTGAAGTCACTCTTTACTGGTATTTTGGCAAAACTTGCCTTTGTCAAGGATAAAACATGAGTTTTAAAGCCACTAAATTGTAGATTGTAAAGCCACTGTAGTTATTGAAATAGTGACTTTAATCGTTTATTGAATTATTTCCCTCTGAAAAATCTACATATTTATTGTTAATCTTTTTTTTTTTTTATTCAAAATAATAATGCCATTTTCTTTGTGTGCATATAAAATTTCTTCATTTATGTTTTAGTTTTTCATCCTTTCTAGTGTCAAAAATATCAATCAAATAAAACCAAGAGCAGGGACATCCTAATACTATGGACACATTTCTTGTGATCTTGATGGTTGTTTGAAGAGGGGGCATATTGCTTTGGACATGTTGGTCTGTCGGTCAGTCTGATTGTAGACCAAACCTTGTCCAAGTGATAACTTAAGTTCTATTTGACCCTTAAGTCTCAAACGTGTTGTTGCTTATGACTAGTAGAAGAACCCTTATGGTTTTGGTGTTAATAACACTGAAGATTACATGGTCACATATGTTAACATATTTTTAAATGAAAGACTTGTCCGAGTTTTAACTTTAGTACTATTTGACCCTAAGATCTCAAACTTGGTTATGGCTTATTACTTGTTGAAGACCCCTTTTGATTTTGGGATTTGTACCTCAAAGGTCAAGGTCATGAGATAAAAAGTTAAATTCTCACAAACACTGTAAATTAAGTATTGTCCAACTGATTACTCAACATCTAATTAGCTCCTAGATCACAAACATTATACAAAGGTTACTTATGACTAGTAGAAAAACCCTAATAATTTTTTTGGGTCTACACCTCACAGGTCAAGGTCACAAGTTCATAATTAAAATCCTCTTTAACATTGTGTTAAGGAGGATTTTTCAACTATAACTCGAAGTATTCTTTGTATTAAAATTCACAATTGTTGCTTATAAATAATAGGAAACCCCTTTTGATTTTGGGTATATACCTCAAAGGTCAAGGTCAAGAGGTTATAAGTTGAATTCTCACTAACACTGTGTTAAGTATTTAGTATTGTTCAACTGATAACTCAAAATAATAATTATGCCCCCCTTACAAGTTAGTGGGGATTTATGTGCTTATGAGCAGCAATACTGACTTGTTAGCTCACCTGAGAAAAAAACAGTTGAAGTGAGATTTTGCAAGAAGCATGTATCATGGTATAAACCTACAGTACCCAATCAAAATTGCAAGATATCTTTCCCTTCCAGTACCCAGGCCCTGTGTTCTCAAAAGTATTGAAAAATGTACTTATACTTGAACTCAGATTCAAATTTGAGTTTCATGCTCAACTCTCTTTATAGAAACTGTAAAATTTACCTATAGATAAGAAAAGAGGATTGTGTGTTAAAAACTCATATAGTTGAGTTGTCTGAATTGAAAGTCACTCAGCCCCAGATGTTTACCATTTGTTCTTTTCTTTTTTTTTTAACAGTATTGGCGTTGATTTAAATGGAACAGAGCTCGCAACTGAACTACCAGCAGATTTGACTGGAGGAGATATAACTTTTACATATCCATCATTTTTCCTCACATTCCTAACTACTGCTGGGTCATCTGTACTGATTGTGACAAGTGACGTCAATTATGAAGACATCAATGAGGTTTGTAGGATAATTTTGTGTGCTGTAAGCAGAGGTGACACACAGGGATCACTGTTCCATCGTATGTCCGTCTGTCTGTCTATCTCACTCTGTCACGCTTCAGCAGGTGACACATGTGTTCCAGAGAACACTCTTGTTTGCTTATAGAAAATATTGAAATTGGTCACAACTTCACCTGTCCAGATTTTACAGGTGAATTTAGATTGCTACACTGGGATAATAGGTAGTCAATGGTTGACCTGTTTTACACAAAAGAATAAACAGCTTAGATTTTGATACTCTTTACAAGGGGCATTTGGAAAGTACTGATCAACAATAAGGCTAAAGGGATTGGACAAGTGTTTTACTATGTGGACAAGTGTTTTACTGTGTATATCAGTCAAAACTTTAGACTCTATATACTGGTCTGAATATGTAAAGCATGGGTTTTCTCAGGTGAGCGATCCAGGGCCTCTATGGCCCTCTTGTTTTAAAACTGACAGAACTGATATCAAAGATGAGTTATGGCCGTGTGGCTGTCATTTTTGCAGCGTCAGACAGAGATGTTGTTGAAGTAAAAGCAACTTTTGAAGAAGTTTCAAGATACACGGTGGATTTGATAGGAGATTTAGTATTAAATTCTCAACAGTATTTCATAAATAAAACATGTGCTAAAGTTACAGAAAGTATATGCTGGGTGGATACCCCAATTACTTATTGAGGAGCAGAGAGAGGTATCTGTATGTTGTGCATTGCTGTTATTTGATATATATAAAGATACTGACCAAATATGTCTCAGTGAAACAGTAACAGTTGATGAAACATGGGTTTACATTTATTAGCTGGATGGTAAACAAAATAACAAGATGTGAAGAAGTGAAAATGATGAAAGACCACATATTGTGTGTAGAGCTCGCACCAATAAACGCAAAATGTACACTCTATTTTTTAATTGCCACGGCATTGTTGCCAGAGTTCCTGTCCCTTAGCACACTAGTATTACAGGGATATTCTACAGAGACTTGGTTCTTTCTGACGCTGACCAGCACTGTGCTACAATCAGACCTTGCACTTGGATATGGAGAAACAAACCCTTATATGACAATGCATCTTCAAGTCGGCATTGGTTCTGAATTACCTGGAGTACAATAAATTAAAATTGTACCACTTCCTCCTGAAACTGTCTCAAAGGCCGCCGATTCGAGTCCCACCGGGTGTGCGTTCAGTATGACAAACCGTATGCAACTGGTCGCTTACAGTTTTCAATGGAGTTGTCTTATAGCATGCTGTTCGCGTGCTCCTTATGCTGTAAATGGGTATATGTCAACATCATAGTTTATGACACTTAGATAGTTTCATAGCTGACTGTAAGGGTACAGTTGCATACGGTTTGTCATACTGAATGCATGCCAGGTAGTCAAAAATGCGGTTTTTCTGTGTATTACATGTAACACTATACTAAAATAGACATCCAAAAGAGAGGTTTTTTTTCGAATTGATTAAAGTACCTGGAAAAGTATATACAAGTAAAGGGGGATTACTGTAAGGATCAAACTAGGTATTTATAAATAGGTAAGCCTCTGTTTCACTCTGATTAGAACTTTCCAAATGCCCTATGTATGAGCAGTTTATCTGGCCATGAAAGGGAGAGGTGGACCATAAAACTAGAAAGTTGCATAAGTCCCACCTTGATCTATTGAAAATGGATTATTTCCCATTCATGATGACTTCCTATGGATAGATCCAACTGATGACCTTTCAATCTGACTGCTATAGAGCTTACTCACAGTCACTGGTGAAAATATAACTGTATTCCTCTGTCAGATCAGCAAAATTCAAAAGGTCATGGATCTATCCATTATCCAGGTTTAGCTATTGGATGCCTGTCAGTCAATTTGAATACATCTGTAAACACTTGAAACATTCATTATCCTAGTGTATGTAAGTCAATTTGAATACATCTGTAAACACTTGAAACATTCATTATCCTAGTGTATGTAAGTCAATTTGAATACATCTGTAAACACTTGAAACATTCATTATCCTAGTGTATGTAAGTCAATTTGAATACATCTTTAAACACTTGAAACGTTCATTTTCCCAGTGTATGTAAGTCAATTGAATACATACATAAACACTTGAAACATTCATTTTCCCAGTGTATGTAAGTCAGTTGAATACATACGTAAACACTTGAAACGTTCATTATCCCAGTGTAAGTAAGTCAATTTAAATACATCTGTAAACACTTGAAACATTCATTATCCCAGTGTATGTAAGTCAATTTGAATACATACATAAACACTTGAAACGTTCATTATCCCAGTGTATGTAAGTCAATTTGAATACATTCGTAAATACTTGAAACATTCATTATCCCAGTGTATGTAAGTCAATTTGAATACATACATAAACACTTGAAATGTTCATTATCCCAGTGTATGTAAGTCAATTTGAATACATCTGTAAACACTTCAAACGTTCATTATCCCAGTGTTTGTAAATCAATTTGAATACAGTGGAAAAAAAAACCGCACGATTTCAAAAAAACCCAATTCCAAACCGCACATTGGATATTTAGATAAATTGTGCCTATTTTAACCTCTGTAAACCGCACACAAATTTTCTGTCCGAGAAAAAAAAACGCATGATTAATTTGAAATTCTGTACTGTAATTATGTGTTTATGGCCGTAATATGGTTTGAGATTAATCGGTGTTGCAATTTTATCCACTATGTGTGAAAAATACAATTAGCGGTGCTTGTTTACAATGACTGGATTGATCAATTACAGAATACAGTAATAATAGTGTTAATCAAACTTAATGAGCATCAGAAGTGTATGATAATTAAATCAGAGATTAATTTAAAAGAAAACCGTCAACAAACACATCTTTTCATTTGAAGTTAAATAAATCGGCTCTCTCTGATGTTAATTCTGCGGAATGCATTTTGTGATAAACTTTAATTGAGTAAATATGACGGCTGAGATATATTCAGGGTTCTTTAACTTCCTTGTCATATCTCTAAAAGGGCAACTTATTCAACACACGTACCTGCGCTTGTCGTGTGAAACAATAAGGTGTGAAGATTACAGGTGCCTTTTAGAAAGTTGCATAATACAATGTAGATATTAATTAAGTGTGCAAGTTAAAGGTGATACTTATCATTTGATTTCATTAAAAGATGTTTACTTTTGTCTTCTTTTGAATAAATATCTGATGAATTTTACCAATAAAATATAATGTACAGTTATACATTGTTTTGAGTTTGATTCCCAATTTATTTGGTTAACATGTACTTACTTGTAATTAACTCATGAATAAGAAATGAACATTTCCCTTCACATACAATTAATACCATACACATAACATTTGAAGAATATACAAAGAATCCCATACATAAAGCAAAATAAGCGCTGAAAGAGCAAAAACCTCTGTAAACCGCACACCTCTGAAAACCGGACATTTTAGCTGGTCCGAGCACCGTGCGGTTTTTAGAGGTTCCACTGTACATACGTAAACACTTGAAACATTCATTTTCCCAGTGTATGTAAGTCAATTTGAATACATCTTTAAACACTTGAAACGTTCATTATCCCAGTGTATGTAAATCAATTTGAATACATACGTAAACATTTGAAACGTTCATTATCCCAGTGTATGTAAGTCAATTTGATTACATACGTAAACACTTGAAATGTTCATTATCCCATTGTATGTAAATCAATTTGAATACATACGTAAACACTTGAAACATTCATTATCCCAGTGTATGTAAGTCAATTTGAATACATACGTAAACATTTGAAACGTTCATTATCCCAGTGTATGTAAGTCAATTTGAACACATACGTAAACACTTCAAACGTTCATTATCCCAGTGTATGTAAATCAATTTGAATACATACGTAAACACTTGAAACATTCATTATCCCAGTGTATGTAAGTCAATTTGAATACATACGTAAACACTTGAAACGTTCATTATCCCAGTGTATGTAAGTCAATTTGAATACATACATAAACACTTGAAACGTTCATTATCCCAGTGTATGTAAGTCAATTTAAATACATCTGTAAACACTTGAAACGTTCATTATCCCAGTGTATGTAAGTCAATTTGAATACATCTGTAAAGGAAAGGTTCCCTTGGAAACTTGTAAGTCAATTTGAATACATATGTAAACACTGGAAAGCTATCCAAGTGTAACAAATTGAAACACAAAAAACAAATATAGTCTAGGTAGTTTATGTTGATGGGTGTATCATGTTCGTAGTTACATTAGAGTAATTTTGTTACAACACCTATAGATGATCATAGTTTATATTTCACCTGATATCATCACTTATGCGATGTAGATCTGCGTCCTGTCCGTTGGGAGTAACGGAGATGGAGAAGACAATGACTGTGATGGTTTGATTGACGAGGAATACTGCTCTGTAGATCTTGAACCAGGGGCCATGGGTATGGTAATGTTTACAGGGTCAAATTCCACCAACAATTGTTAGCTCAAAGTATTATTTATATTCTTAGTTAAGATAGAATTTATTCCACTATTCTGTTTTCCAAATATTCAAGTTCAAAATGTAAATGAATTGGTTGACACACATTATTACTCTATTAACATACATGTATTTTGATACTTTTATTAACAAAATAAGAATGATGAAATATTGAAATTCAACACTAAGTATATAAGGACATGTATTACATAGTGCTAAGTATTGTTGGTGGAATTAGCCATTTTCTTTGTTACATTTACTTTGTGAACCATTTTACAAAAGTTAGTTTTTACTAAGTTCTAGTCGTAACAACCATACTAATTCCTCTCGGCGTTTTTTTTTCGGTTGGACCAGTACTTTGCGTCTGAGAAGGTCATAAAACTTCCTTGCCCCAAACAGGGATTGGACCCACAACCTTCACTTCCGAAGTCGAGTACCGCTGCACCACGACACCCCTTGTTATTGTTCACTTGAACACAACTAAAGATGAGTTGTTGTTTTTTTCATCACATTGAGGGCCGACCACAAAACTGATCTAAATGCATATAGTAATAGAAGAAGATAGTGTAGTTTCATGGTCAGCCCGTGTCATTCTCTTTATTATTGTCTGGTATGCATTGACATCCTCCTTTAAGAGATATCCTCTCTTTAATGATCAGGCAGAAATAATGAAACTTGACACAGATGAAATGAATCTTGCAGACCTCTGGTTCTAGGAACCATTTTCATGAAAAGCTAGAGGGTACTCATATGAACATGTTTTGACAGCCTGACGAACCTAACAGGCCCAGATCAGACTGCTCATGCAAGGAGTTGGTCCTCTGTTTGCTTAAACTATATTGTAGCTCATATTTTACAGTCTGTATGGCAAAATAATAAAATCCACTGCCTCATGTAACCATTTAAAGTTCAATGAATTAATAATCATTTAGTCATAAATTTGTACATAAATATTCATGAGGTAACGTTTTTCTTTAAAAAAAGAAGATGCTTAAAAAAAAAA
Organism: Solen grandis; assembly: GCA_021229015.1. Taxonomy (NCBI): domain Eukaryota; kingdom Metazoa; phylum Mollusca; class Bivalvia; order Adapedonta; family Solenidae; genus Solen; species Solen grandis. Next base: position 4,518,668 of record CM037789.1, read on the forward strand.
TATATCCTGATCCCAGAAATAAAAAAAGCTTCTTTAAGCAGCTTGCTCACAGAAGAGACAGCATCAGAAGAGATAGTGGTTTGATTCTTGGAGTCCGGTTGCAATTTCCTACCTTATTTTGCGAATAGGCCCTTGTTTCTTTTACATGCCTGATATATAGCACCGATACATGGTGCAAGGGTAGAAGCAGTAATGATTACTCAGATTTCCCATAGAAACCCCATTTTGCCAAATGCCAGGCAAGGGTGCATCTAGTACCAATTTTATATATCTCTGATTTGACACAGTCACCGGAGGAAAGTGCTCCAGCTGGGATTCGAACCCCAGACCTCCTGAATGCAAAGCAGACACACTACCAATGAGCTATTGTGTCAGTATATCCGTTCCTTAAAATAATACACAAATATCGGAAGGGACTGAGTATGTTGTATAAAGAAAAAAAAGGATTTGAAAAATAATTATTTACTGACCTGTTAAAAAAAAAAAAACTCACAATGTTGGCATCAATTTTTTTTTTTTTTTTCAAATAATTCTTAGTAAATAATATGTGTAACGAACCTGCTTATTAGTGTGTAATTTAAATGTTTTCGTCAAAATAATTCTAGTAAAGTTTATCAAAGTTTCTACTTCCGGTTTTCCGATTCAATGTTTTCAACGCAGGCATTCCATTATTATAGCGACATTAAAATAAAGAAACATCAAGTCGTAAGTTTAAATAGCTTAATTTATCATATTTCATTGATTTAATTCATTAACTCGATTTAAATGCTTTAATCACGGTCATTTATAGTCTCTCGTATAAGCTGACACCCCTTTGACTATTCTTATTTAACGGAAATGGTTTCGCCCTGGAAGATTCTATGGTTTGTCGGTCACGTGACTTGTAGGAAAGTATATAAGGCGGGTCCGCTCAGATTTTCAGTCAGTCTGTTGTCAACTGTCATCAGGGTAAGATCTCAGATGGCACAAGTATACCGTTGTTGATTGTTAGTCTTTGGTATCTCGATGCAAGTTCTGTCTCCTGAGTAGTCACCTAGCATTGTTAGGGGCGAAAAGATTCAGAACATTCTTGATACCATGGGTTCTGATACATCCTGTAGTATGGGTTTGGGAGCTCATTTAGCATCAATAATCGTTTGCTTGTCTGTCGGTACAGAGATTGTTACATGGGTAGGGCTTGATCATCCTAGGATATTTTCATTCATCAGTTTTTAATATTAAGGTGACCTGAGACATCATTTTAAGGTGGTTTTCATCTCTTCAATTTTGCATAACCCAGGCAGGGTTAATTGTAGGGTTTCATGACTGGATATTTTAGAGTTTTATATTTATTTTAAACCAATCTTTGTTGATTATATTGTTTGATCCCCGTGATTTTTGTGTCACCATAATCATTTTTATTGAATCATTGGTCTCTAATCATCGGCTAGATAAGCCTAAGAAAAATTAAGTATATGTACATATTTAGAGATAGTTAGCCCCCATACACGTTACATATGTATGATATTTAACCATTAAATGATCCTTATGATATTTAACCATTAAATGATATATATGATCTTTAACCACTAAATGATATATATATGTATTATTTAACCATTTATCATTACAATCCATGCATATTTATACCCTCACCTGCAACTAATTTATTGTTGGCATACCAGATTCTTCTTGTTTGTCTGTCTGTCTCTAGACACACATTAGAGCTTCTTTCATCTCCTAAATCCTCCATCTTCATTGAAAGAAACTTCACAGGAAGGCTTGATATTAAGTGTAGTTATGCATGCCCTCCTTAGGTCGCCTTTAGGTTTTATACGGAGTCTTGGGCCTTTGTGTGTTTTAGCTCACCTGAGCACAATGTGCTCATGGTGAGCTATTAGAATCAACCGGCGTTGTCAACAATTTGCTTTAAATGACATCTTCTCTGAAACTGCTAGACAGAATTTTATTAAACTTGGCAGGGATAATCCTTGGGTGAACATTCACAAAAGTTGCTAAAATAAACTTGATCCATATAGAACTCTGGTTGCCATGGCAATGGAAAAAAAAGAAGAAAACTTTAAATATCATCTCCTTCAAAACTACTGGCCAGATTTCAAAAAGTTTTTGTACAGATGTTCCTTGGGTAACCCTCTACCAAGATTTTAAATGTATAAAGTGAAATCTTTAAACAACATTTCCTCTGAATGCTGGATAATTTATTAAACTTGGCGGGTGTCCTTGGATTGGATTGATCCATGTAGAATCTGGTTGCAATGGCATCGAAAGAAAAAAAAGAAGAAACTTTAAAATCATCTCCTTCAAAACTATACTGGCCAGATTTCAATATGTTTTAGTTCTAATGTTCCTTGGGTAATCCTATACTCAGGTGAACGATCCAGGGCCTCAATGGCCCTCTTGTTCTGAAATGATAGTTACATATATTGTCAACATACAACCTTTTTTTTAGATTTCAGAGAGCTTGATATACCAACCAGTTATCGTAAATGACATTTCTATTGCTCAATGTCAAAGGGCAAAAAGAAGCATTCTAACACAATAAAAAAAAATGGTACATAAACATAATAGGCTTGTGGCCTGAAATAATATCCAGTTTATGCACGGTTGAAAAATAATGTACTGGGTATATTAAATGATGTTATGAGTCATAAAATAAACCAACACATTTATATCACTTTATAAAACTCACAGTCTAGTAAACATGTCAGAATGTGAAGAGTTTCGTTTTGAGTGCTACACTGTATAATCATTAATTTTCGTTGACATTAGATTTTATGAAATCTGTAATAAAGTCAAATTTGTTGTACATATATTCGTGGCTTCATGCTCAAAAAAAGGTGAGGTCTTTTTATTGAACAGGTTTCTTAGGGATTGTTTTATTATTTTTAGCTCACCTGAGCACAACATGCTCATGGTGAGCTTTTGTGATCGCCTTTTGTCCGTCGTCCGTCATCCATGCGTGCGTGCGTCCGTTGTCAACAATTTCTTTAAACAACATCTCCTTCTAAACTACTCACTGGATTTTGATAAAACTTCACAGGAATGTTTATTATAGGGCCCTTTACCAAAGTTGTTAAAATTATTTTGATTGGTCAAAAATCTTGGTCACAGGAGCTAAAAATAGATTTTAAAAATGAAAATTTTAAAAATCTTCTTCTCAGAAACCACAAGGCCTGGAGTTTAGATATTTGGTATGTAGCATGATCTTATAACTCTATACCAAGATTGTTCAAATTATGACCCTGGGGTCAAAATTGGCCCAGCACCAGGGGTCACTTGATTAAACAAAGGCTAATATAGAAAAAAACTTGAAATATCTTCTTCTCAGAAACCACAAGGCCTGGGGTTTAGATATTAGGTGTGCAGCATCGTCTAGTAGATCACTACCAAGTTTGTTTAAATCATGGCCCTGGGGTCAAATTTGGCCCCGCAATAGGGGTCAACTGATTTTACATAGGTTAATATAGAAAAAAAACTTGAAAAATCTTCTTCTCAGAAACCACAAGGCCTGGTGTTTAGATATTTGTTGTGTAGCATTGTCAAGTGGATCTCTTTTAAGTTTGTTCAAATCATGGCCCTGGGGTCAAAATTGGCCCCACCCCAGGGGTCACTTGATTTAACATAGACTAATATAGGAAAACCTGGAAAATCTTCTTCTCAGAAATCACAAAGCCTGGAGTTTAGATATTTGGTATGTAACATGGGCTAATAGACCTCTACCAAGTTTGTTCAAATCATGAATCATGCATTGTCTAGTGGATCTATACTTAGTTTGTTCAAATCATGGCCCTGGGGTCAAATTTGGCCCAGCTATTGGGTTCACATGATTTTACATAGGCTAATATAGAAATAACTTGAAAATTCTTCTTTTTAGAAAACAAATGGTCTGGCGTTTAGATATTTGGTGAAAATTGGCCCCGCCCTTTTTTATTTTGGAAAAAAAATAGAAAAATTTCTTCTCAAAAACCACAAGGTCTGGAGTTTAGATATTTGGTATGTAACATGGGCTAATAGACCTCTACCAAGTTTGTTCATATCATGACCCTGGGGTCAAAATTGGCTCTGCCCCAGGGATCACTTGATTTTACATAGCCTAATGATACCAGGTGAGCAATCCAGGGCCATCATGGCCCTCTTGTTTGGAAAAAGCCATCCACGAAATCAACTAAAATTAGTCCCCCATGAAAATTAACAATTACACAGTATTGCAGATTAATGCACGGTGTTGCATTCAGATGGCCTTCATGATTTGATTACTGTGCATTAGTCTACAATATAGCCCTTAAAACGAAACTCTATTTCCTTAATCTCTACTTGTTCATTTAATGTGGCATGAACTGTTTTGTTCCAGACCCCATGTTCATGAAAATACCTAAGTACCATCTCAGGCTCAAATTTGAGTAACATACTCAAATCCCTTTTGAAACTGATGGATATAGTTTGAGTTTGAGTATGAAAATCATATTTAACCCTTTCTCTCATATAGACTCATTTTGACGCCCTCAATAGGTATCACATAAAGCCTGATCATCAGAAAACCACAGTTAAACCTTACCAAATTTAATTACAAAATCCTCATTTCCAGACCACTGAGGAGCAGCGAACAGCATAAAACCTGATCAGCCTGCGAGTTACTCGCAGGCTGATCTGGTTTTATGTTGTTCGCATAGGTCTTTTCATGGTTTCCTCTATGAGGGAAAGGGTTAAGTACCATTTTTGTATCCGAGAACACGGGGCCTGGTAACTGTAAGATGGACCAGAATCAAATGTTCATGTCAGACATATTGTTGCACTGAAAGAATAGGTGATTACTAAAAAAATACTGTTTACACATACTTCTTTGAAAGATGAAAAGAATTCTTGTAAAATTATAATAAAATTACTTTCATTTTCTCTATTCAGATTTCGACATTGATGGAGCTGTCAATGAAGACTGCATTGCACCGGATGCTGGAAACCGTAATATAATTATCAGATTATCATGAATTGGAAAGAAATATCAGTACATGTCCAATACAGTAGACCCATACCAAACCACACATCATTAAACCAGACTCCTCCACATTTCAAACTTTTTTTTTCAATCCTGATTTATTTATTTATTATTTTCACTAAATATAAAATTGGGATGTGTTTTTTTATTTTGAGGTATAATCCCATGCCATTAAATTTATAATCATTTTTATTTTAAGTTAATTTCATAAATTTTTGAGGTGATACATAGGGATCACTTTTCCGTCATCTGTCTGTTCATCCATCCACACAACCAGATTGGAGTAAAGGGCCATCTAATGGCAAATAGAACAAAAGAGAACAAAAGATTTCATTCTGTAACAAAAAAATAACAGGCCATGGCTGCTTAAAAAACAAAAGTAAGATCAAAAGAAATGGCCCCTAAATCCACTTTGGTCTCACGTCCATCAGTCTGTCCGTCACACCTTTTCAGTCACGCTGCAGCAGGTGACACACATTTTCCAGAGAACATTCTTGTATAAATTTTTGAAAGCTAATTATAGTCCTTAATTTCTGTTGTACCTGTGTCAATATCTAACATTGATTTGTGGTTGCAACTGGAGAGTCTTGATTACTTGGGTAAGTTTTCACTTTCTCAAACCCAAGTTGTCTTGATCAGCACATGTCCAACCAGAAATTGCTGATAACTGCAAGTTCAATTCTTTGACATGTGTCATCAAATAAACAAAGAATTAATATTTTGCATAAGTGGAGTGTATATTGTTTAAGCAATATATTAAGAAGCAACTCAACAGAGCAAGTACTTTTAAGAAAGACATAACTTCTGTTTCAAGAGGAATTACTTTAATTAAATTCAAAATAGATTCAATGAATATAGCATTGTGTATCAGCAAGTGCTCTCTGAGTTAAATATAAAATGTGCTGATATATTTACGTTTACCACCGTTTTACATAGTAGAGGAGAACTTTATAGAAATTGTGCTTGTCGTGTCCTGCCCTCTCACATCCCCTTCTGCACTCACATTATTGTGGTCTCAGACGGTATTGTGGATTCTCTCATATCGCGATAAACTCACTTTGTTGAAAATAATTTGCCAATGTTCACCTATTGGACACTGTACTGACACCACTTTGTAAACGGGAAGTTAAACACACAGATAAACAACTCTTTCACATTGCTCCCTATTTGGAGCATTAGAAAAATGGGCCCCTGGGCTAGGCTCCCATAAAATACTTGCCGGGCCCATTCATTTTTACAGGATAGGGGTCCTTTGGCCAGTCATAATTTCCAGTAGAATAAGTGATACTTTATATACTTTTTCTCTTCTTATAATAAAATCTTTAAAAGAATGTTAATTTTCCTTCAGATCTTATGACAGTAAAATAAATGTTGTTGTTGCTTTTGCAATTCTTTTATATTTTCCGGCACATCTCTAGATGCTTATCAGTCCCACCGCGAACTGTGACACATCTCTAGATGCTTATCAGTCCCACAGGGAACTGTGGCACATCTCTAGATGCTTATCAGTCCCACAGGGAACTGTGGCACATCTCTAGATGCTTATCAGTCCCACAGGGAACTGTGACACATCTCTAGATGCTTATCAGTCCCACCGCGAACTGTGACACATCTCTAGATGCTTATCAGTCCCACAGGGAACTGTGACACATCTCTAGATGCTTATCAGTCCCACAGGGAACTGTGACACATCTCTAGATGCTTATCAGTCCCACCGCGAACTGTGACACATCTCTAGATGCTTATCAGTCCCACAGCGAACTGTGACACATCTCTAGATGCTTATCAGTCCCACAGCGAACTGTGACACATCTCTAGATGCTTATCAGTCCCACCGCGAACTGTGACACATCTCTAGATGCTTATCAGTCCCACAGGGAACTGTGACACATCTCTAGATGCTTATCAGTCCCACAGCGAACTGTGATACATCTCTAGATGCTTTTCAGTCCCACCGCGAACTGTGACACATCTCTAGATGCTTATCAGTCCCACCGCGAACTGTGACACATCTCTAGATGCTTATCAGTCCCACAGCGAACTGTGACACATCTCTAGATGCTTATCAGTCCCACAGTGAACTGTGACACATCTCTAGATGCTTATCAGTCCCACAGTGAACTGTGACACATCTCTAGATGCTTATCAGTCCCACAGCAAACTGTGACACATCTCTAGATGCTTATCTGTCCCACAGCGAACTGTGACACATCTCTAGATGCTTATCAGTCCCACCACTAACTGTGACACATCTCTAGATGCTTATCAGTCCCACAGCGAACTGTGACACATCTCTAGATGCTTATCAGTCCCACAGTGAACTGTGACACATCTCTAGATGCTTATCAGTCCCACAGTGAACTGTGACACATCTCTAGATGCTTATCAGTCCCACAGTGAACTGTGACACATCTCTAGATGCTTATCAGTCCCACAGTGAACTGTGACACATCTCTAGATGCTTATCAGTCCCACAGTGAACTGTGACACATCTCTAGATGCTTATCAGTCCCACAGCGAACTGTGACACATCTCTAGATGCTTATCAGTCCCACAGCGAACTGTGACACATCTCTAGATGCTTATCAGTCCCACCGCGAACTGTGACACATCTCTAGATGCTTATCAGTCCCACAGCGAACTGTGACACATCTCTAGATGCTTATCAGTCCCACAGGAACTGTGACACATCTCTAGATGCTTATCAGTCCCACAGCGAACTGTGACACATCTCTAGATGCTTATCAGTCCCACAGTGAACTGTGACACATCTCTAGATGCTTATCAGTCCCACAGTGAACTGTGACACATCTCTAGATGCTTATCAGTCCCACAGTGAACTGTGACACATCTCTAAATGCTTATCAGTCCCACAGCAAACTTTGACACATCTCTAGATGCTTATCTGTCCCACAGCGAACTGTGACACATCTCTAGATGCTTTTCAGTCCCACCGCGAACTGTGACACTCTTATAATGTGGCTGGTCTTCTGTTTCAGCCTACATTCCCGAGTCTCCACCCGGACTGGACCTACCCGCAACGTCTATAGACTGTAGCTTGGCGTCAGGCGTCACTACCACTGCCTTCACCCCTCCTGCCACCACGACTTCATTTCCAGTCCCATCTCCTGGTACCTACCCAGAACCAGTGATTCCAACAGATCAGGCACCGACGTTCGAGGCCTGACCCCAGTAGGCCAGCCTATTATAACTTCTGCACCCAGCACGGTCTCTCCATCACCTGGATCAACCACCCCAGGTCAGTCTGCTCCTGTCATATTGCACCTTTCACGTTTGTTAGCAGTCAAATTTAATCCTCACCTTTCCCTTTCATGACTACTTTAATTGCTTACAAACAGCATCACAGACAAGTGTGTTCTTTTGTGTAAACCAGATCAACCATTGACTGCCTATTATCACAGCATAGATTTTGATTGGATAGCAAGTAAGTCAATTAGAATACATCTGTAAACACTGGAAAGGTTCGTTTTCCTAACTGTTGTCAACAATTGTATGGAAGTTATGGCATCAGGGACAGAATATTTGTTACAAAATCAGTAAATGAAATTAAGGGCATATGTGACTGTTTGCTGCATTTTCTGTATAAAAATAATTCTAGACAAAGAAGGAAAATGTTAAGTGTTCAATTAGATTGTTTTAAAACTTTGCAGAATTATAGGAATCATAAAAGAAACATTTATGGAAAAGGGGGTTTTGAAATAGGGAATCATAAAAGAAACATTTTTATGGAAAAAAATGGGGGTCACCATCCTACTTATTGAGTTGTCTGCCCCTGAAAAATAATCTATTGAACAGTTTAAATTGTCTATATAAAAAATGTAGCAAACTGTCACATACGCCCTTAAGTGGGGATAATATGGCCCAACCATTTCTGTCTGTCTATCAGTTTGTCTTTCACTTTTGCATGTCAAGATTTTATTAATTATGAAACGATAAGCAAGTTTGTAATAAAGCAAGTGAGTAAAGTGTATTTAAAGTGGATGACATAATTGGCAATTGGCATAAACCAATCTTGAATATAGTCAAAAAAAAAATATTATGAAATTGTTTCCATAGTTATAGACCCTGGTGTTGTTACATATGTAAGTCCACATACCATTGTCTATAAGTATGTAAGTATAATATGTTTTGTAGTTTTGTAAGTAAACACACCATGGTTTAAAAGTTTAATGGGTTTTTTTTTATTATAGACCTACAAACCGTGATATGTTTACGTATGTATAGACAATGGCATTGTGTGTGGACTTGAAGACCATGGTATGTAGGTCTATTACATATGGTTTGTGGACTGGCAGACCAAAGTATGTAGACCTATTTAATATGGTGTGTGGACTCCAGACCATGGTGTGTAGATCTATAAAATATGGTGTGTAGACTTACAGACCATGTTATGTAGATCTATAAAACATGGTTTCTGGACTTGCAGAATGGTGTGTGGACTTGCAGACCATGTTTTGTAGATCTATAAAATATGGTGTGTGGACTTGCAGACCATGGTTTGTAGACCTGTAAAATGTGGTGTGTGGACTTACAGACCATGGTGTGTAGACCTATAAAATATGGTGTGTGGACTTACAGACCATGTTATGTAGATCTATAAAACATGGTTTCTGGACTTGCAGACCATGGTGTTTAGATCTATAAATTATGGTGTGTGGACTTGCAGACCATGGTTTGTAGACCTACAAAATATGGTATGTGGATATTTTAACCATGATGTGTTTTTATGCGGACAGCACCTGAGGAGACATGTGAGGTAGACTGTGTGTGTCCATGCGGCTGGGTGAACCAGACAAATTACACGGAGGCCGAGCTGCAGCAGAAGGTAGCAGAGATCCAAGAGAAGCTCAAACTCAACAAGCAGGCACTTAGCTCCATTGTAAGTAGCAACCCATCAACCAGGACTTATGTCTCTACTTTTTCAGCACCACTTTTTCTGTTAAGGTCATTTTCTCAAAAACTGTTAAACATACTCACTTAAATCTTGGAATACTTAATTTAATGTTCACTATCAAAAGGGGAACCCATTCCTAAAGGCATGTATTTTGGCACAGTTATGCCCCCCATCTTTTTACTTCTTCTGTGATGATTAAGTTTTTGTCAGTGTCCATTTATCAAAAACTGTCATACATATTCACTTCTAAATTGGACCCATTTTAAAAGTGCAGGTAAGCCTAAATCCATTTTTAACTCAGTGATGCCCCTTTTTTGGACTTAGAATTTTCTGTGTTGGTTTAGTTTGTTACCACTAACCACCACTAACCACTACTAACCACCAATAACCACCACTAACCGTCACTAACCACTGCTAGCCAAGCCTGCAGAATCACCTTTCCAGTTTTCATCAATGAAAATTTTAAGCTCTTCTTTTCCCATTGCCCTTCCTAAAAAATAACACACTTTGTACCAAACACACTTAAAATGCACTTGAAATGTAATTAAAGTGTATTTTTCCTGCGTTTTTAGCTCACCCTGAGCACAAGTGCTCAGCGTGAGCTTTTGTAACCGCTTTTTGTCTGTCGTGCGTCGTCCATCGTCAACAATTGCTTGTGAACACGCTAGAGGCCACAGTTTTGGCCCAATCTTCATGAAACTTGGTCAGGATGTTTATCTACATGATATCTCAGATGAGTTCAAAAGTGGGTCATGTGGGGTAAAAAACTAGGTCACTATGTCAAATCTTAGAAAATCCTTGTGAACACTAGAGGCAACAGTTTTGGCCCAATCTTCATGAAATTTGGTCAGGATGTTTGTCTACATGATATCTTAGTTGTGTTTGAAATCGGGGTCACGTGGGGTCAAAAACTTTGTCACCAGGTCAAATCTAAGAAAAACCTTGTGAACACTCTAGAGGCCACAGTTTCAGCCTAACCTTAATGTAACTTGGTCAGAATGTTTGTTTACATCAAATCTTGGATGAATTCAAAACTGGGCCACATGGGATCAAAAAGAAGGTCACCAGGGCATTTTTTAGAAAAATCTTGTGATCAGTCTAGGGGCCTACATTTTTGTCCCAGTCTTCATTAAACTTGATAAGAATGTTGACTGCATGAAATCCCAGTTGAGTGCAAATTCAGGTAGGATCAAAATCTAGGTCACTTAGTCAAATGTTAGAAAAACACTATAGATAGCACATTTTTTGTCATCATGCCTAACACAGCAATCTTACTCAGGTGAGCGACACAGGGCCATCTTGGCCCTCTTGTTTCATAAAAGTGTATTTGTTCTGTATCTTTTTCAGAAAGAGTTCATTTTAAGTGCGTTTTTTTGGTAGAAGTGTATTTTTTTGATTATTTTTTTATAATGGCTATGTCAACTGCACACAAACAGTAGAACAAACAAAACCATGTCTTTTTATTCCCTCTTTCCACGGTGAAGTAGTGGTTATATAGGAATCAGGCTCATCAGGTGACGTCATTTCATGTCCTGTCCTACACTCACATTACTTGAAAGTTGGTAACTGTTGTCGATAATGTTTTCACACTTGGAATAATGATTCAGCATGATACGACCAATCATCAGACAAATGCAAAAACAGTGTCAAAGTGTTTGTAAGAATTATAGCAGTTCTTTTTTGTCAAAGCGATATTTTTCACCTGCAGTTATAACTCTAGTGTTGTTTTTTTTTTTAAACCAGATCAACCTTTGACTACTTATTATCCAAATTTAGCCTGTTCGTTATTTTGAGTGCATCTGTAAACACTGGGAAGTTCTGATTGGTCCTTGGAACACATATCTTGTCTTCTTTCTATGTATTGTAAAATCATTAATTTTCATTGACATTGAATATCCTTGATTATATACCTAACGGGAATCCCATGTGTACATTTATTCGTGGATCTGTGTTCTAGAAAATGTGAGGTCTATATAAGAGACAAGTTTTCATGGAGATTAATATTCATGGATAAAACCCTCCACGAAATAGACGAAAATTAGTGTCCCACGAAAATTAATGATTTCACAGTATCTATAAGATAGAAAAATTCTTTTTGGTCAACCAGCAAATGAGCTGTCATGTTGAAATGGTACAAATATATTTTTCTGTGTTTGTAACAGATCCGGAAAAAAACAAGCGCCACAGATGACCGCCCATCCGCAAAAGCTGTCGGTGTGGCTGGGATCGTGTTTTTCGTCATTACAATATCGTGCATCATCCTTCTTGATCTGACGACCCTGGCACGAGACCTGCGACTACTCCGAGAAAATTTGCAGGCTGTGTTTCAGATGTGACAAGTGGCTATACTGGAGAACATACTACAACTCCTGTGCGTTTACCGATCACATGACCTAGAAACGCGCTGGAAAGAAATTTTATTATTTTTTATCGCTAATAACGGCATGTTAATAAATTTTATTTTTTTAGCTCTATTTGAAAACAGACATTGAGAAATGATATTTCATATAATAGACATTAGATGTATATCTTATTTTGGAATTGATACATATCTTTGACGACCAGTTTTTTTCTGAGTCATACACATTTGTTGTTTTATTCCTTTTTTTTTATTTAAATGTTTTTAATGTAATCACTTCTTTAATGGATTTGATTTAAAAAAGTTACACAAAACAAAATGTATTTTTATTCAATATAATTTTTAGAAAATTGGCTGATTCAAGAAATAACAATACACTGTTTGTGAATGTAAATTGTTGTAGGGTTTCTTGTTTATATAATGGTTGTTACAGTGGATTACAGTAAAATCTCACTATAGGCCATTTCACCAAAGAATCTGAAGAGCCCGTTCTAATTTGCTGATTTAGATTGACCAATCAGTGACTGGGGAAAAATCTCAAATGTACGTTTTTTTCCACTGAACATATGTGAAATTATACACCCACATGTAGATTAATTAGGTGTTCAAAAAGTGCTCAGTGATTTAAAGTAGGTTTATGTCTGTTTTCGGAGTGAAAGGGTCTATTTATACCTGGTTTCCATTAGTTGGTTTCCATTAGTTCCAGCAAAAAGTGGTCAATTTAAGTGAAATTTATCAGTATAGTTAAAACAGGACTTAATGCAGTGAGTGGTCTTAATAGTAAGGTGGTCTTAATAGTAAGGTGGTCTTGACTCAAAGGTGGTCTTAAAGCGAGATCTTACTGTAAATGCTAAGCAGGCAGGTCTGACTCATTTTTAGCAAAATTGTCATGTTTTTATAAATATCAGATCTGTAACTTTATAACAATTTCACATTCAAAGCTCAAACTTGTCACAAAAGAACAACTTGCTGAGAGTGTAACCCATGACCTTTACTTCATACTACACGGTCATAAACATCTGATCCTGCTCTGACACATAAATATCTTGTTTCTTTCTTAATCTTGAATGATATGGGTGAAACAGGCAAATCCATTAACCCTTTCCCTCATGAATATTCATATACAAAAATTATGACTTGATGAATATTCATTTACTGAACTTAAAATGGTATGGAAACGATTAGATTGTTCTTTGACAAGCAGACTGTGTAGAATCTGTTTTTCTACATTGGAAGAGGAAACAGAGAAGGCTTCCAGGAGCCGTCTGATCTGGGTCTGCTCTGTTTGCTGTCTGATCTGGGTCTGCTCTGTTTGCCAATGCGTCAAAACATGAGGTGAAGGGTTAAAGCGAAACACCAGGTCCTGTCTTAACAGAAAAGGTGTATTTCAGTCTAACCTGGACATCTCAAAGGTCAATCTTTTATATTCAATTCAGGTTACTTGTTCACATTAAGTATACATGTACACGGACAGGAAGTCCTAATGGATCAGTTTAAATTTATGAAATATCTCAAAACCATGGAAATTGTAAGAATCAAATTTTATTTCCTTTTCGGGTTTGTGAAAGCTGAACAATATGAGCAAAATTTCATTGAAAGTGGTTGCAATTACAAAAGCAGTAAGCTTTGATGTAAAGCTACCCTCAAAAGTCAAAGTCAAAACAGATTTAAAAAGTGATCGGTTAGAACTTTCCATTGTATATTTCCGTGTATAGTTTTCAAGTCATGAAACACATATTATTTAACTTTGATAGACACCAACAGTTGCCTATTATCTTTAAACTACATTTGATATATTGAGACTAAAGGAATGAATTGGTTGAGAGTTTCTGGAATTAGTAATGGTACTTGTTGTCCAACACTCAGTAAAACGCAATATATCATACCGTTCCTTCAGAAATGGGATCACAGGCATGTTGTCCCTCCTCTTCTTACTTTTATAAAAAATTTAGTGTCTTTTCTTCTTTTTAAGTCGAGGCAGTAAAGCAGGGGTATTGAATACCTGCAGTGATAGCTCTAACTTCTCACATTTATTTCCATAAAATATTTGATAAAACTCGAGAATCCAATTCAAAACATAATTGATGTTTTTAGCTAAATCTTAGTCAGACCTGCTTGTCAGTTTATTATGATATGAATCAAATAATTTAAGTGTTGTGAAATGTGATTTTACACTATGCACTCCAGGTTTATGCACTTGTAATATTTATTAGATATTCCAAAGTTATCTCCCCTGGATACAAAAAAGAAAACACAGATGCAGTTTGATCACTTACCATAGCATATAAAATTATGGTACATGTAACTATAGTTTGCGATAAAATTTAGTTTTGTTCATAAATGGTTTTACTCTTCAATGTAGAGGACAGAAAAATATCAAGAAGTTATCCCCATGTTATATATGGTTTGAACATTGATTTTCTGTGACCTTAGTCGATATTTTCAATACCTCAATGCAGTCTTCATCTCTTCAGATTAAAGAGTGTGACTAGCTGATGAACTAGTCTTAAGTTTTATCATCAGCCATAGAGAATGATGGTACTTTCTCTGTAATTTGGTGTTGTAGGATGTGCCATGTTAAAGTGCTGCCATCTGTTGGCAAGGGACACCTCAGCAGGTCTAGTGATCACCTTGTGTTGATGTGGTCAGTGTTCAACACAAACTTTAAGGACAGAGTCCACTGTGCTCCTTGCTATCTGTTAAGGAGTGCTGCTGAAAATTTGGGTGTCTATTTAAAATTAAAAAGACATTTACCGTGATATGAGCCATATATTACATCATATTGTCTCCTAAAGCTATTAAGATTATGGATACGTCCCCAAATAAGGGAAATATCAGAATTCTTGAGACTTAATGACTTTCTGCTATTGAACACAGAAGTTTGAAGACATGAAAAAAAGAAGTTTTCTGTAAAGTCATGATAATTGTAACATGTATGCATTTTTAGCTCACCTGAGCACGTGTGCTCAGGATGAGCTTTTAGGATCGATGAATGTCCGTCGTCCGTCCGTCCGTCCGTCCGTCGTCCGTCGTCCACAATTTGTTTGTTTGCACTCTAGCATCTTCATTTTATGAGCAATTATCTTCAAACTTTAAAACAATATTTATAACCATAAAATCTCGGCCAAGTTCGATTATGGCTTATATCGGAACATTAGGTCAGGAGTTATGCCCCTTTTAAAATTAAAAAAAGCCAGATTTCACATTGTTTGCACTCTAGCATCTTCATTTCATGAGCAATTATCTTCAAATTTAACAATTTTATAACCATAAAATCACGGCCAAGTTCGATTATGGCTGATATCGTACCATTAGGTCAGGAGTTATGCCCCTTTTAAAATTCAAAAAAGCCAGATTTCACATTGTTTGCACTCTAGCATCTTCATTTCATGAGCAACTATCTTCAAACTTGATAACAATGTTTATAACCATAAAATCTCGGCCAAGTTCGATTATGGCTGATATCATACCGTTAGGTCTGGAGTTATGCCCCTTTTAAAATTCAACAAAGCCAGATTTCACATTGTTTGCACTCTAGCATCTTCATTTCATGAGCAATTATCTTCAAACTTTATATCGATGTTTATAACCATAAAATCACGGCCAAGTTCGATTATGGCTGATATCGTACCATTAGGTCAGGAGTTATGCCCCTTTTAAAATTCAAAAAAGCCAGATTTCACATTGTTTGCACTCTAGCATCTTCATTTCATGAGCAATTATCTTCAAACTTGATAACAATGTTTATAACAATAAAATCTCGGCCAAGTTCGATTATGGCTGATATCATACCGTTAGGTCAGGAGTTATGCCCCTTTTAAAATTCAAAAAAGCCAGATTTCACATTGTTTGCACTCTAGCATCTTCATTTCATGAGCAATTATCTTCAAACTTTATATCGATGTTTATAACCATAAAATCACGGCCAAGTTCGATTATGGCTGATATCGTACCATTAGGTCAGGAGTTATGCCCCTTTTAAAATTCAAAAAAGCCAGATTTCACATTGTTTGCACTCTAGCATCTTCATTTCTATAGCAATTGCATTCAAACTTATTGACATTGTTTATAACCAAACAATCTCAGCCAAGTTCGATTTTGGCTGATATCGGACCATTAGGTCAGGAGTTACACCCCTTATATTATTTAAAAAAGTCAGATTGCACTTTGTTTGCACTCTAGCATCTTTATTTTTTAGGTCATTGTCTTTAAATTTTATAACAATGTTTATAACCATCAAATTTTGGCTAAGTTGGATTATGGCTGAAATTGGACCCTTAGGTCAGGAGTTATGCCCCTTTTAAAATTGAAAAAAGCCAGATTTCACTTTGTTTGCCCTCTAGGTCACCAGGTCAAATCTTAGAAAAACCTTGTGAACACTCTAGAGGCCACAGTTTTGGCCCAATCTTCATGAAACTTGGTCAGGATGTTTGTCTACATGATATCTCAGATGAGTTCGAAATTGGGTCATGTGGGGTCAAAAACTAGGTCACCAGGTCAAATCTTAGAAAAACCTTGTGAAACTCTAGAGGCCACAGTTTTGGGCCAATCTTCATGAAACTTGGTCAGGATGTTTGTCTATATGATATCTCGGATGGGTTTGAAAATGGGTCATGTGGGGTCAAAATCTAGGTCACCAGGTCAAATCTTAGAAAAACCTTGTGAACACTCTAGAGGCCACAGTTTTGGACCAATCTTCATGAAACTTGGTCAGGTTGTTTGTCTACATGATATCTCGGATGGGTTTGAAAATGGGTCATGTGGGGTCAAAATCTAGGTCACCAGGTCAAATCTTAGAAAAACCTTGTTTACACTCTAGAGGCCACAGTTTTGGACCAATCTTCATGAATCTTGGTCAGGATGTTTGTCTACATAATATCTCGGATGGGTTTGAAAATGGGTCATGTGGGGTCAAAAACTAGGTCACCAGGTCAAATCTTAGAAAAACCTTGTGAACACTCTACAGGCCACAGTTTTAACCCAATCTTCATGAAACTTGGTCCGGATGTTTGTTTACATGATATCTCGGATGAGTTCGAAATTGGGTCATGCTGGGTCAAAAACTAGGTCACCAGGTAAATTCAGGTAGGATCAAAATGTAGGCCACTTAGTCAAATGTTAGAAAAACACTTTAGATGCCAGATTTTTTGTCCTTTTGCCTAACACAGCCATCTTAATCAGGTGAGCGACACAGGGCCATCTTGGCCCTCTTGTTTTTTTTTTGGTTAATACATAAGGGAATAATGCAGGCCTGGCACTACCCTGTGGATATGGATTCTGTACCAGCTGCTATCAAGTGTAATGATCCAGAGTAGAGGACCTTGTGTCAAGACCCCTAATGAGACTTCGGTAAAACGGAATCCTATGATTTCAGAGGGGTTTTCGTTTTCGCCACCAGGCCCATATACGACTCCCCCCCCCCCCCCCCCTCCTCCACCACACACATAAGTCAAGGGTTCCAAGGGTTTCCTTGCATCCACTGCATTACCACATTACCAGGGCTTATACACCTCTGAGGTCAATTGCTGGATTCGCGCTTTGGTATATGGCTGGCAGATCATAACTGGAAATCACGGCCTATGTGGTCAGGAGAGTAATCTCAAATCTTGTTGATGAAAGATGGTCACTGTTTATATAGGTTAACTGCTGACTTCAGTTTAAGACACTCAATTGTGTGAATTGTGTGACCTAATCCAGCGTTAATTTGCAACCGTAAATATTGTCACATATACATGTTGTTACTTTTTTTAATAATATTGCTCAAAAGGAATTGTATCTTTTTTTTTTGCCTTTTCTTCTGTCTGTCTGTCAGTTCATCAATCTATTATCCAATCCACACTGGTTTGTCCTGGCTTCATTTCTGGAAACTCTGACAAAATTTTGATAGAATTTCACAAGGATAATATGTACCTGTTAAGTAAAGGTGACCATTAGCGAATGGGAGTTTATAATTGCAAATTGGTACCCTGCTTACATTCTTTATATGGCGATAAAACAGGGGTGCAACCATTCACATTAGCAACTAGTTAGGTTTACTGAATGAACATCAGTTTTAGGTTTTGTACTCCTGTGCAGTGACTTCCCCTTAAGAGTTACACACCTTGTATCTTTTCCTTTATAAGTCATAGAAATCTCTCTACCAAAATTTGGGTGATCTCCCCTTACAAGATTTGTTGTTGTCACAATGAACTTAAATGTATTTCCATATGAATAATGAGGTACAGATGTGCTACTAAAAATGTTCAGGAGAATATTTTGAGGCTGTGTGTCACAAAATGCCACATACAAAATTCAACATTTTCTAAATTCAACAATTCATAACAGAGTTATAATCCCCTCACTTGGAGAAAATGACGCAAAGTGGGGGCGTTTTGTGTCCGCATTTCTTTTTATCTTGTAGACTGTGATAAAATCTCTGCATTTCCTGTGATATTTGCTGTTACAAGATATTTCATACAAATGTTCTTTAAGACTTTCTTATTGCACATCAGCTTGTATGTATTATCCACTTGCTATGTTCTTGATGGTATTTAAATATGTTGTAATACACAATGTCATGTATTTTACAATAAGAGTAAGATGTAGACATTTATTTTTATATTATATGCTTTAATGCATATTCCATGTATCTAAAGATAACTGAGCTGTGTGTCAAAGTCTAAAAAATATGAGGAAAAAAATTGTACCTAATGTGACCATGTTAAAACAGGTACTACATGTTTATTTTAAGGCATTGACCTTTCCTTGTACTAATTAAAACAGTCTAAAGATTTAAATTCTTGAATTTAACTATAGCCAAAATGAGATATTAGCTTTTTTTTCTGTTTAAAAATTAGCACTTTTGGACTACTTGTTAAGGGGAACGTTTAATTAGGTTTGTTTTGCATTGCTGAAAATTACCTTGTATGTCAAATTTCCTTTAAACTAATCGTCAGGATTATATTAATATTGGTTTTTTCAAGACATACATGCACCTCCCAAATACAGTGGTCACGCGATTCCTCAATGTGGCTATTCATTGAATACAGGCGATGACTCGAGCTACAAGCTTGGTCCCTTGATTTAGCCCTTTTTTTCTATATAAATTTATGGGAGATTCTTCAAACATGCGATTTTGGATTCCTCGAGCTCTGTCCTTGGTCCCAAGACAGTATATCCTATATCATTTCTATGCAATTCCGCAAAGTTGATATCGAAACCTACCTCTATCTCCTTGACAACAATACTCTGCCACTATGACCACATGTCCCTTTAATTAACACCTTGGTCAAGATGGTTTTGTATTTGTTTTCACTTTGCCAATGCTCCTGAGAGTACATAGGTGAATCGTTTTATCAACATGAAAATGTAAAACGTATTTTCACACCTACTGATCATGTAGCAAACTGTGATGGGTCTGCATGATTAATCATTTATCATTAAAATGAGCTGATTTTGTTTGTGTGACGTTCTTTATCTCTTTAATCATTAATTTGGAAAACCACAGCATAATGTTTAGTGTTTATTTAAAGAATGTAAAAAATACACAAAGCCGCCATATACACAAACTAAAACAAAGTGTTTCAATCATATTATCGGTAAAAAAATCCTTATTGTAATGGTTGAAGATACTATTGTTTAAAAAGTATTATTAAAGGCTAAATGTAACTAAATAATTAATGAAAATACACGTTAAAGTATCAAAAAAGGTAAATGTATTTTGACATACTAATGATTCCTCGAATGCGGCGATTCTTCGGGTTTTTTGCAGATCCCGTCCAACCTCGAGGAATCACTTGACTTATTTCAGTAACAAAAACATTTATCCATGTCAGAAAGAGAGCAACATTTTTTCAGATAAGTTTTCCTATATACAAGAATACTATACCAGGTTATAGCATTCTTCATAATAATTCTTTATTTAAAACGTAGAAAATATACTGCTCAATTACCTTTAAATGCATATTCCATGTATATTATACTTTTGTTTTCTGTTTTACAACCACTGCAGGCTCCATTGATCTTTAAGAAAAGTGATAGTAGTTTGTGATGTTCTGATTATTGCTAAATTGCAAACATCGGTTGGTAAATTCAAGAGTGATAATTATTGAAAACGAATTGTGAAAACTGCAATGTGGCCATATATAAGACTGTATAAAAAGTCCACAAAGTAATTATTATATGGTACCTACAGTACAGGTGCATGAAATTAAATGTTAATACGGTCACAGATTAGCTGTTAAATTAATCAAGTGTTAAGTTTTGGACAAATTCATTTAGTCTTCTGTCCAGTTTGTTTAAATCAATTCATTGAAATACAAATTTATATAAACTATGAGACTGTTTTTGATACTTGCTTTGCAGGTCTAAAAAAAGAAATCAAAAGAAAACAGCGTATCATATTTATTATTGTTAAAACAAACAAATAATCATTGTTTTCACACATTGTCAGTATTATGAAAACAATTCAACTTAGCCAATTATTAATCAAAAGGTTATCGATTATACCCCATCTGATTAAACCGATAATCCAGTATGGTTCTTATCACCTAATTAGCATCACAAGTTGAGGGGCATTTGTCTTTTGTGCAATAACTTATGTCTTCAATTTTGTTTAAACCCTATACTTCATGAATATACATTTACAAGTTTATGACTTGATAAATATCAATTTTCTGAAAAAAAATAGGTTTAAGGAACAATGGATTTTTCTTTGCTGTACAGACGTAAAATCTGAGCTTTGATTTTGGATGAGTAAACAGTAGCACCTGTCTGATCTTGATCTGCTCAAAATGCATCAAAAGGTGTCATAATCAGGTAGAGGGTTAATTTAAGATATGCATATATTGTCATAATTAGAGTATTTGAAGCAATATGAAAAATTCAGGAAGATCAGAAATTAAATAAAGGTACACAATTCATTTAATCTACAGTCGGATCTCGGATATTCAAGTCTTCGGGACCAGCGTTTCACTTCGAATAAAGCATCTGTTTGAAAAAGCCATTATGGTCAAATGTAACTGCTTATGTGCATGCTTACATTACAGTGATCTCCCCTTCACAGTTTGACAGTTAAGGTATGAAAACAAAATAGCAAAACGGCACATGGTAGACAGGTTCGGATAAAAGGTGTGAACCGGTGATTAAACTGTACTGTAAAACTGAAGGTAAAAAATCGGAACCTAAAGTTTAGGATATAGGGTAGTCTTCGGATAACCAAGATCTGACTGTACTTAACAAAACCATTTCCTTTAAGTCTGTGATTTATGTATTGTTAATTAGTCTTGCAGCTAATTTTTACGCATATCAAAATTCAACAAAATTCTTTTTTTAAAGGATTGCCGTCCATATTTGTTATTGTTTTTACTTATCAGAATATTAATGTTGTATTTTTGCTTGTTTTAAAAAATAATAAACTGTTGTGTCGAGGAAAAACAATGAGTTGTTTTCAGCTCTGTGCCATCTTTCCAATAATGTCTTTTCCTGTATAATAAATTAAGGTAATTCACCCATCATAAAGTTATAATTACAGTTCTGCAAATGCTTAAAAAGAATTCAGTGCAGAGGCAAGCATCCACTGACTTTGAGTAATTAGGCTCTTTTGCTCAAAGTCTATAAAGGCTTGATTTACAAAAAAATCCTACATTCGCTTAAAGCACCATGATCACAATTTAAAGATGAATAGGTTACTTTACCTGCAGTCCCCCCCCCCCCGTCTTCTCACTACATGTAATTTGCTTTATCTCTATAATCCCTGGCCTGATTGTTCCATATAATCTTATTTATATGACTTTACTCATGTTCAAATAACAGACACAGCAGGAGAAAATTTATAATGTTACCATTTACTAATTTTTAATGTTTACCTAGCACTCTCTTATAATAAGTACCAGGTTTTCCAAGTCTATTGTTCAAGTGTTCAGCTTTTACTCTTCCAGCATATACAAAAGAAAAAAAAAGAGAGAGAGAGAAAATTTCATTGGCCACTAATTGGCAATTTACAATTCTTTTGTTTGGTGTAATGGAACTATAAATATGAACTGTTTTGCCCCATCAGGTGGTGCTGGGCACACACAAGTGACTGAGACAAACAGCAAATTTCTTGTTTGATTCCCACCCCAGATGTGTGAGTCAAAATCCCTGTACAATATAGTTACAATATATGTGCATTTATATCTCATAGTCCCTCTCTTAATTTGGATGACACTAACTGAAGGAGTCTGGGTATGAAAAGAAATGACCGAGTTACCCTCTTATTACAGAACAAGGGCGTTAATTCATACAAAATACTTCACACAGTTATCTATGTGGCCAAATTGGAGTAAGGGGCCATTTCTTTTGTTCTTTTATTTTTGTTGTTTAAGAGGCCATGGTCCCTTTTTCTATTTTTACAAAATGAAGTCAATTATTCTCTTTTGTTCTGTTTACCATTAGATAGCCTCTTACTCCAATCTGACTGCACTTGTAAAGAAATCATCATTCAAAGTGCGATGGAATTTTCAAAAAAAAGTCAGCAAAACGCAGACTTCTGGTAGCTACTGCAGCCAATAAAGATGGGCTACTACAGATAATGCAGACACTGACTGGATTATAGGAAAGACACTTAAACAAGAGAGCAAAGATGGCCCTGAATTGCTCACCTGAGAAATATTACTTTCATTGCTTTTTTTTTTACATTAAGTCATACTGAATACAAAATCCATGCAGAGATACAGCAAAATAATATTAAATTCCACAGATTGCTCAAGAAATGAAGATTTTAGAGTGTACACAAAGTGAAGTCTGGTATTTTTTATCATTCAAAGTCTAACTCCTGACCTGATAGGAAAGATATCAGCCATAATTGAACTAAGCCGAGTCATGGCTATAAACATTGTCACAAAGTTTGGAGAAGATTGCTGAAGAAATGAAGATGCTACAGTGTACACAAGAAAATACTGATGGATGGACTGACGTACGACGGACATTGACTGACCACAATAGCTCACCTTGAGCACTTCGTGCTCAGGTGAGCTAATAAGAGGATTGTAATAAGATGCATGTAGGATGTGACATGACAGGATGCAATGAGCGCAATCCTACATGGCCTCCACTCACTTTGTGAGCAGGAGTATAAAAAAAATATGATAAGCTTGGGGTTTTATGACTCCAAAGTTGTGAATTCAGAATAATAAAGCAAAACAAATTTAAGGTGATGAAAAGCTTTAATAACAATAATAAATATGTAACACACAAGAATGAATATAAGTCATACATCTGTAACCTTGATGTAGTTGTGTCTCACATGGTCGTGTAAATGAAATGTATACATATGTATCTGGTCATATAACATAAAACAGATGACCATTAAAAATAGAAAAGATTTTTTTTTCCTTATTTTTTAATATTTGGCATACTGTGAAATCATTAATTTTCTTGGCGGATTCATTTTCATCAAAATTCATGGATGGTCATATCAGCAAATATTTGTTCCCACAAAATAAGTTATTTTACATGTGAAGAAAAATTATGAATCTAGGTACCGTCAAACATGAATCTAAGACTGAAGCCATGAAAATGCCAACAAATATTAATGACTTTAATGTAGGTCAAGGCCTAGATGTAGGACATTACAAACATATATATAACATCACAAGATTTGAAAGATAAAAACTGTTCTGCTATGCAGGAGAGATCTTTAGTCATGTCATAATTATATGATGTACTGTAAAAAAAAAATTGTGTTGATTTCTTTTGAGGACTTTTTCATGGGTATAAAATGAGGGGTCTGATGCTTTAGTAAACTAACCTTCCCTCTTTATTTTGTTGGTTGGTTCTTTTTTGCACAAGACCTCTCAACTTATATTTGTGATAACATTTACTAGGGAATGTTATAACAGCCCCATTGAGAAAGAATGCTACTGACTGGATTTACAGCACTCAGGTGTAGACAATTCAACCTCTGTATAATTGCCACCTCAAGATAGAGGCTAGTTTTCAATATCCATGAAGTGGCCTTTGTTTAAAGGTTTTACTGTGATCCCCTATATACACTTGAAATTGTGTTTCTACAACCTGATACAAGGTGACTCATTATGGAGATCATGACATTGACAATATCATAAAATATAGTTCTCCTTGTATCCCACTCCTATGAGAAAAGTCATCAATGACATTTACTTCAAATTCCTTGCAGCACAAAAACGTAAAATTCACAAAATGACTGATCATACTACTGTGTTTCATGTAAATCTACATCAACAACTTTCCTCAGATTGGCCAGTTTGATCCAAGAAGTGTCAGAAGGTCAAACTTTCAGGTCAAAGTTCATCAAAATGGATCCTCTCTTGGCAGTGAGCCACACCCCTACTGGGTGAGAACTTGGTAGGGCAACAGGTCAAGGTTTATGATACCTATCACCCATATGACATTGACATTTGATCTCCTGACCCTAAAACCAATGGATGTTGGGTTATGAACTAGATAGGGCATCAGGTCAAGGTTTATGATACCTTTCACCCATAAGGCCTTGACTTTTGACCCTAACACAAATGGATTTTGGGTAATGAACTTTGTAGGGCATCAGGTCAAGCTTTATGATACCTATCACCCATATGACATTGACATTTGATCTCCTGACCCTAAAACCAATGGATGTTGGGTTATGAACTAGATAGGGCATCAGGTCAAGGTATATCATACCTATTATCCATATAACCTTGGCTTTTGACCTTCTGACCCTTACACCTTTGAACTTTGTAGGGCATCAAGTCAAGGTTTATCACACCTATTGGTATCACCCATATGACCTTCACATTTGACCTTCTGACCCTAACACCAATGGATTAGAGTAACCTATCTTCTTCAATAACTAACATTGACATGAAAATTAAAATCAAACACGAGGAACACTTTGTGAAATGATACAAAAAAGATGATATAGCACTTTTGATTGAAGATACAAAGTCCCGTACAGACAATTTGTTTTACAACGATTAGACAGCCAAATATCGATTATAAGTCTTCTCGTTGGCAATGATGATGGTGTTTGCATGATCCTTAACCCTTACAATGCTAAATTTCTTAATTGGATTTGTCCTTTTCTTCATTTCGGACTGTACCATTACATGTAGTTGTTTATGGGGGTGCTTGCTGAATTTTTATTGACTGAATAGTAATCTTGGCCTGCAGTCTGCACTGGCTGCAAAGGCAGTCAAAAGTGCCAACAGCATTGTAAGGGTTTACGTACAAGGTAACCAATGTGTCTAAACTGGCTACTAGGACTGACATGGGATTTAACCTGGGTTGTGTGGGAGAAAACTGAGTGTGTAAACCACTGCGCCATTCAGACACCAGGATGTAAATATGACATATTGAGGTAGACCTTGAGAGGTGATACACCACCAGCGTGACAGTGATTAATGTGGCCAATACCTCAGGTTACCTTCAGCAGGTATGGTTGACCCTTTGCAACAGGTGGTGAAAAAATCAATCTTTATTTGGGAAAGAGCGGGAACAGTGCAGCTCGCTTATAATGATATACTGGTGATCCAAGTCTAGATACCACATGATATTGGACTGCATTATACAGTGCAGTTTCATTATAATTATATATTGGTGCCCCAAGTCTAGATGGACTGCATTATACGGTGTAGTTTCATTATAGTGATATACTGGTGCCCAAAGTCTAGATGGACTGCATTATACAGTGTAGTTTCATTATGATGATATACTGGTGCCCCAAGTCTAGATGGACTGCATTATACAGTGCAGTTTCATTATAATTATATATTGGTGCCCCAAGTCTAGATGGACTGCATTATACAATGTAGTTTCATTATAGTGATATACTGGTGCCCCAAGTCTAGATGGACTGCATTATACAGTGTAGTTTCATTATAGTGATATACTGGTGCCCCAAGTCTAGATGGACTGCATTATACAGTGTAGTTTCATTATAGTGATATACTGGTGCCCCAAGTCTAGATGGACTGCATTATACAGTGCAGTTTCATTATAATGATATACTGGTGCCCCAAGTCTAGATGGACTGCATTATACAGTGCAGTTTTATTATAATGATATATTGGTGCCCCAAGTCTAGATGGACTGCATTATACAGTGCAGTTTCATTATAATTATATATTGGTGCCCCAAGTCTAGATGGACTGCATTATACAGTGTAGTTTCATTATGATGATATACTGGTGCCCCAAGTCTAGATGGACTGCATTATACAGTGCAGTTTCATTATCATGATATACTGGTGCCCCAAGTCTAGATGGACTGCATTATACAGTGCAGTTTCATTATAATGATATACTGGTGCCCCAAGTCTAGATGGACTGCATTATACAGTGTAGTTTCATTATAATGATATACTGGTGCCCCAAGTCTAGATGGACTGCATTATACAGTGCAGTTTCATTATAGTGATATACTGGTGCCCCAAGTCTAGATGGACTGCATTATACAGTGTAGTTTCATTATAGTGATATACTGGTGCCCAAAGTCTAGATGGACTGCATTATACAGTGTAGTTTCATTATAGTGATATACTGGTGCCCCAAGTCTAGATGGACTGCATTATACAGTGCAGTTTCATTATAATGATATACTGGTGCCCCAAGTCTAGATGGACTGCATTATACAGTGTAGTTTCATTATAGTGATATACTGGTGCCCCAAGTCTAGATGGACTGCATTATACAGTTTAGTTTCATTATAGTGATATACTGGTGCCCAAAGTCTAGATGGACTGCATTATACAGTGTAGTTTCATTATAATGATATACTGGTGCCCAAAGTCTAGATGGACTGCATTATACAGTGTAGTTTCATTATAGTGATATACTGGTGCCCCAAGTCTAGATGGACTGCATTATACAGTGTAGTTTCATTATAGTGATATACTGGTGCCCCAAGTCTAGATGGACTGCATTATACAGAGCAGTTTTATTATAATGATATACTGGTGCCCCAAGTCTAGATGGACTGCATTATACAGTGTAGTTTCATTACAACATATTATAATGATATATTTTGGGTCCAGGTCTTAAAACCATGTTATATTGGACCACATTATAAAATGTAAAAATGAAAAAACAAACAAACATAAATATATTCTTAAAGATTTGGGCCCAATGTTGTCCAGTATTGGGTCATATTATACTTGTACTGGATTCAGAGTTATAATAGAGTCTGTAGTACATAAATAGGTATTCAACATTGATATATTTGTACAATATCACTTTCCCTATCCCTTTCCCTCATAGAGGATACCATGAAAAGACCTATGCGAACAGCATAAAACCAGATCAGCCTGCGAGTAACTCGCAGGCTGATCAGGTTTTATGCTGTTCGCTGTTCCTCAGTGGTCTGGAAATGAGCATTTTGTAATTATATTTGGTAAGGTTTAACTGTGGTTTTCTGCAGATCAGGCTTTATGTGATACCTATTGAGGGCGTCAAAATGAGTATATGAGGGAAAGGGTTAAATGCCTCACTTTCAAAAGGCACTGGAGATATTTAACAACAGGTTTAATTACAAAATCAGGATAAGCTAACATATGAAATGTCTAACTTCTGTTGTTGTTTTAAAACTGACCCCTAAATTTAATTATTGAAACAAGTCCTTACATAAATTAGAAAACAAGTCCTTACCACTTGCACCAATCCTTCTCAGTGGTCCCTGGCTTGGACCAGGTCTTTTTGTCAAGAATTTTGAACCCACAACCTTTGGGTACAGTCATATGCACTTTAACAGAACCCCAGTGCCAAAAGTGTTCAAACACAAGGCAGAAGTATACAATTCAGTCTCTGTATGACTACCAAAACTATCAGATCATTTATTTACAAAAACAGACATTTCATACACTGTTCATCTAATTGCATACTTTATGTAGAAATTACAAGTTAGTTAAAAAAAAAAAGAATAATTTGATTCAAAATCTTTTTAAAAACCATAAAATCAAAACTGAATAAAAAAAAAAATTTCCACAAAGCAAGTCTACTTAAAAAAATGTTTTTAAATTTTAAGATAATGCCTCAACAATGAGTAAAGAAGACATGACTGGATAAGGCCCGGACTAATCCTTAAATCTTATGAATATATAAAAAAACATTTGGAGGACAAAATTTATAATTTAATGATAGATGGATTACTTTAAAATGAGTGTCCGCATGACCTGCTTCATAAGCTGATAATCCAACAGTCTCGCTAAAGACCTCATGGGCTCATCCCAAAAGGGTTTCAACATATGACCCTTTTGCGCTGAGCCATGGATCAAACATCTAAACCCCCTCCAAGTACCCCTCCAATTTATCAGTGATTTCCCTCTTTCTCAGCTAACATTTCTTAGCACCTTCATCTCTAAGCGACAACCCCGCCGTCTGAAAGACACCTTCACATTATCACTGAGCTTAACCCCAACCTCTAACTCCACACCTCCCTTACACATTAGGGATCTACCGTGGACACATATCACATGGTGATTTGAGACAGGACACATATCTTAACATGATCAGATGGATGAAGCTTGATTTTCAGGTCTCAAAATGAGTAACAATGTATATCACCCATATGCATAAGTTCATATATGCAATCACATTCTATCATTTATCAAACACACACATAAACACAAATATGAAAGCATAAATCGATCTGAACATCCATATACAGTAAAACCTGCATTAGCAGTCACCTGTACTAAGTGGTCAACCTGAATTTAGCGGTCAATTTTAAAATTACCAAACTGTAGCATTTTTTATATATTTAAACTTCATTTAGCGGTCACCTCTATTAGCAGCCACTTTCTCTTGTTCCCTTGACTGACCACTTAAGACAGGTTTGACTGTATACATCACAGATTACTTAGTCTGCACAAGAGATCTGCTGAATATAAATTATATGGCAAAACATGTATACACATATATTCCCTTTCTTTCTGTCTATGATTACTCTCTCCCATATGTTTGGTCTATTGTTCAATCCAAATGGAATTCTCAATATAAAAATGTTTTCTGGTACAGAAAAAGATGATTTTGACAACTAAATTCTTATATACTCAAGGACATAAAAAATGTCTCATCTTGAAAAAATGTCATATATTTAGTTTTGTGTTTTCCAAACAATTTACGATTATTTAGAAATGTAAATTAGTAATGAGGCATATTTCAGAAATGAATTTGATCACGTTTAATGTCCTTCCTTTATTTTTACCAGTACAAATACAAGTTTTAATAGGGGTCTACTTGTTAAAAAAAACCCTGAAAACATTGAAGTTTTATACAAAAACCTTTTTTTAAAGTCCTAGAATATATAACCATGCAGAACAAAAAGTAGATATTTAGCTTCATTGTAAAGATAAAAGAGAACATAAATGAGAGACAGGACAGGACATAAATGGAATCTATCCAGACACCTGGCGTTAATCTAAAACATTAACTGATATGTCTTTTACTTGGATACAAAAAAGGATATTTAATTTAAAAGTAATTAATATCAATGCATGTATAAGAGAGATTTATTATTTAGTATGCAGCCAAAAAAGCATATACCCCACCCTTAGTGTTTGTACAAAGCTGTTGAACAAGGGAAAGTTTATGTGCATTTGTGTATGCATAGCCTTTATTCATTGGTTAAACCAATATGCATATTCATTTTGAGACAATTTAGTGTCATGCTAATAATGCTGAGTTTGAAGTGTGTTTGTTTTTTAAACAAGCTGCAGTTTCAGATATTTCTAAATTTCACCTCCAGGTCTTTTGAGAAAAGGTACGCTTTTTGAAATTGTATTAAAAGTCCATGCTATTGTTCAAGCTTTTAAACTTGCACATAAACATAGGCCCTCAAAACAATGCTACTATAATTGTATCAATCATTTCAATGCACACATCTGATTTGTTGGAAAGGATAAATAAATATCTGTATTTCATTTTTTTTAAAATATCTTCAAATGCCTAAAAAAAAAAAAACATCATAAACTTGCACATGATGGAGTTGTGTCCCTTGATTGACATGCACCACAGAAGAAATTATCTCCCTTTAACTTTTGATTTTCTGGCTTTTTTAGAGCATCTTCGGCATCTGCTATATCTTTATTTATTGCCTCAATAAGCTCATCTGAAATAAAAAATAATAATAAAACATCCAATTATCTCTGCTTAACATGCACTTATAAAAAAAAATGTAAATCAGAGTGAATTTGAAGTCTCACCAAATTTTTTTTAACAAATATTTGATCTCAGAACAGCGTGATTTTGGAGGTCAAGGTCACAATTAAATAATCAAACAGAAAAAGAAATGGTTCATACATTTTTCAAGACAGACAAATGGAGTGAGGGTAGACCTGTGAATCTCTCCAAGAGTCACAGGTAGTGAAGTACAGGTATAAATTAATACAGAAATTCTCACCTAGAGATCCAAAGCTTTTCATGGTCCTCAGGTATCCCACCATACAAACTTTCAATTCACACCCATAGAAGTCCTCCTTGAATGTGTGCATGATGTGAGTTTCCTGGAAATGAAAATCGATTTCTGTCATTAATCAGGGAAAAATGTGCAGTCAAGTTAGATACAGGACCTTTTGAAACTGCATGATTAACAAAGGATTAGTTATATTTTCCCTCCAAAAAAGGATATAACAACAGCCCACATGACAAAGTATGTGGGTAAGGTCTATTGTAACCAGATTAAAAGGCCATCACTCTGATGTTTGTCCATTAAAAGTTCTCACAAGGTTCCTAAGTTTCTGAGTTCTCTGAAAGATCAGAGGCCCCCAATATATTTGTATAGAATATGTTTAGAAAATCAGGAGTCTTTTCCCAGGATTCATGATTAGGAGTTACATGTAGGATCTGTCAGGTCATAAATTATTTTCTCTTTATTCTAAATTAAATACAGCAAAATAAAATGTATATTGATTTTTCTTTCTTTCTCAATGTGCTAATGCAGCCCTAAGGCCTGTTTCCATACCTATTTTCCATTTACATGTATTATATTGATGTGTTCAAGTGGCCAAGAGGTGCAAATAGATAAATACATATAGCTTGTCCAACATTGAAGTTAAAAACGTGAGGCATTCATGTATAGCTTGTCCAACAATGAAGTTAAAAACATGAGGCCTTCACGTATAGCTTGTCCAACAATGAAGTTAAAAACATGAGGCCTTCACGTATAGCTTGTCCAACAATGAAGTTAAAAACATGAGGCCTTCACATATAGCTTGTCCAACAATGAAGTTAAAAACGTGAGGCCTTCACGTATAGCTTGTCCAACAATGAAGTTAAAAACATGAGGTCTTCACATATAGCTTGTCCAACAATAAAGTGAAAAACATGAAGCCTTCACGTATAGCTTGTCCAACAATGAAGTTAAAAACATGAGGCCTTCACATATAGCTTGTCCAACAATGAAGTTAAAAACATGAGGTCTTCACATATAGCTTGTCCAACAATAAAGTGAAAAACATGAGGCCTTCACATATAGCTTGTCCAACAATGAAGTTAAAAACATGAGGCCTTCACATATAGCTTGTCCAACAATGAAGTTAAAAACATGAGGCCTTCACGTATAGCTTGTCCAACAATGAAGTTAAAAACATGAGGTCTTCACATATAGCTTGTCCAACAATGAAGTTAAAAACATGAGGCCTTCACATATAGCTTGTCCAACAATGAAGTTAAAAACATGAGGTCTTCACATATAGCTTGTCCAACAATGAAGTTAAAAACATGAGGCCTTCACGTATAGCTTGTCCAACAATGAAGTTAAAAACATGAGGCCTTCACATATAGCTTGTCCAACAATGAAGTTAAAAACATGAGGCCTTCACATATAGCTTGTCCAACAATGAAGTTAAAAACATGAGGCCTTCACATATAGCTTGTCCAACAATGAAGTTAAAAACATGAGGCCTTCACGTATAGCTTGTCCAACAATGAAGTTAAAAACATGAGGTCTTGACATATAACTTGTCCAACAATGAAGTTAAAAACATGAGGCCTTCACATATAGCTTGTCCAACAATGAAGTTAAAAACATGAGGCCTTCACATATAGCTTGTCCAACAATGAAGTTAAAAACATGAGGCCTTCACATACAGCTTGTCCAACAATGAAGTTAAAAACATGAGGCCTTCACATATAGCTTGTCCAACAATGAAGTTAAAAACATGAGGCCTTCACATATAGCTTGTCCAACAATGAAGTTAAAAACGTGAGGCCTTCACGTATAGCTTGTCCAACAATGAAGTTAAAAACGTGAGGCCTTCACGTATAGCTTGTCCAACAATGAAGTTAAAAACATGAGGCCTTCACGTATAGCTTGTCCAACAATGAAGTTAAAAACATGAGGCCTTCACATATAGCTTGTCCAACAATGAAGTTAAAAACATGAGGTCTTCACATATAGCTTGTCCAACAATGAAGTTAAAAACATGAGGCCTTCACGTATAGCTTGTCCAACAATGAAGTTAAAAACGTGAGGCCTTCACGTATAGCTTGTCCAACAATGAAGTTAAAAACATGAGGCCTTCACATATAGCTTGTCCAACAATGAAGTTAAAAACATGAGGTCTTCACATATAGCTTGTCCAACAATGAAGTTAAAAACATGAGGCCTTCACATATAGCTTGTCCAACAATGAAGTTAAAAACATGAGGCCTTCACGTATAGCTTGTCCAACAATGAAGTTAAAAACATGAGGCCTTCACATATAGCTTGTCCAACAATGAAGTTAAAAACATGAGGCCTTCACATATAGCTTGTCCAACAATGAAGTTAAAAACATGAGGCCTTCACATATAGCTTGTCCAACAATGAAGTTAAAAACATGAGGCCTTCACGTATAGCTTGTCCAACAATGAAGTTAAAAACATGAGGCCTTCACATATAGCTTGTCCAACAATGAAGTTAAAACGTGAGGCCTTCACGTATAGCTTGTCCAACAATGAAGTTAAAAACATGAGGCCTTCACATATAGCTTGTCCAACAATGAAGTTAAAAACATGAGGTCTTCACATATAGCTTGTCCAACAATGAAGTTAAAAACGTGAGGCCTTCACGTATAGCTTGTCCAACAATGAAGTTAAAAACATGAGGCCTTCACATATAGCTTGTCCAACAATGAAGTTAAAAACATGAGGCCTTCACATATAGCTTGTCCAACAATGAAGTTAAAAACATGAGGAGTTCACTGAATATACAGCAGATTGCATAGATTCACACACTATATATATTTTTCATATATAGTTGAACCTGTATTAGTGGCCACCTGTATTAAGCGGCCAACCTGCATTTAGTGGTCAGTTTTAATATAACCAAATTAGCATTTGTTGTATGTTCAACCTTCATTTAGCGGCCACCACTTTTAAAAAGTCATTTTCTCTTTTTCCTTTGACTGACCACTTAAAACAGGTTTGACTGTATATATTTTAGTTTGTTAATAAATTTGAGGGTTTGGGTCATAACTATGGTAACAACATTTAGATAAAGAAGCAGTTACAATAGTTTTGCACCAACCCCTCAAATTATCAACCCCCATTACAGATTCCCATAAGCCAACAAGTAATACCTGTTTATATCAATATACCGGTATTGCCCATATTGTTTTATAACTGTGGAGAGGGTGCTCATTAATCTAAAGCCAGCAGTGTAAACATTGCGTCTGTTTTATGTTAAGACCATATGAAATGAAGTACACCAGAACATTCTAATTCATCATATTTTTCCCACACCAAAATATATTTATAAATACCAGCTCAACAGGATTTCATTTTAATGTCATTATATGTAAACATTCATACAATTAAGCATTTTAATTTGTAAATAGACTTAAAATCAGATTTCATTCAACATTATATCAATGGCGAAATTCTACAAACAGTAGTATGGGGCCATTTCAGAGAGTCTAGAGATATGGGCAAAATGTTAAAAATTACAGCTGAACACTGTGTGCCACTTAACACTATTAACATGATTATCATAGTTAAACTCAAGCAAATAGAGTAAAGATAAATATACTAAACAAATCTCCTAAATACTCTGATAGCATCATTTGATATTTTTCAATATCAACTCAAAAGAACTTTATCAAACTATCAGGAAACGTTGAGGTACATTAATTACAGTCAAATGATGCTTTGCCATATGTTTCGGCTTGAGAATGTAGTATT
Organism: Solen grandis; assembly: GCA_021229015.1. Classification (NCBI taxonomy): domain Eukaryota; kingdom Metazoa; phylum Mollusca; class Bivalvia; order Adapedonta; family Solenidae; genus Solen; species Solen grandis. Next base: position 4,553,068 of record CM037789.1, read on the forward strand.
CAAATTGGCGGAATCAAATGACACTTGCATAAATTGCATCAAAACAAATCGGGTAACTGCAGCAAAATTTAATCGGTGTAGATAGAAGTTTTGTTAAGTATATATCTTGTATGAGCCAATAAACTGGAGTTAGAATAAAGCTTGAAAAAGAATCTGTGTCTCTCTATATGAAGATCAATGTACTATATTTTTTTCCCACTCAAACAGCATATACAATAAATCAACTGAGAAAAAGAAGTCTAGTAACTGAAACTTAGATAGCCAGTATCTTTGTATAATTAAATTAACTTGCATCATTTTAATGAAGACATCAATATTTTCCATGATGTAATTTTTTTCACATTTCTGCCAAGGACCAACAGTATGAATCAACCATATAAAACTTACCTAAAATAGAAGAGCAAAAACCTGCACCAAAAAAAATGAAGGGAGAACTAAATATTAGTCTTGACAGCTTTTATCTATACTAATTACATGTACTACAACATGTACATGACAATGACAGGGAGAGGACCTCAATACCATATTTTTTCTTCTTATTGTTCCTAAATCCCACTCCAGGTAATAGGCCATTTTCCTGTTAATAGCTCTTCTGTGATACAGTATTTCTTTAAACATAACATAACATAACATAACATACTTTATTCGGCATTAAATAGCATACAGCATATTCATAGCCTACAGTACATACAATGTGATGGTATTTAAGTTATCAATACAGTGTTTTTACAGAGAATTATATAATTAGACCAAATAGAGTCCAATAATTGAAATAGCTAGCTGTTTCTTATCTTAAAAGCAAAATAAATATATTTAGAAAGTTTGTTAAGAATAGTATTAGAATTACATGTCATAATCGATATAAATTTTTGCATGCATGGCCAATGGCAATAATAGGATGGTAAAAACTTTTTTCTTAATGAATAATATTTTGGGCAGACTAAAAGGAAATGGTATTCGTTTTCTACTGTTTGCATATTACATTTTCTACAAATTCTTTCTTCTTTAGGAATATTTAAATGTCGACCTTTTTCTGTTGCTAAATCATGAGACGAGGTTCTACATCTTGTGAGAGCAATTCTGTATTTATTCATATTTATACAAGTGAGGTATTTTTCTAACGTAAGAGTATGTTTAAATTTATTGTATGAATATAGTCGGTTAGATTCATTTATGCGCGCATGCCAGTTTTGGTTGAAAATATCTAATATTCTTTGTTTTATAAATTGGAAGTTTATTGTCATGTCATTTTGGTATGTCCATAAGTCAGTCATTCCTAAGTTGTTTAAAATATATTTTACATGCCAGGTCCAATTTAGTCCATAATAGTTGATATTATTTTCAGTATCGCTTTTTAACATATTGTAAATTACTTTGATTAGTGAATCGTTTTTTTTTAATTTTCCTTTTATCATTTTAAATTTCTATATATATTTAATGGATACCTTTCTTTTCCTTTTTTTTTTAAATTTTCAATGTGATATCTATTTGCACCGTAGTGTAGAATAGATCCTACCAGTGAGTCGAACAGTTTACATTTATCTTTAATAGTAAGTTCAAGTTGATTATATGTTATAAATAAATTATGCATTTTTAAAAAAAATATTTAAAAAATCAGTTATATCTAGGGTAATTTATTATACTTCAGGTTAACTTGTGATGGTCTTCCTTTTTCAAATATCATGATTTTAGTTTTTTTCGTATTTAGTTTAAGACCCAATTTGCAACAATAAGTATGTAAATCGTTGAGTAATGATTGTAGAGCTTCAGGTGTATGGGCAAAAATTACCGCGTCGTCCGCAAATAGGAGAAGACATAATTTTACATCATCTATTGTAAAAAGGTTATTGATATCAGTATTTAAGTTTGATGTAATATCGTTGAGGAAAAATAAAAATAATATCGTGGAGCAGGGGTCTCCTTGCTTCACACCGATATTGGATTCAAAAAATGATGAAATGTTTGACTTATATCTTACACACGCCTTTACAGTATTGTACATGCTTTTTAAAGCTTTTACAAA
>CM037789.1:4555190-4573169 GCA_021229015.1 Solen grandis
ACCGGTGCGCGGAGTTTTAATTGAAATGAACATTTGATACCATACGAATGAGCGTTTTTTACCATACGAGTAGAAAATGTAGCATTTGAATGATCAAAATAGAATATAAATGAACGAAATAATTACTTGCAGGAAAATTATAGAATATAAATGATCAAAATAGAATGTAAGTGAAAAAAGTAAAAGAGTATAAATGAGAAAAGAGAAAAGTGTTGTACATGTATATAAATGATCAAAATTTAAAATATAAATGATATTTATTGCACATGAATAGGATATATGTAACAAAAAAAGAAACAGAGAAACAGTTTTATGGAAAAAGTTGGGGGTCAGCGTCCTACTTTTTGAGTTATTTGCCCCTAATTGTGATATTTTTAGCACTTTGCGGCCATGTTCGAGGGCAAATAACTCAAAACTTAATCTTTCTGATAACTATTATTATTTCTTATGAATGTTTTTTATTATATTTCAGGTTATTATGCAAAAATTGAAACCAATTGATCGTAAAGGATTTCTGCTGTTTAAAACTATATATATTGCATTTTTCTTGAAAGAGGAGAGATAATTTGAAGAAAATTTATACTTATTTGCATGAGTGATAAAAGTATTAAATCTGTCACATAGAGAGACAGGAAATAAAGTACTGAACATTGATTTTGAAACCTAATGAGGTGTTGTTTGCTATCATTTTGAGTACGAAATTTACATCCTCGGAGAGGCAAATTCATCCTCTTTAAGTTTACAAGAAATTTATTTATACATAAATCGAAACAAGCAAGAAACAACGATTTATTTGCACATACCCTAAATCTCACAAAAAATGTCGGGTTTGACGTCGAAAACGAGACCCAGGCGAAATTGGAAATCAAATATACATATACTGTAAGTACCAATTGGTAAAGCAATATAGTAACGTGATGATTTTTCCATTTCGTTAATTTCCCCCGTTTCGTTATTTAAACCGTTGTTGTTAATTTCTGTTTGCTTACGTAGGTGTAGAACTTATTTCAATCTAAGTCATAGCAATGTTGTTGTTTTTTTTATTAGAAAACACGTGTAATATGTTTTGAAACGTAAAGAGAAACTATAATCTTAGTTTTGGAAGGAAACAATTAATAGCTTGGTAAATTCATTATTTGTGTTTGTATACGGTAAAATCAAAGGTTTCCGTTTGCATGCAAATGGCGATGAGGAATGAGTTCTCCTATTGAAGGAAGAGTATAAAACACGACCGATATTTTTTTCAGTCAGTTGGCTGTAGGTCTTCGAGGTGTGCAGATCGTAGTTAGTGGTACGGTTATTTATATCGTTAGTTAATAGAATATCCCCTTTATAATACGGGGACTTTGGTGGGTTATAATTAATAAGCTGAAAATTAATACACGGGTTTACGGCACATGGACCATTCCTGTTTTCTTTTGCATCCTCATGCTGCTATTGTTAGCCGGGTCGCCATTTATTTAGGGATTCAGCTGTATTTCAAATCAGTTTGGTACGTCTGGGACTTTGGTCGTTCCGGGTTGGTTCTGGAGGTGGCGTATGGGCCATTCGTGTTGGTTCTCCTGGTGCTGACGCGGTTCGCCGGGTCGTAGACTGCTGAACGGGGGTTTCAGCTGGATGAATTCAGATGTTTCGTGTTTAAAACAGGTTTCAAACTTGGTTGGTACTTGGTCGGTTCGAATCTGTGTTTTGGTTGTTTCAAACAGAGTGATTTAAATAATTTGGGAATTTTTAACCTTATGTCATAATTTTTTATTTAACTTTTTATATTGGTTTTCGTGGTTGTTTGGAAATAGTTTGTGTTTCAGGAAGAAACATTGGTATTATATTTTAGTTTCTTATTTACATGATATTTGTTTATACAGTAATTAGTCTGATTTAGCTATTAATTTTTGTAGATGTGATCTTTGGAATTTGCTTGCGTTGTCTGTATATTTCCGTCGAGACTTTAAGTTTGTTTTATCACAATCAGCTGGGAGCTTGAGGAAGATTAGTTATATGTCTTATATATGTTATCTTATATATGTTAGTTTGACACTTGCGATGAAGCAGGATTTGTGATAATACCACCATTATCAGGATCCTATGTTGGCTTCAGCCATAACCCACGAGTAACTCACCGGCTTGTATAATGAGCTTAGAGAGTTAAAGATGCAGAATGAGAGATTACGCATTAAAACCGAAGTCACATCTTTAGAAAGAGAATTGCGCGAGATGGGACTGACACCAAGTCCAGACTCGATGGCATTTAAAACCAGAGCGTCAGAAGTATCAAATAAAAGGCGAGTTTTGCCACCGACTCCAACCCAGCTCAAGACATCCTCACCTAAACGACTGTTCAAGACTGAACCAGAGGAAGAGATTGGGTTTGAACGAAGGTGGACTGATCATGGGCCGGACAAGTTTGTCACCAATAGAAAAATGTTCACGGATGTAAGTAAGGATTCCAATGAAGAATGGATAAAAGCGATCGGTTACGATGAAACCGGCTACATATGATTGGACAGGATCATGGACAGACTACAATGCAGATTTTGAGGCATGTGCTGACTAATGAATGAGAAAGGACTTTACCTTGCGGTTGCATGAAGAGGTCAAGCTCAAGAGTATTTGGTAATTTGTCAGCTAAATCAAAGGATTATATAGAGTTGGTCACAGTCCTTCAAGAACGTTTTGCTCCACCAAACCAGACGGAACTACACAGAGTTCAATTACGAGAAAGAAAGCTGAAGAGAACTTGTTGGAGATTGCACAAGACATCAGACGGCTTACAAATCTAGCATACCCAACTGCCCCAGGCAATGTCATGGAGACCTTAGCAAAAGAGCAGTTTAAAGATGATTTGCACATTTCCGAAATTAGACTTTGGGTCAAACAAGCCCGTCCTGTCAATATAAATGATGCAGTCATGCATTTGAGTTCGAGGCATTTGATAGGGCTGAACAGAAGAAAAGAGAAAGTCAGGGGACGTTTAACTCTGCGAGCAAACCAATTATTGATAACTCGGTGTCAGGGAACACTGAATTCCAGTCCTTACGGGAACTGGTGTTGTCCATGAGGAAGGAATTGATGGACCTAAAGTCCAAAGTCCGTGCAGACACCGGTTTTAAACAGAATAAAAATACTGAGAATCAAAGGTACGCTAAACGTAGAGAAACACCATTTAGTCGTAGAAGATGTTTTGAGTGCGGTTTCAGAAGCCTGTATCTAAACCCACACATCTGGATGATATCATCGTAACGGGTGTCACATTTGAAGATATGGTACTAAACCTAAGCTCTGTTTTTAACAGATTCAAGAAGTCGAGTCTCGAATTGAAACCGAAGAAATGTCAGCTTTTCTCCAAGAAGTTGATTTATTAGGTCAAAGTGTTACAGCAGAGGGGATTCTGACGGATCCTAAGAAAACCGATTCTATTCGCAAGTGGCCAACACCTTCATGTGTCCGCTCATTTCTCGGATTGTGTAGCTATTACAGGCGCTTTATCAGAAGATTTGTAGAGATAGCAAAACCACTTCATCAATTGACAGAGAAAAAGGAACAAATTTATTTGGACCGAAACTTGCCATGCTGCAATTATATATCTAAAACAGAGACTTGTACAGGCCCCTATTTTGGCCCATCTAAGACTTCAAACACAATTTCATCCTGGATACAGATACTAGCGATCTTGCAATAGGAGCTGTCTTATCGCAAAATATTGATGGAGAAGAGCGAGTGATAGCATATGCAAGCAGAACCTTAAGCAAATCTGAAAGACGTTATTGTGTTACCCGGAAGGAGTTACTTGCATTAGTTCATTACATTACTTGTATGGTCGTCGACAGACCATGGCTCCCTAAGATGGCTGATGAATTTTTAAAAATGCAGAAGGAAAAGTAGCTCAGTGCTGGAAACGCTTGCTTCTTTTTACATGAAAATAGAACACAGACCAGGTCGGCTACATAAGAACACAGATAGCTTAAGCAGACAGTCATGCAAACAATGTGGATTGGACTACCTGAAATCAGATGCGGACAACAGGGTTACGATACAGCGACCAAATGAGCTCAAAACTATGTGTGACGAAACCATAGTTGGACTACAGACAGCACAGAACTTAGATAATGACATCCGTTCTGTGATAGAATGGTTAGGAAAGGGTAAGCGTCCTCTTCAGAAAGAAGTAATGGAAGGAAGTTATTTTCTCAAGTCTCTTTTGGCACAGTGGAACAGACTTGGCGTGCGGGATGGCCTCCTTGAAAGATGATGGGATGTTTTTGATTCAAACATCGTGTTCTGGCAAGCAGTTGTACCTTTGTCCCTTAGACGAACGGTGTTGAGGTTTTCCCATGATATTTAGGTGTTAGGGCATCTGGGAATTAAGAAAACTCTCAGTAAGGTGAGACAACGTTCTTATTGGCCAGGTCTCCAGAAAGATGTCAGATCTTATGTTGCAGGTTGTGAAATTTGTGCAAAAGGGAAAGGGCCGGTGAAAATGATAAAAACACCTTTGCAGATTGTCCGAAGTGGATACACTTTGGAACGCATAACTGTGGATATACTTTGAGAGTTACCTCAGACTGAAAATGGCAATAGATACATCATTGTCCTGTCCGACTATTTCACAAAGTGGACTGAAAGTTACCCCTATGCCGAATATGTTAGCCTTGACAGTTGCTAAAATTATTGTTGAACAGTTTGTGACAAGATTTGGAATACTACAAAAGATTCATTCTAACCAGGGTAGACAATTTGTAAACAAATTGTTCTTGGAAATGTGTCGACTTCTACAAATTGAGAAGACAAAGACAGTGCTTATCACCCAGAGTCAGATGGAATGGCTTTAGAGGTTCAACCGCACGCTATGTTCGCGTTCGTAGATGAGAACCATAAGGTTTGGGACTTGCAGCTTCCTTACGTTATGATGGCATATAGAGCATCAGAACACGAAACCACTGGCATGACACCGAATATGATGATGCTTGGGCGGGAGACGACCACCCCTTTGGATCTGATATTTGAAATGCCTTCAAGCATTAAACCTGTGCCGAGTAACCAATGGGTATGGGAACTACAAAAAATGTTTGAAATAGCACATAAGTTTGTCAGGTCGCATACAGGATATGCTGTTCAATGGCAAAAGAAATATCGCGACCGAAGTCTATCTTATGAAACTTTTAGTGCAGGAGATAAAGTATATGTGTACTTCCCAGTCAAGCAGGTTGGTCTGTCATCTAAACTGACGTCATTTTGGAAAGGCCCATATCAGGTTTTGAGGAAACTCTCATAAATTTTATACAGGGTAGACTGTGGACGGTCTAGTATTTTCCCCATGTCATTCACGCTGACAGAATGAGAAGAATGAAAAAATCAGTGCTCGCAGGTGAAGAACAGACGAAAAAAGAAAAGTTTCTTGATGATGAAAGCTGCTTACCTTGTGAAGATGGCGATAGAACTGCAACGGGCGCTGAAGAAAAAAAAAGTAGAAGAAAGCCTAAAAGGTAGGAGAAGAGAGAAACCATTCTGGTAGAACGATTATGTCAGTCTATTTTCAGGTCAAACGAGTCTGTAGACATGAGCCATTCTAAACTACTGATTTGCCCGGTGTGCAGCAGGGACAAAATTACAAAGACGGAGACGTTTGAAAGCCATGTCATCGGGTGTGCAAGACAGCGACACCAATGTGAATTCTGTGACTCATCTTTCAAGAAAATAGAATATCTCAACCGGCATGTTAGAACAAAACATCAAAAACAGTCTTCTACTGATTGTGCTGGCATTAAGCGGAACACCAGCGGTGATAAAACTCTTACAGTGTCTGATAGCAGTCAGAAAGAGAGTGTCATCAGTGTTATTCGAGGAGGAGATAGTGAAAGTGAATGGAATGAGGACCCAGACATAGAGGTAGATGAAGAGAAGTCATTCAATGACCAGCTAGAAATAGGCAGAGTCTCAAGAAAAAGAACTGCACCACAACCTGTTCAGGCGCCGAAGAAAAGGACACGTAATGACTTTGAGACTGGACCAGGCCCTTCAGGCCTGATCTTGTCTTCCGTGGAAGGTAAATCTGGTGAACAGATTGATGATGGGAGTTCGTCTGATGATGAGGAAGATGAAAATATAGTAGGTAGTGTTAAAGGATCAGAAGGACATAAGTTCGGGGTTGAAATGAATATTGAAAGTAGGTGAATGGAAAGTTATAGCGTGACATAAGTGTGAACCAGGATGGTGAATTGTTGATGAACTCTTCAGTGGTTGTGCGAAAAGGAAATACATTAGCAACATGAAGCTAAGTCTGAGTGAGTTCCTTGATAAAGATATTAAGATAACCCCAGAAGACATTCAGATCGATTTTCGGGTTAATCATTAAAAATTATTTTGACCACAAATAAAAGACAAGAACTGTATGCTTGTATTCAAAGTCTGTTCAAAGTGTTCTGTTTTTTTTAGTTAATTAGAAGATGTTAAATAGATGTGTTAATTTCCCCGTTTCGTTATTTCATCCATTGTTGTTCATTTCTATATACTCACGTAGGTGTAGAACTTATTTCATTTTCAGTCATAACAATGTTGTTTTTTATCAGAGAAGCGCGTTTAATATGTTATAATACATGTAGAGAAACTATAATCTAAGTTTTGGAAGGCAACAATTAATTAGCATGGTAAATTCATTATTTGTGTTTTTATACGGTAAAATCAAAGGTTTCCGTTTGTATGCAAATTGCGATGAGGATCGAGTTCTCCTATTGAAGGAAGAGTATAAAACGCGACCGATACGCGGTCTTCGAGGTGTGCAGATCGTAGTTAGTGGTACGGTTATTTCTTTCGTTAGTTATAAGCATAAACCCTTTATAATACGGGGACTTTTGTGGGTTATAATTAATAAGCTGTGAATTATATACGGCATATTGACCATTCCTGTTGTTTTTGCCTTCTCAAGCTGATATTGTTAGCCGGTCGCACGTTTATTTAGAGTTTAAGATGTATTTCAAATCAGTTTGGTACGTCTGGGACTTTGGTCGTTCCGGGCTCTTTGGTTGGCCTCAGGTTTGAGACGAATGGGCCATTCTTGTTGGTTCTCCTGGCGCTGACGCGGTTCGCCGGTTATTTACGGTTATTTATATCGTTAGTTAATAGAATATCCCCTTTATAATACGGGGACTTTGGTGGGTTATAATTAATAAGCTGAAAATTAATACACGGGTTTACGGCACATGGACCATTCCTGTTTTCTTTTGCATCCTCATGCTGCTATTGTTAGCCGGGTCGCCATTTATTTAGGGATTCAGCTGTATTTCAAATCAGTTTGGTACGTCTGGGACTTTGGTCGTTCCGGGTTGGTTCTGGAGGTGGCGTATGGGCCATTCGTGTTGGTTCTCCTGGTGCTGACGCGGTTCGCCGGGTCGTAGACTGCTGAACGGGGGTTTCAGCTGGATGAATTCAGATGTTTCGTGTTTGAAACAGGTTTCAAACTTGGTTGGTACTTGGTCAGTTAAAATCTGTGTTTTGGTTGTTTCAAACAGAGTGATTTAAATAATTTGGGAATTTTGAACCTTATGTCATACTTTTTTATTTAACTTTTTATATTGGTTTTGTTGGTTGTTTGGAACTAGTTTGAGTTTCAGGAAGAAACATTGGTATTTTAGTTTCTTATTTACATGATATTTGTTTATACAGTAATTTCGCATTAATTTTGTGGTGTGATTATTGGAATTTTTGGTTGTCTGTATATTTATATTGTTAGTTGTATTAAATGGTTATTTTGTTTAGTAATTTTTTGTTCGATTACTTTTGACATAAATAAAAGTAAGGTTGATCGACCACACGGCGAGACGCATTTAAGGGAATCAATCAGTAAGCAATCATTCTATGTGTTTGCCTTTTAAGCTTTTTGTTACTAACACCAAATATCTATGGTGGCTGATTTCTGCCAAGTCGTGTTTTCGCATTGTTGCGCTTCACAAACGCGCCGTTACGAAGCGCGACGTTGTGAAATTATCACTTTTGTCGTGCCCGAGCGCTAATTTGTCGCGTTGACGCGTTTCAAACGCGTGAACGCGACATCACGACAAACTGAGTGCGAATACACGACAATCAAACGTGATAACGTTGGCGCCTTTTTTTTTTTCTTTTTTTTTTTTGTCATGCTGTCGTGTCCGAGCGTCTAATGAGCGAAGCACGAAACAACGACAAACTGCACTTGTGTTGTTGTGCCGTTGCTTTCCGGTTCGCATATGCAGAAGCTTTACAAATATGCACTGGGAATGCGCTTTAATAAATTTCAATTTTCAAAGGCTAACCACTTGCATTATCCAAGATTTATTCTGCTGTAATTGTCATATGCATGTAATGCAATCATATATACTTGCTAAAAAGGCAAATAAATCTGCATATACCTGAATGTGATGCCATGGCAACAATAACAAATACAGATTGTGTCCTTAGCTTAATAGATTGTTTACCAGTTGAACAGGAAATAGAATACCAGAAACTGACCTTATTGGGTCAGTTTTGTAGGTTAAAATCGAATGTGCTTTAAAGTCTGTTTTTTATATAGACTTAGTTATTTTTTTATAGGAAAAAATCATCATGGGTTTCTTCCCAGATATAGAATTTATACTTGATAAATATAATCTTAGGAGGATACTTGATCGTTACATATCGGATGGGATATTTCCTTCGAAACACAACTGTAAAATTTTGACTAGGAATGCTAAAAGGAGTTCATTAATACTCGACTGGAATATTAGAACTTCCGCTGAGAATTTTAAACATTTTAGATTTGTTCAAAATCGTTTTCAGGTTTGTACAATTTTGTACAAGTTTGCTGAATGATTTCCTAAAACTCTTGTATTTACAAAATCTTATTCAGCCAGTGGATTATTTAGCATATTATGTTGATTAATGTCGCATGCAGAAGTAATTTTTCATTTGCTTCTTGACTTTAACAAAGGTAACTGTCATAAGAATACGTTCCAGTTAGTGATCACTAATACAATGGGATACTAGTATAAAGTCTGGTCTGTACTTTCAAATTAAACGCGTCCTGAATTGTGTTACACTAGATTAAGTGTGCACCATCCAGATATTGAAGCCGAACTGCTACTGAATTACAGTTATGATTATTTGCTATATCTGTTTTTCAGACATGCTCATTGCATTTATCTAAGATAAAATTCTATATGCACATGTGTACATGTATGTATATGTACATGTGTACGCATACCTAAAGTATGTAAAATATGTGTATGTGTATATATATGTGCACACATACGAGTGTAAATTGAACATTATTCAGGGTATATAAGTGTACATGTATATGTAACATAGAAGACCGTAAGTTTAATTAGACATTAAGTCCAAGGATACTTACGGTTCGTCTTTACAATCATTAAAATCATTCTTAATTGACCTATTCTTTGTCTCCATGCTTCGTTTCGATGGAGACATCGTATCAAGGTGTTTATTGTCTCCTTTCGTTGTAATTGTAACATTATTGTATTAATCTGTATACTTTTAATCATCTTCTGTTGTAATATGTATTTCTTTTTCATTCTCTTTATTATTTTTTTATATAGTTCTGTTTGTTGTCCATGTTTATACTCGTCATTTATGTGACGGAAATAAAAGATATATACGTGTATATATAGTATGATAAGTATTTCGTTATAGGAGTATCCGGCAAAGAAGTAATCACGAATTAGATTTGAGACTGGCGTCTGTTAAGGACATTATAGGCTACATATCTTACGATGACAGACCACTCCACCTCGTATTCTATTGCATTTCTCTTGAATACTGAGACAAATGTATAGGCCTAAATTGATTCAGTCGGGGAAGACTAAGCCATTACATCAGAAATGGTTGGTTATTGTAAAAACGATTATATACTGTACATGTATATATTTTATGATACAAACTTACACAAACAGAGCTAAAATACGCGCGCGCGCGCGTGTGTGTTTGTGTAATTTATTTCAACGTTACAAAAACTGATGGTGACATAATAGCGTCTTAAAGGTCGCCGACACACCAGAACGATATTACTTATGCATGTATGTGTGCATCTTCCATCTAAAAACGCTTTAAACAGCAAAGCCGTGCTGATAAAAGAACTAAACCTACGTATAGTACAAAACAAAACCTTATGCTTATCTTGAACATTTTCATAACAACCATTGTCTAGTCAGTTGATCAAAATTACCATTACAATCATAGATGTATGTGTATTATTAAACAAGAAAACTAAAGGATATTATTCAAGGTTAAATTTCTGCGAATGCGAACCGGAAGGCGACGGCACGACAACACGACAAATGCAGTTTGTCGTTGTTTCGTGCTTCGCCCCTTAGACACGCGACAGCACGACGTTCAAACGCGCGGGCACGACAAAAAAGGGCGCCAACATTATCGCGTTTGATTGTCGTTTCTTCGCACTGAGTTTGCCGCGCTGTCGCTTTCGCGCGTACGAAACGCGACATCGCGACAAACTTCAGCGCGGGCACGACAAACGTGTAAATTTCGGAGCGTTTGTGAAGCGCGACACCGCGTAGACAAGACATGGCAGAAATTAGCCACCATATGTATCGGACTAGTTATCTACCTGTCTTCCCCCTCCCCCTTTCTATCTCTCTCTCTCCCTCTCTCTTAATTATAAATACAAACTAAAAAAGTATTCTAATCATGCACCCTTCCCTTTCTTTCCTTCATTTAAACTCACTTTAGCTAAAATCAGTAGATTAACTAAATGTATTTGGAAAGTAATTGTTTTGTAAGATTCCCCCAAGCCCCACCGAAATGTGACAGGTGGGTGCGCTCCCGTTAACTCTCGAGGCACGCGATAAAGTGCGTTATTTCGGACAGCTGCCGATCTCTGACAATAAGTCTATGAATAGTAAAACATTAATTTTATAAGTAATCTTTTTTTTTTAGCTCACATGAGCACTACGGGCTCAAGGTGAGCTTTTCTGATCGCCTTTTGTCCGGCGTCCGTCGTCCGTCGTCCGTGCGTGCGTGCGTCCGGCGTCAACAATTGCTTCAAACAACATCTCCTCCTAAACGGCTTGGCCAATTTGAAAAATATTTTGCAGGAATGTTCCTTGGATGAAGCTCTACTAAAGTTGTATAAATGGTTCTGGTCCATTGCATAATTAGGTCACAGGAGCTAAAAATAGATTATAAAAATGCAAACTTTAAAAATCTTCTTCTGCAAAACTGCAGGGTCTAGAGCTTAGATATTTAATGTGAAGCATTGTCTAGTGGATGCCTACCAAGATTGTACAAATCATAGCCCAATGGTGATAAATGACCCCGCATAAGGGGTCACTTGTTTTACATAAGTTATATAGGAAAACTTAAAAAATCTTCTTCCATGAATGCATAAGGCCTAGAGCTTAGATATTTGGTATGTAGCATCATCTTAGTGGGCCACTACCAAGATTGTACAAATCATAGCCCAATGGTGATAAATGACCCCGCATAAGGGGTCACTTGTTTTACATAGAGTTATATAGGAAAATCTTAAAAAATCTTCTTCCATGAATGCATTAGGCCTAGAGCTTAGATATTTGGTATGTAGCATCATCTAATGGGCCACCACCAAGATTGTACAAATCATAGCCCTACGGTTATAAATGACCCCGCACCAGGGGTCACTTGTTTTACATAGAGTTATATAGGAAAATCTTATAAAATCTTCCTAGAGCTTAGATATTTGGTATGTAACATCATCTTATGGGCCACTACCAAGAAATGACCCCTCACCAGGGGTCACTTGTTTTACATAGAGTTATATAGGAAAATCTTAAAAAATCTTCTTCTATGAATCCATAAGGCCTAGAGCTTAGATATTTGGTATGAAGCATCATCTTATGGGTCACCACCAAGATTGTACAAATCATAGCCCTACGGTTATAAATGACCCCGCACCAGGGGTCACTTGTTTTACATAGAGTTATATAGGAAAATCTCAAAAAATCTTTTTCTATGAATCCATAGGCCTAGAGGTTAGATATTTGGTATGTAGCATCATCTTATGGGCCATTACCAAGATTGTACAAATCATAGCCCAATGGTGATAAATGACCCCGCACCAGGGGTCACTTGTTTTACATAGAGTTAAATAGGAAACTCTTAAAAAATCTTCTTCTATGAATCAATAAGGCCTAGAGCTAAGTTTTTTGGTATGTAGTAGCATCTAATGGTTCATTACAAAGATTTTCAAAGTCTTGGCCCTACGATGGTAAATGACCCTGCACCCAAGTCTTCTCTGAAACCATATGGCCCATTGCTTAGATATTTGGTGTGTAGTATTGTCAGGGGTAAAATGTTTTAGATTAAGTTATACCAGAATCCTTGTCTGTTTAAAAACCTTGACATCAGTTGAAGCAATGGTACTCAGGTGAGCGATTCAGGGCCATCATGGCCCTCTTTTTTTTTTTTTCTTTTTTTCTTTTTTTTTTCATAAAGAGTAAAATCTCTTTATTTAAGGGAAATTTTGGCTAATTTAGCGTCTATTTCGGAAAATTTTGGCTAAATATGCATCTATTTCAGAAAATTATGGCTAATTTATCGTCTATTTCCACCACAAAATTTGCTGAATGGGGGGGGGGGGGGTATCGATCATACACTTTCAATTCAAGTAACAAATTTTTTCTGAGCAATTTTAATTTTAATTATTCCGTTTATAACCAATATCGGCTTGTTTTTAAAACTCCGAAAGTTGTTGTATACTTTCACTTTCAATTTAGATACATGCAACGCTGCACGGCAAATTAATTGAGATTTGATTGTAACAACTTATTTCTTTAAAGGATGATCATGACTTCAGGAAGTTAAACGATACTTTTTTCCCTTTTAGCCCATCTTCAAGTCTAGAGTAATGAAATCAGTAAAAAAAAAAGTGAATGTAAAAAAACTTGGGCTTTTGTGTTAAGCATTACTTTAGTTTTAATCCTGGAGTATCCAGTTCTCACCAGTATAAGAAGTTGTAAAAAAAAAATGAACAACACAATCCCTTATCTTTATGTCACGGTACCGATGGTGGGATGTGTATACAGCCGGGTTGTTCAGTCGGTAGAGCATTCGCCCTGTAAGCAAAAGGTCCCCGGGACCGGGTCCCGGTCAGTTTGCACACTTTACTCACTCTGTGACATTTATATTATCTCGAATGCATTTATATATTCCCTTCAAATATAAGGAATTATCAAATTTATTGAATACAAATTTAAAAAAAAAAAAAACTGTCCAAAACCAACAGTCAAAAATATCATTTACAAAATGGTGTCTTGAGTTCTCGCAGAATCTAGGTTCTTGTGCACTGCAATTTCCCTTTGTGGAGTCTATCCTTCTATGAAGTTTCAAGGTTATATGTAATGCTCTCGAAAAAAAATAAGTATGAAATGGGCAATAACTCCAAAAATACGATTTACAGAGTTACGGTTTTTGTGGATGACACTTTTCATCGTGAGCTCTATCCACCTGTGAAATTTCAAGTTAAAAGTTATACTTTTTTAGTTATGATCCAGACAAAATTGAAGTCTGAAATTTAACAAAGGGCAATAACTCTAAAATATGATGCGCAGAGTAACGGCCTTTGTACATTATATTTCTCCACGAGATCTATCTGCCTGTGAATTTTAAATTTATTAGCTTTGATACTTTTTGAGTCATGCACCGAAAGAAAGTGTAACAGACCGATTGGCAGACAAACGGACAGGCAGACAACTCTTACAAAAACAAATCAGACAAAACAAAATCATTTATGTAAGTAAAATATTATACAACTGTACAAATCAATTAATCGTTCTATTGATCGTTGTTTTGCTATCGTTAAATACCACTGAACTCTCGTTCTGGCCCGCACCTCCGAGAATTCGCGCCGAAAATATACGATATTTCGCCGAGTAGCTTATCTGTTGGTTTAAGGTCTTCGAAGAAAGTCATAGCCAAACTATTTTATATGCCCTAACTTAAATATGTTCTGTATTGTTGCAGCGGTAAATAAATACTATATGTTATGCAATGCTGAATAAATCACGTAACGTTACGTATGTTATGTATCATAAAACTCCATTGCTTTTGGCAGTTTGCATAGCAGAAGTCACGACAAAGGATAAAACACAATTTAGGTCATCTGGGTAGAATCATTGACATGGGAGGTAGACCATGAGTACATATAAGGCATCTGGGTAAAATTATTGACCCAGGAAGTAGACCATGAGTACATATAGTCATCTGGGTAGAATTATTGACATGGGAGGTAGACCATGAGTACATATAGGTCATCTGAGTAGAATCAGTGACATGATATGTAGACAATGAGTACATATATATTATCTGAGTAGAATCATTGAAATGGGAGGTAAACCATGAGTACATATAGCCCATCTGGGTAGAACCAGTGACATGGGAGGTAGATCATGAGTACATATTGGTCATCTGGGTAGAACAGTGACATGGGAGGTAGACCATGAGTACATATAGGTCATCTGGGTAGAACCAGTGAAATTGGAGGTAGACCATAAGTACATATAGGGCATCTGGGTAGAATTATTGAAAAAGGAGGTAGACCATGAGTACATATAGGTCATCTGGGTAGAACCAGTGAAATTGGAGGTAGACCATAAGTACATATAGGGCATCTGGGTAGAATTATTGAAAAAGGAGGTAGACCATGAGTACATATAGGTCATCTGGATAAAACCAGTGAAATTGGAGGTAGAGCTTGAGTACAAATATTTCATCTTGGTAAAATCATTGAAATGGGAGGTAGACCATGAGTACATATAGGTCATCTGGGTAAAATCATTGAAATGGGAGGTAGACCTTGAGTACAAATATTTCATCTTGGTAAAATCATTGAAATGGGAGGTAGACCATCAGTACATATAGGTCATCTGGGTAAAATCATTGAAATGGGAGGTAGACCTTGAGTACAAATATTTCATCTGGGTAAAATCATTGAAATGGGAGGTAGACCATGAGTACATAGAGGTCATCTAGGTAAAATCATTGAAATGGAAGGTAGACCATGAGTACATATACGTCATCTGGGTAGAACCAGTGACATGGGAGGTAGACCATAAGTATATATTGGTCATCTGGGTAAAACCAGTGACATGGGAGGTAGACCATGACTACATATAGGCCATCTGGGTAGAATCAATGACATGGGAGGTAGACCATGAGTACATATAGGCCTTCTGGGTAGAACCAGCGACATGCAAGGTAGACCATGAGTACATATAGGTCATCTGGAAAAATCATGAAATGGGTCTAGAGACCATGATACATATAGGTTATCTGAGTAAAATCATTGAAATTCGAGGTAGACCTTGAGAAAAAAAAAAAAAAAAAAAAAAAAAAAAAAAAAAAAAAAAAAAAAAAAAAAAAAAAAAAATTTTTTTTTTTTTTTTTTTTTTTTTTTTTTTTTTTTTTTTTTTTTTTTTTTTTTTTTTTTTTTTTTTTTTTTTTTTTTTTTTTTTTTTTTTTTTTTTTTTTTTTTTTTTTTTTTTTTTTTTTTTTTTTTTTTTTTTTTTTTTTTTTTTTTTTTTTTTTTTTTTTTTTTTTTTTTTTTTTTTTTTTTTTTAGGCTCTGGGTAGAACCAGTGAAATGGAGGTAGAGCTTGAGTACAATAGATTCATCTGGTAAACATAAACATGGGAAGGTAGACCATGAGTACATAGAGGTCATCTAGGTAAAATCATTGAAATGGGAGGTAGACCTTGAGTACAAATATTTCATCTGGTAAATCATTGAAATGGAGGTAGACCATAGTACATATAGGTCATCTGGGTAAAATCATTGAAATGGGAGGTAGATTATGAGTACATATAGGTCATCTGGGTAAAATCATTGAAATGGAGGTAGACCATGAGTACATATAGGTCATCTGGGTAGAACAGTGACATGGGAGGTAGACCATAAGTAATATATGGTCATCTGGGTAAATCCATGAACATGGGAGGTAGACCATGATACATATAGGCATCTGGTAAATCATGAAATGGGAGGTAGACCATGAGTACATATAGGCTATCTGGTAGAACAGACATGCAGGTAGACCATGAGTACATATAGGTCATCTGGTAGAACAGTGAATGGAGGTAGACCATGAGTACATATAGGCATCTGGGTAGAACATGACATGGAGGTAGACCATGAGTATATAGATAGGTCATCTGGGTAGAACCAGTGACATGGGAGGTAGACCATGAGTACATATAGGCATCTGGGTAGAATCATGAAATGGGAGGTAGACCATGAGTACATATAGTCATCTGGTAGAACCATTGACATCGAGGTAGACCATGAGTACATAAGGCATCTGGTAGAATCATGAATGGGAGTAGACCATGAGTACATATAGGTCATCTGGGTAGAATATTTGACATGGAGGTGGACCATGAGTACATATAGGTCATCTGGGAAGAATCATTAAACAGGAGGTAGACCTGAGTCCAATACGTCATCTGGGTAAAACATGAAATGGGAGGTAGACCATAAGTATGTATAGGTCATCTCGGGTAGAAACATGAATGGGAGGTAGCCCAATGAGTACATATAGGTCATCTGGGGTAAAATCATTTGAAATTGGAGGTAGACCATGAGTACATATAGGCATCTCGCTAGAATTATTGGGAGGTAGACCATGAGTACATATAGGCCATCTGGTAAACCATGACATGGGAGGTAGACATGAGTACATATATCATCTGGTAGAAACCAGTGAATGGGAGGTAGACATGAGTACTATAGGGCATCTAGTAAAATCATTGAAATGGGAGGTAGACCATGAGTATATATAGGTCATCTGGTAAAATCATTGAAATGGGAGGTAGACCATGAGTAATATATGGTCATCTGGGTAAACCCAGTGACATGGGAGGTAGACCATGAGTACATATAGGTCATCTGGGTAGAATCAGTGAAATGGGAGGTAGACCATGAGTACATATAGGCCATCTGGGTAGAACCAGTGACAGGGAGAGGTAGACCATGAGTACATATAGTCATCTAGGTAAAACCAGTGACATGTGAGGTAGACCATTAGTACATATAGGTCATCTGGGTAGAATCAATAGACTTTGGAGGTAGACCATAAGTACATATAGGGCATCTGGGTAGAATTATGGACAAGGAGGTAGACCATGAGTACATATAGGTCATCTTGGTAAAACCAGTGAAATTTAAGGTAGACTTGAGTACAATATTTCATCTTGGTAAAATCATGGAAATGGGAGGTAGACCATGAGTACATATAGGTCATCTGGGTAGAAGCAGTGAAATTGGAGGTAGACCATAAGTACATATAGGTCATCTGGATAAAATCATTGAAATGGGGTCTAGACCATGAGTACATATAGGTTATCTGAGTAAAATCATTGAAATTCGAGGTAGACCTTGAGTACAAAAAGGGCATCCGGGTAGAATCATCGGAATGGGAGGTAGACCATGAGGACATATAGGTCATCTGGGTAAAATCATTGACATGGGAGGTAGACCATGAGTACATATAGGTCATCTAGGTAAATCATTGAAATGGGAGGTAGACCATGAGTACATATAGGCATTCGGTAGAACCAGTGACATGGAGGTAGACATGAGTACATATAGGCCATCTGGGTAGACATGAAATGGGAGTAGACCATGAGTACATATAGGTCATCTGGGTAGAACAGTGACATGGAGGTAGACTATGAGTACATTAGGGCATCTGGTTAAATCATAGAAATGGAGGTATACCATGAGTACATATAGGCCATCTGGATAGAACCAGTGACATGGAGGTAGACCATGTGTACATATATGGCATTGGTAGAATTAGAAAGGAGGTAGACCATGAGTATTGTAGGCCATTGGGTAGAACAATGACAGGAGGTGACTTGAGTACATATAGGTCATCTGGGTAAACAGTGAAATGGAGGTAGACTAGTACATATATGGCATTGGTAGAACAGTGACATGGAGGTAGACATGAGTATATAGTCATCTGGT
>CM037789.1:4573269-4623269 GCA_021229015.1 Solen grandis
ATTTTCATTTTAAAACTTACACAGTTTGCAGTTCTGCAGAATTTCTACAAATATTTTCAGTCAGAACGTCATATGACGTCATGTGACGTCATAAGCATACTTCTTAATTTTCATTTTAGGGCAATGATTTTGACATGATGCCAGTTGTTCAGAATAATGAAAATTTCAGAGTTATGAAAGTAAAGTATGCGCTTTTGAACAAAAGCATCTTCAGCACCCTATGACGTCACATGACGTCACAGCTAAAAATAGTGAAAAATGGTGTTCGCGCTCTACAGCCGTCATTTATGGTCGGATTTTCTTCAAATTTTCACAGATGGTACATCTTGAAACTAAGGTGTGCATATCCTGACAGCTAACCGAAATTCCGAAAGACCGAAGTTCGGTGGCTGAAATAAGATTCGAACATAGGACCGAAAATTTCATTTTAGGATTAAAGAGCTTCAGGATGAGATAGAAAGTTGAAACTTACACAGTTTGCAGTTCTGCAAAATTTATACAAATTTTTGGAGTCGGAACGTCATATGACGTCATGTGACGTCATAAGCATACTTCTTAATTTTCATATTAGGGCAATGATTTCGACATGATGCCAGTTGTTCAGAATAATGAAAATTTCAGAGTTATGAAACTAACGTATGCGCTTTTTAACAAAAGCATCTTCAGCACCCTATGACGTCACATGACGTCACAGCTAAAAATAGTGAAAAATGGTGTTTGCGCTCTACAGCCGTCATTTATGGTCAGATTTTCTTCAAATTTTCACAGATGGTACATCTTGAAACTAAGGTGTGCATATCCTGTCAGCTAACCGAAATTCCGAAAGACCGAAGTTCTGTGGCTGAAATAAGATTCGAACATAGGACCGAAAACTTCATTTTAGGATTAAAGAGCTTCAGAATGAGACAGAAAGTTGAAACTTACACAGTTTGTAGTGCGACAGAATATCTACATATATTTTGAGTCGTGACGTCATATGACGTCATATGACGTCATAAGCATACTTCTTAATTTTTATATTAGGGCAATGATTTCGACATGATGCCAGTTGTTCAGAATAATGAAAATTTCAGAGTTATGACAACAAAGTATGCGCTTTTGAACAAAAGCATCTTCAGCACCCTATGACGTCATGTGACGTCTGAGCTAAAAATAGTGAAAATGGTGTTAACGCTCTACAGCCGCCATTTATGGTCGGATTTTCTTCAAATTTTTACAGATTGTACATCTTGAAACTAAGGTGTTCATATCCTGTCAGCTAACCGAAATTCCGAAAAACCGAAGTTCTGTTGCTGAAAAAAGACTCGAACATAGGACCGAAAATTTCATTTTAGGATTAAAGAACTTCAGGATGAGATAGAAAGTTGAAACTTACACAGTTTGCAGTTCTGCAGCATTTCTACAAATATTTTGAATCGTGACGTCATAGGACGTCATAAGCATACCACTTAATTTTAATTTGGGGCAATGATTTCGACATGATGCCAGTTGTTCAAAATAATGAAAATTTCAGAGTTATTGCAGTAAAGTATGCGCTTTTGAGCAACAGTATTTTCAGCTGAAAATAGTGAAAAATGGTATTCACGCTCTACAGCCGCCATTTATGATAAGATTTTCTTCAAATATTTACAGATGGTACATTTTGCAACTAAGGTGTGAATATTTTGTCAGCTAACCTTAATTCCTAAAAACCGAAGTATTTTGGCTGAAGTAAGATTCGAACATAGGACCTTTAAACTAGAAATCAAGTTTGCAGTCATGTCCTTACGTCATATGACATCATGTTACGTCACAGACTAATACTTAGTTCTTATCATTTGCACTGATTTCGGAATATAATGTCAGTTGTTCAGCATGAACATGAAATACTACCAGAGGTGAGTCATTACATGAAACTTCTATCTCCTGTTTTTTGCATTAACACAGCTTGCAGAAAGTCCTATCATTCGTTTTCACGAATGACATCTAGTTATTATTATTATTATTATTATTATTATTATTCTTTTCTTCTTCCTAACTAAACGCTTATTTTTATATGTTGCAATAGTCCTAGGACGATGAAATTTTTATAGCTTATTAGTCACGTGAGGAAATTTTGATTTCAATGATTTTCAGCACCCTATGACGTCACATGACGTCACAGCTAAAAATAGTGAAAAATGGTGTTCGCGCTCTACAGCCGTCATTTATGGTCGGATTTTCTTCAAATTTTAACAGATTGTACATCTTGAATCAAAGGTGTGCATATCTTGTCAGCTAACCGAAATTGCGAAAGACCGAAGTTCTGTGGCTGAAATGAGATTCGAACATAGGACCGAAAATTTCATTTTAGGATTAAAGAGCTTCAGGATGAGATAGAAAGTTGAAACTTACACAGTTTGCAGTTCTGCAGAATTTCTACATATATTTTGAGTTGTGACGTCATAGGACGTCATGTGACGTCATAGGCATACTTCTTAATTTGCATTTTAGGGCAATGGTTTCGACATGATGCCAGTTGTTCAGAATAATGAAAATTTCAGAGTTATGACATGAAAGTATGCCCTTTTGAACAAAAGCATCTTCAGCACCCTATGACGTCACATGACGTCACAGCTAAAAATAGTGAAAAATGGTGTTCGCGCTCTACAGCCGTCATTTATGGTCGGATTTTCTTCAAATTTTCACAGATCGTACATCTTGAATCAAAGGTGTGCATATCCTGTCAGCTAACCGAATTTCCGAAAGACCGAAGTTCTGTGGCTGAAATAAGAATCGAACATAGGACCGAAAATTTCATTTTAGGATTAAAGAGCTTCAGGATGAGATAGAAAGTTGAAACTTACACATTTTGCAGTTCTGCAGAATTTCTACATATATTTTAAGTCGTGACGTCATATGACGTCATGTGACGTCATAGGCCTACTTCTTATTTTTCATTTTAGTGCAATGATTTCGATATGATGCCAGTTGTTCAGAATAATGTAAATTTCAGAGTTATGACAGTAAAGTATGCGCGTTTAAACAAATGCATCATCAGCACGCTATGACGTCACATGACGTCAGAGCTAAAAATAGTGAAACATGGTGTTCGCGCTCTACAGCCGTCATTTATAGTCGGATTTTCTTCAAATTTTCACAGATGAAACAATTTAAAACTAATGTGTGCATATCCTGTCAGCTAACCGAAATTCCGAAAGACCGAAGTTCTGTGGCTGAAATAAGATTCGAACATAGGACCGAAAATTTCATTTTAGGATTAAAGAGCTTCAGGATGAGATAGAAAGTAGAAACTTACACAGTTTGCAGTTCTGCAGAATTTCTACAAATATTTTGAGTCGTGACGTCATATGACGTCATGTGACGTCATAAGCATACTTCTTGATATTCATTTTAGGGCAATGATTTCGACATGATGCCAGTTGTTCAGAAAAATGAAAAATTCAGAGTTATGAGAGTATGGTATGCGCTTTTGAACAAAGGCATCTTCAGCACCCTATAACGTCACATGACGTCACAGCTAAAAATAGTGGAAAATGGTGTTCGTGTTCTACAGCCGTCATTTATGATCAGATTTTCTTCACATTTTTACAGATGGTACATCTTGAAACTAAGGTGTGAATATTTTGTCACCTCACCTTAATTCCGAAAACCGAAGTTCTGTTGCTGAAATAAGATTCGAACATGGAATTAAATAATAAGTATGTGCAGTAAATTCGAACATAGGACTTTTAAACTAGAAATCAAGTTTGCGGTCATGTCCTGACGTCATATGACATCATGTTACGTCACAGACTAATACTTAGTTCTTATTGTTTGCACTAATTTCGGAATAAAATGTCAATTGTTCAGCATGAACATGTAATACAGAGGTGAGTCATTGCACGAAGCTTCTATCTCCTGCTTTTTGCATTAACACAGTTTGCAGAAAGTCCTATCATTCGTTTTCACGAATGACATCTAGTTATTATTCTTTTCTTCTTCCTAACTAAACGCTTATTTTTATATGTTGCAATAGTCCTAGGACGATGAAATTTTTATGGCGTATTAGTCACGTGAGGAAATTTTGATTTCAATGATTTTCAGCACCCTATGACGTCATATGACGTCACAGCTAAAAATAGTGAAAAATGGTGTTCGCGCTCTACAGCCGTCATTTATGGTCGGATTTTCTTCAAATTTTCACAAATGGTACATCTTGAATCAAAGGTGTGCATATCCTGTCAGCTAAGCGAAATTCCGAAAGACCGAAGTTCTGTGGCTGAAATAAGATTCGAACATAGGACCGAAAATTTCATTTAAGGATTAAAGAGCTTCAGGATGAGATAGAAAGTTGAAACTTACACAGTTTGCAGTTCTGCAGAATTTCTACATATATTTTGAGTGGTGACGTCATATGACGTCATGTGACTTCATAGGCATACTTCTAAATTTTCATTTTCGGGCAATGATTTCGACATGATGCCAGTTGTTCAGAGTAATGAAAATTTCAGAGATATGACAGTAAAGTATGCGTTTTTGAACAAAAGCATCTTCAGCACCCTATGACGTCACATGATGTCACAGCTAAAAATAGTGAAAAATGGTGTTCGCGCTCTACAGCCGTCATTTATGGTCGGATTTTCTTCAAATTTTCACAGATGGTACATTTTGAATCAAAGGTGTGCATATCCTGTCAGCTAACCAAAATTCCGAAAGACCGAAGTTCTGTGGCTGAAATAAGATTCGAACATAGGACCGAAAATTTCATTATAGGATAAAAGAGCTTCAGGATGAGATAGAAAGTTGAAACTTACACAGTTTGCAGTTCTGCAGAATTTCAACATATATTTCAGTCGTGACGTCATATGACGTCATGTGACGTCATAGGCATACTTCTTAATTTTCATTTTAGGGTAATGATTTCGACATGATGCCAGTTGTTCAGAATAATGAAAATTTCAGAGTTATGACAGTAAAGTATTCGCTTTTGAATAAAAGCATCTTCAGCACCCTTTGACGTCACATGACGCCACAGCTAAAAATAGTGAAAAATGGTGTTTGCGATCTACAGCCGCCATTTATGGTCGGATTTACTTCAAATTTTCACAGATGGTACATCTTGAAACTAAGGTGTGCATATCCTGTCAGCCAACCGAAATTCCGAAAGACCGAAGTTCTGTGGCTGAAGTAAGATTCGAACATAGGACCGAAAATTTCATTTTAGGATGAAAGAGCTTCAGGATAAGATAGAAAGTTGATACTTACACAGTTTGCAGTTCTGCAGAATTTCTACATATATTTTGAGTCGTGACGTCATATGACGTCATGTGACGTTATAGGCATACTTCTTAATTTTCATTTTAAGGGTAATGATTTTGACATGATGCCAGTTGTTCAGAATAATGAAAATTTCAGAGTTACGACAGTAGAGTATGCGCTTTTGAACAAAATAATTTTCAGCACCCTATGACGTCATGTGACATCAAAGCTAAAGAAGTCCATACGAAAAAAAATAAAAGAGTAAAGGGTAGAGAATTTAATATATATTCTTTCTAACGGAATTAATCTTAATATTTTTCAATTTTAGCAGAAAGTCCTATCATTCGTATCAACGAATGAAATCTAGTTATTATTATTCTTTTCTTCTTCCTAACTAAACGCTTATTTTTTTTATGTTGCAATAGTCCTAGGACGATGAAATTTTTACGGCTTATTAGTCACGTGAGGAAATTTTGATTTCAATGATTTTCAGCACCCTATGACGTCACATGACGTCACAGCTAAAAATAGTGAAAAATGGTGTTCGCGCTCTACAGCCGTCATTTATGGTCGGATTTTCTTCAAATTTTTACAGATGGTACATCTTGAATCAAAGGTGTGCATATCCTGTCAGCTAACCGAAATTCCGAAAGACCGAAGTTCTGTGGCTGAAATAAGATTCGAACATAGGACCGAAAATTTCATTTTAGGATAAAAGAGCTTCAGGATGAGATAGAAAGTTGAAACTTACATAGTTTGCAGTTCTGCAGAATTTCTACAAATCTTTTGAGGTGTGACGTCATATGACGTCATGTGACGTCATAAGCATACTTCTTAATTTTCATTTTAGGGCAATGATTTCGACATGATGCCAGTAGTTCAAAATAATGAAAATTTCAGAGTTATGAAAGGAAAGTATGCGCTTTTGAACAATAGCATCTTCAGTACCCTATGACGTCATGTGACGTCACAGCTAAAAATAGTGAAAAAAGGTGTTCGCGCTCTACAGCCGTCATTTATGGTCGGATTTTCTTCAAATTTTCACAGATGGTACATCTTGAATCAAAGGTGTGCATATCCTGTCAGCTAACCGAAATACCGAAAGACCGAAGTTCTGTGGCTGAAATAAGATTCGAACATAGGACCGAAAATTTCATTTTAGGATAAAAGAGCTTCAGGATGAGATGGAAAGCTGAAACTTACACAGTTTGCAGTTCTGCAGAATTTCTACAAAAAATTTTGAGTCGTGACGTCATATGAAGTCATGTGACGTCATAAGCATACTTCTTAATTTTCATATTTGGGCAATGATTTCGACATGATGCCAGTTGTTCAGAATAATGAAAATTTCAGAGTTATGAAAGCAAAGTATGCGCTTTTGAAGAAAAGCATCTTCAGCACCCTATGACGTCACATGACGTCACAGCAAAAAATAGTGAAAAATGGTGTTTACGCTCTACAGCCGACATTTATGGTCGGATTTTCTTCAAATTTTCACAGATGGTACATTTTGAAACTCAGGTGTGCATATCCTGTCAACTCACCGAAATTCCCAAAGACCGAAGTTCTGTGGCTGAAATAAGATTCGAACATAGGACCGATAATTTCATTTTAGGATTAAAGAGCTTCAGGATGAGATAGAAAGTTGAAACTTACACAGTTTGCAGTTCTGCAGAATTTCTACATATATCTTGAGTCTTGACGTCATATGACGTCTTGTGACGTCATAAGCATACTTCTTAGTTATCATATTTGGGCAATGATTTTGACATGATGCCAGTTGTTCAGAATAACGAAAATTTCAGAGTTATGACAGTAAAATATGCCCTTTTGAACAAAAGCATCTTTAGCACACTATGACGTCATGTGACGTCAGAGCTAAATATAGTGAAAAATGGTGTTCACGCTCTACAGCCGCTATTTATGGTCGGATTTTCTTCAAATTTTCACAGATGGTACATCTTGAAAGTTAGGTGTGCATATCCTGTCAACTAATCGAAATTTCGAAAGACCGAAGTTCTGTGGCTGAAATAAGATTCGAACATAGGACTGAAAATTTCATTTTTGGATTAGAGAGCTTCAGGATGAGATAGAAAGTTGAAACTTAAACATTTTGCAGTTCTGCAGAATTTCTACATATGTTTAGAGTTATGATATCATATGACGTCATGTGACGTCACAGACTAATACTTAGTTCTTATCATTTGCACTAATTTCGGAATATAATGTCAATTGTTCAGCATGAACATGAAATACTACCAGAGGTGAGTCATTACATGAAACTTCTATCTCCTGCTTTTTGCATTAACACAGCTTGCAGAAAGTCCTATCATTCGTTTTCACGAATGACATCTAGTTATTATTATTATTATTCTTTTCTTCTTCCTAACTAAACGCTTATTTTTATATGTTGCAATGGACCTAGGACGATGAAATTTTTATGGCTTATTAGTCACGTGAGGAAATTTTGATTATAATGATTTTCAGCACCCTATGACGTCACATGACGTCACAGCTAAAAATAGTGAAAAATGGTGTTCGCGCTCTACAGCCGTCATTTATGGTCGGATTTTCTTCAAATTTTCACAGATGGTACATCTTGAATGAAAGGTGTGCATATCCTGTCAGCTAACCGAAATTCCGAAAGACCGAAGTTCTGTGGCTGAAATAAGATTCGAACATAGGACCGAAAATTTCATTTTAGGATAAAAGAGCTTCAGGATGAGATAGAAAGTTGAAACTTACACAGTTTGCAGTTCTGCAGAATTTCTACAAATATTTTGAGTCGGGACGTCATATGACGTCATGTGACGTCATAAGCATACTTCTTAATTTTCATTTTAGGGCAATGATTTCGACATGATGCCAGTTGTTCAGAATAATGAAAATTTCAGTGTTATGAAAGTAAAGTATTCGCTTTTGAACAAAAGCATCTTCAGCACCCTATGACGTCACATGACGTCACAGCTAAAAATATTAAAAAATGGTGTTTGCGCTCTACAGCCGTCATTTATTGTCGGATTTTCTTCAAATTTTTAACATATGGTACATCTTGAAACAAAGGTGTGCATATCCTGTCAGCTAACCGAAATTCCGAAAGACCGAAGTTCTGTGGCTGAAATAAGATTCGAACATAGGACCGAAAATTTCAATTTAGGATTGAAGAGCTTCAGGATGAGACAGAAAGTTGAACCTTGCACAGTTTGCAGTGCGTCAGAATTTCTACATATATTTTGAATCGTGACGTCATATGACGTCATATGACGTCATAAGCATACTTCTTATTTTTCATATTAGGGCAATGATTTCGACATGATGCCAGTTGTTCAGAGTAATGAAAATTTCAGAGTTTTGAAAGTAAAGTTTGCGCTTTTGAACAAAAGCATCTTCAGCACCCTATGACGTCACATGACGTCACAGCTAAAAATAGTGAAAAATGGTGTTCGCTCTCTACAGCCGTCATTTATGGTCGGATTTTCTTCAAATTTTCACATATGGTACATCTTGAAACTATGGTGTGCATATCCTGTCAGCTAAGCGAAATTCCGAAAGACCGAAGTTCTGTGGCTGAAACAAGATTCGAACACAGGACCGAAAATTTCATTTTAGGGTTAAAGAGCTTCAGAATGAGATAGAAAGTTGAAACTTACACAGTTTGCAGTTCTTCATAATTTCCTTAAATATTTTGAGTCATGACGTCATATGACGTCATGTGACGTCATAGGCATACTTCTTAATTTTCATTTTAGGGTAATGATTTCGACATGATGCCAGTTGTTCAGAATAATGAAAATTTCAGAGTTATGACAGTAAAGTATGCGCTTTTGAGCAACAGCATTTTCAGCACCCTATGATGTCACCTGACGTCAGAGCTAAAAATAGTGAAAAATGGTATTCGCGCTCTACAGCCGCCATTTATGATCATATTTTCTTCAAATCTTTACAGATGATACATCTTGAAACTAAGGTGTGAATATTTTGTCAGCTAACCTTAATTCCTAAAAACCGAAGTATTGTGGCTGAAGTAAGATTCGAACATAGGACCTTTAAACTAGAAATCAAGTTTGCAGTCATGTCCTGACGTCATATGACATCATGTTACGTCACAGACTAATACTTAGTTCTTATCATTTGCATTAATTTCGGAATATAATGTCAATTGTTCAGCATAAACATGAAATACTACCAGAGGTGAGTCATTACATGAAACTTCTATCTCCTACATTTGGCATTAACACAGCTTGCAGAAAGTCCTATCATTCGTTTTCACGAATGACATCTAGTTATTATTATTAGGGCTTTCTGCTTTTCGCAGAAAGACCTATTGGGTTTGTTCTGTCTTTTATTATTATTATTCTTTTTTTCCAACCTTTTCATGTTGTTATTTCATTAAGTTGCTGAAGGTCTAGGACAAAGAAATTCTATCAACAGACACGTGAAACAATGGTATTTTGGAATATATTATTTTTATCTTCACATGACGTCACATGACGTCAGAACTAAAAATAGCTACCAAAGTTTGTACGCGCTGTACAGCCGTCATTTATGGACGGATTGTCATGGAATTTTCACAGAAGTTATATATTAAGACCTCATTGTGCAGGATTATATAGGTTTGCTAAGATTCGAAAGAACTAAGGTTCTATGGCGAATCCAAGATTCGAACCAAGGACGTCAAATTTCAAATCCATATAAAATCGATTCTAGATGAGATAGAAAGTTGATAGTGTTTCCTTTGCATTTTGTAAAGATGAACATCATATGACGTCATATGACGTCATCAAGTTGTATAGAATTTCCGATTTCTTGATGTCAATTTACTCATGTTGCAAAGGCTCATAGACAATGAAAATTCAATGTCCTATGTAGGTAGTCATGAACATTTAGATTCAATGTTTAAAATTTTCATATGACGTCACATGACGTCAGAACTAAAAATAGCTACCAAAGTTTGTACGCGCTGTACAGCCGTCATTTATGGACGGATTGGCATGGAATTTTCACACAAGTTATATATTACGACCTCATTGTGCAGGATTATATAGGTTTTCCAAGATTCGAAAGAACTAAGGTTCTATGTCGAATCCAAGATTCGAACCAAGGACGTCAAATTTCAAATCCATATAAAAACGTTTCTAGGTGAGATAGAAAGTTGATATTTGGCGAGATTATATATCTCTATGTTTCCTTTCCATTTTGTAAAGATGAACGTCATATGACGTCATATGACGTCATCAAGTTGTATAGAATTTCCGATTTCTTGATGTCAATTTTCCTCATGTTGCAAAGCTTCATAGACAATGCAAATTAAATGTCCTATGTAGGTAATCATGAACATTAAGATTTAATGAGTAAAATTTTCATATGACGTCACATGACATCAAAACTTAAAAAAGCTACCAAAGTTCATCTGCGCTGCACAGCCGTCATTTATGGACGGATTGGCATGGAATTTTCACAGAAGTTATATATTACGACTTCATTGTGCAGGATTATATAGGTTTGCCAAAATTCGAAAAAACACCACGTTTGTCATGGTTTGCAGTGCAGAAAGCCCTATCTTTTGTTCAAACAGAAGAAGTCTAGTTATTCTTTTTTTCTTCCTAACTAAACGCTTATTTTTCTATGTTGCAATACTCCTAGGACGATGAAATTTTTATGACTTATTAGTCACATGAGGAAATTTTGATTTCTATGATTTTCATATGCCTATGACGTCATATGACGTCACATTTGAAATATGCTACAAAAGCTTGTACGCTGTCTACAGCCATTGTTTGTGAACCGATTTTCATCAAATTTTCACAGAATGTGTATATTAAGTTCTAGTTGTGCATGCCGGTGTCCGTTTTTCAAAATTCGAAAAGTCCATGGTTCTATAGCGAATCCAAGATTCGAACTAAGGTCGTAAATTTTTAGATGTGTTAAGGAGTATTTCAAATAAAGACCTTTAAGAAAAGTTGATATTTTATGGTCTCTAGAAGTTTTAAACATTTTGTGAAAATAAATGTCATATGACGTCACGTGACGTCATTATATGATAATGTATTTCTAATATTAACAAGAATATTTCTATATGTTGAAATTGTCGAAGGGCAATGAAAATTTAATGACACATGCTTCAAACGCTGTAATTTTGATTTCTATGATTTTCATATCTCTATGACGTCATATGACGTCACACGTGAAATAAGCTACAAAAGTTTGTACGCGGTCCAGAGCCATTATTTATGAACCGATTTTCATCAAATTTTCACAGAATGTGTATATTAAGTTCTAGTTGTGCATCCCGGTGTCCGTTTCTCAAAATTCGAAATTGCCAAGGTTCTATAGCGAAACCAAGATTCGAACCAAGGTCGTAAATTTTCAAATGCTTATAAAATCAGTCCTTTTTGAGATAGAAAGTTGATATTTGGTCAGTATGTAGGTCTCTCGAAGTCTTAAAATATTTTGAAAATTTGCATCATATGACGTCACGTGACGTCATTATATGAAAATATATTACTAACATTAACAAGATTATTTCTATATGTTGAAATGGTCGAAGAGCAATAAAAATTTAATGACATATGTTTCACACGATATAATTTCTATTTCAATATTTTTTATAAGCATATGACGTCATATGACGTCACACTTTACATATTCTACAAAAGTTTGTACGCGGTCTACAGCCATTACATATAAACCGATGTTCATCAAATTTTCACAGAATGTGTATATTAAGATCTAGTTGTGCATCCCGCTTTCCGTTTTTCAAAATTCTAAAAGACCATGGTTCTATGGAGAATCCAAGATTCGAACCGAGGTCGTTAATTTTCAAATGCTTATAAAATCGGTCCCATATGAGATAGAATATTGATATTTGAACATTGTGTAGGATTATAGATGACTGAACGATTTTGTGAAAATGAACGTCATGTGACGTCAGATGACGTCAATACATGAAAATCTATTTCTAATATTTACAAGAAAATTTCTATATGTTAAAATGGTCCATGGGAATGGAAATTATATGACATTTTGCTTCAAATGTTGATATTTTTAATTCTACAGTTTTCATATGCCTATGACGTCATATGACGTTACACTTGCCAGATGCTACAAAAGTTTATACGCGGTCTACAGCCATTGTTTATGAACCGATTTTCATAAAAATTTCACAGAAAGTGTATATTAGGTTATAGTTGAGCATCCCGGTGTCCGTTCTTCCAAATTCAAAAATGCAAAGGTTTTATGGCGGATCCAATATTCGAACCATTGGCGTCAAATTTTAAATACGTATAAAATCGTTTCCAGATGAGTTAGAAATCTAATATTTGGAAAGTAAATAAGTCTCCAAGAGTGCTTTACATTCTCTGTAGATGAACGTCATTTGACGTCATATGACGTCATAAGGTCAAAAATTATTTCTGATATATACGCGTAAATTTAATATGTTGTTAACTTCCCAGGACCATGAATCTTATGGTATATACTTTAGAAATGCTTTAAAATGCAATGTAATTCATATTAATTTGACGTTATATCACATCAGATTTGACGTCAGGACAAAAAGGTTTTACGCGGTGTACAGCCATTATTTTTGGACCGATTTTCAGCAAATTTCAAAGAATGTATATGTAACGCTCTAGTTGTGTATCCCGGGTCCTGTTTTACAAATTCGAAAAGACGAAAAGGCAATGGTTGTATAGCGAATCCAAGTTTCGAAACATTGACGTCAAATTTCAAAAACATATAAAATCGCTTCGAGATGATTTAGAAAGTTGATATTTGGACTGAATATTAGTCTTTAAGACTTATTTATATTCTGTGAAGATTAACGTTATTTGACGTCATAATGTCAAAAAGAATGTTAATATATATACGCGTTAATTTCTATATGTTGCAAAATTGCAAGGAGCATGAAAAAATTACTTGATATATTTAAGATACTTAATATTTCATTTCATTGATTTTCTTATGCCTATGATGTCATGTGACATCAAACTTGACGTTATCTACACACTCTTGTACGCGGTCTACAGCCATCATTACAAGATGGAATTCGAATTGTAAGCGTTTTAAATAAATTTGATTTGTAACATAGATTATAAAAATAGTCCAAGTTAAAAAAAATTTCCTCCAAGTTAAACGGTTTATTTTTCAAAGTTCATTTAAGTTATGGCCATACAAAAGCAAGTTAAAGGATGCAATTTCATATCCTCTTACTGTTTTTGCTTTTAAGTATTTGACAAATGTAGCAGAAAGTCCTATCATTCGTATCAACGAATGAAATCTAGTTCTTTTTTTCTTCCTAACTAAACGCTTATTTTAATATGTTGCAATGGACATAGGACGATGAAATTTTTATGGCTTATTAGTCACGTGAGGAAATTTTGATTTTTATGATATTCAGCACCCTATGACGTCACATGACGTCACAGCTAAAAATAGTGAAAAATGGTGTTCGCGCTCTACAGCCGTCATTTATGGTCGGATTTTCTTCAAATTTTCACAGATGGTACATCTTGAATCAAAGGTGTGCATATCCTGCCAGCTAACCGAATTTCCGAAAGACCGAAGTTCTGTGGCTGAAATAAGATTCGAACATAGGACCGAAAATTTCATTTTATGATTAAAGAGCTTCAGGATGAGATAGAAAGTTGAAACTTACACAGTTTGCAGTTCTGCAGTATTTCTACAAATATTTTCAGTCGTGACGTCATATAACGTCATGTGACGTCATAGGCATACTTCTTATTTTTCATTTTAGTGCAATGATTTCGATATGATGCCAGTTGTTCAGAATAATGAAAATTTCAGAGTTATTACAGTAAAGAATGCGCTTTTGAACAAAAGCATCTTCAGCACCCTATGACGTCACATGACGTCACAGCTAAAAATAGTGTAAAATGGTGTTCGCGCTCTACAGCCGTCATTTATGGTCGGATTTTCTTCATATTTTCACAGATGGTACATCTTGAACCAAAGGTGTGCATATCCTGCCAGCTAACCGAATTTCCGATAGACCGAAGTTCTGTGGCTGAAGTAAGATTCGAACATAGGACCGAAAATTTCATTTTAGGATTAAAGAGCTTCAGGATGAGATAGAAAGTTGAAACTTACACAGTTTGCAGTTCTGCAGTATTTCTACATATATTTTCAGTCGTGACGTCATATGACGTCATGTGACGTCATAGGCATACTTCTTATTTTTCATTTTAGTGCAATGATTTCGATATGATGCCAGTTGTTCAGAATAATGAAAATTTCAGAGTTATTACAGTAAAGAATGCGCTTTTGAACAAAAGCATCTTCAGCACCCTATGACGTCACATGACGTCACAGCTAAAAATAGTGAAAAATGGTTTTCGCGCTCTACAGCCGTCATTTATGGTCGGATTTTCTTCATATTTTCACAGATGGTACATCTTGAATCAAAGGTGTGCATATCCTGTCAGCTAACCGAAATTCCGAAAGACCGAAGTTCTGTGGCTGAAATAAGATTCGAACATAGGACCGAAAATTTCATTTTAGGATAAAAGAGCTTCAGGATGAGATAGAAAGTTGAAACTTACACAGTTTGCAGTTCTGCAGAATTTCTATACATATATTGAGTCGTGACGTCAAATGACGTCATATGACGTCATAAGCATACTTCTTAATTTTCATTTTAGGGCAATGATTTCGACATGATGCCAGTTGTTCAGAATAATGAAGATTTTAGAGTTATGACTGTAAAGTATGCGTTTTTGAACAAAAGCATCTTCAGCACCCTATGACGTCATATGACGTCAGAGCTAAAAATATTGAACAATGGTGTTCGCGCTCTACTGCCGCCATTTATGGTCGGATTTTTCTTGTAATTTTCACAGATGGTACAACTTGAAACTAAGGTGTACATATCCTGCCAGCTTACCGAAATTCCGAAAAACCGAAGTTCTGTGGCTGAAGTAAGATTCGAACATAGGACCAAAAATTTCATTTTAGGATTGAAGAGCTTCAGGATGAGATAGAAAGTTGAAACTTGCACAGTTTGCAGTTCTGCATTATTTCTACAAATATTTTGAATCGTGACGTCAGAGGACGTCATAAGCATACCACTTATTTTTAATTTGGGGCAATGATTTCGACATGATGACAATTGTTCAGAATAATGAAAATTTCAGAGTTATTGCAGTAAAGTATGCGCTTTTAAGCAACAGCATTTTCAACACCCTATGACGTCACGTGACGTCAGAGCTAAAAATAGTGAAAAATGGTGTTCGCGCTCTACAGCCGCCATTTATGATGAGATTTTCTTCAAAGTTTTACAGATGGTACATCTTGAAACTAAGGTGTGAATATTTTGTTAGCTAACCTTAATTCCGAAAAACCGAAGTATTGTGGCTGAAGTAAGATTCGAACATAGGACCAAAAATTTCATTTTAGGGCTAAAGAACTTCGGGATGAGATAGAAAGTTGAAACTTACACAGTTTGCAGTTCTGCAGAATTTCTTAATATATTTTGAGTCGTGACGTCATATGACGTCATAAGCATACTACTACTAGTGCTACTTTCTTTTTTTTCTTCGTAACTAAACGCTTATTTATAATATAATGTCAATTAATCACCATGAACATGAAATCCTACCAGAGGTGATACATTACATGAAACTTCTATCTCCTGCTTTTTGCATTAACACAGGTTACAGAAAGTCCTATCATTCGTTTAGACGAATGACATCTAGTTATTATTAGGACTTTCTGCCCTTTCGGCAGAAAGTCCTATTGGGTTTGTTATGTTTTTTATTATTCTTATTCTTCTTATTCTTTTTTTCTTCCTCTTGTATTTGTGTTAATTTCGATGTGTTGCCAATGGCCCAGAACAATGAAAATTTTATGGCATATATTTCAAACCACGAGCTTTCGAATACAATGAATTTCATATTCATATGACGTCATATAACGTCAGATTTGACGTCAGGTGAAAAAGGTTGTACGCGGTCTACAGCCATTATTTCTGGGCCGATTTTCATCAAAATTTCACAGAATGTGTATGTTAGGCTCTAGTTGTGCCTTCCGGTGTCCGTTTTTCAAAATTTAAAAAAGCAATGGTTCTATGGCGAGTCGAAGATTCGAACCATTGACGTCAAATTTCAAATGCGTATAAAATCGCTTCCAGATGAGCTAGAAAGATGATATTTGGACAGGATATAAGTCATTAGGTTTCCTTTATATTCTTAGAAGATGAATGTCGTATGACGTCATATTACGTCATGAGGTGAAAAGTAATTTCTAAATTTTACATGTTAATTTTTATATGTTGAAAACGTCCGAGCACCTTAAAAATTTAATAGCTTAAGCTTCAGATAAAACATTTTTCATTTCAATATTTTCCATTTGTCTATGTCGTGTTTTGACGACAAACTTGACGTCGTCTTAAAATATTTGTACGCTGTCTACAGCCATTTTTTCTGGGCCGATTTTCACCAAAATTTCACAGAATGTGTATGTTAGGCTCTAGTTGTGCCTTCCGGTGTCCGTTTTTCAAAATTAGAAAAGGCAATGGTTCTATGGCGAGTGAAAGATTCGAACCATTGACGTCAAATTTCAAATGCGTATAAAATCGTTTCCAGAGAGCTAGAAAAATGATATTTGGACAGGATATAAGTCATTAGGTTTCCTCTATATTCTCAGAAGATGAATGTCGTATGACGTCATATGACGTCATGAGGTGAAACGAAATTTCTAAATATTACGTGTTAAATTCTATATGTTGAAAACGTCCGAGAACCTTGAAAATCCAATAGCTTAAGCTTCTGATAGAACAGTTTGCATTTCAATGATTTTCATTTGCCTATGACGTGTCTTGACGTTAAACCTGACGTCGTCTTAAAATGTTTGTACGCGGCCTACAGCCATTATTTCTGGACCGATTTTCATCAAAATTTCACAGAATGTGTATGTTAGGCTCTCGTTGTGCATCCCCGTGTCCGTTTTTCAAAATTCGAAAAGGCAATGATTTTATGGCGAATCCAAGATTCGAACTTTTGACGTCATATTTCAAATGCTTGTAAAATCGCTTCCAGATGAGTTAGAAAGCTTATATTTGGGTAGTATATAAGTCTCCATGTCTGCTTTACATTCTATGAAGATGAACGTCATTTGACGTCAGATGACGTCATAAGGACAAAAAGAATTTCTGATATATATGCGTTAATTCAAATATGTTGTTAACAGCCATTATTTCAGGACGGATTTTCATCAAAATTTCACAGAATGTGTGTGTTACGCTTTAGATGTGCCATTCCGTCTCCGTTTTACCAAATATGAAAAAGCAAGGATTTTGTTGGGCATCCTTACTTTCGTTTTCAAAATATTGAAAAGACCGAGGTTCTGTGGTGAAACAAAGTTTTGAAAATATGACCTCGGAATTCCTATTTAAGGTAAAAAGCTTAATTTCACACATGTTGTAATTCAAAACGTTTTCTATAGATTTCCATAGACCAGACGTCATTTGACGTAATGGGATTATAATATGTTTTCACATTTGGTGCAATAAATTCAATGTGATCCCAATGGTCCAGAATTACAAAAATATAATAGCATATGTTAAATATGCTGAATTGATGAATTCGTCTAGAAACCTAATATTTTCTGCGTATTCCATATCTATAATTTTCAGTTTGATTGAGATTTTAACGGTTTGCAGAAAGTCCTTTCGTTTGCCGTGCAAATGAAATCTAGTTATTACAGTGGAAACTCCCTAAACCGGACACCCTCGGGACCAGCAAAAAAGTCCGGATTAGAGAGGATTCCGGATTACGGAGGTTTTGTAAATCAGACTCAGCTGTTGTTGTGGATGATGATGTTGATGGTGATATTTTTTCTTAACTTTTTTTTAATAGATCTTTATTGTCATAATTGTATTTTGAACATAATACCCACTCTATTTTTCTCTCAGATATTTTTAATAATCACCTGCTATACTCTCATTCTTTTTCATCATTAATTAACAAAATTACTTACCTTTTGTCTTCCTGATCAATTTCCTGATTGTCAAGTTTGTTTTTTACACCTTATACATAATAACACTCTTTACCATATACCTGACTGTCCGTACCATAATTTTTAACCTTAATCCCATAAACCTTATACCTGACAGTCCGGACGATTATTATTTCTTCCCTTTCACCGCGTTTTTATGAAGAAACAAATGATTTTGGAAAACAGCATCCGGATTACAGGGTTTTTTTAAGCACAAAAATGACAACCGGACCAAAACTTGCGTCCGGAGTACAGAATACGGAGGATCCGGATTAG
The DNA here is from genome assembly GCA_021229015.1 of Solen grandis. NCBI lineage: Eukaryota > Metazoa > Mollusca > Bivalvia > Adapedonta > Solenidae > Solen > Solen grandis. Next base: position 4,591,777 of record CM037789.1, read on the forward strand.
AGAGTTATTTTCTATATGTATCAAATAAGCAAAAAAACGGGACTTATGAGATCGTCCGGAATGAGAAGAATTCCGGTTTACGGAGGGTCCGGTTTAGGGAGTTTCCACTGTATTATTATTCTTTTCTTCTTCCTAACTAAACGCTTATTTTAATATGTTGCAATGGACCTAGGACGATGAAATTTTTATGGCTTATTAGTCACGTAAGGAAATTTTGATTTCAATGATTTTCAACACCCTATGACGTCACATGACGTCACAGCTAAAAATAGTGAAAAATGGTGTTCGCGCTCTACAGCCGTCATTTATTGACGGATTTTCTTAAAATTTTCACAGATGGTACATCTTGAATTAAAGGTGTGCATATCCTGTCAGCTAAGCGAAATTCCGAAAGACCGAAGTTCTGTGGCTGAAATAAGATTCGAACATAGGACCGAAAATTTCATTTTAGGATTAAAGAGCTTCAGGATGAGATAGAAAGTTGAAACTTACACAGTTTGCAGTTCTGCAGAATTTCTACAAATATTTTCAGTCAGAACGTCATATGACGTCATGTGACGTCATAAGCATACTTCTTAATTTTCATTTTAGGGCAATGATTTTGACATGATGCCAGTTGTTCAGAATAATGAAAATTTCAGAGTTATGAAAGTAAAATATGCTCTTTTGAACAAAAGCATCTTGAGCACCCTATGACGTCACATGACGTCACAGCTAAAAATAGTGAAAAATGGTGTTCGCGCTCTACAGCCGTCATTTATGGTCGGATTTTCTTTAAATTTTCACAGATGGTACATCTTGAATCAAAGGTGTGCATATCCTGTCAGCTAACCGAAAATCCGAAAGACCGAAGTTCTGTGGCTGAAATAAGATTCGAACATAGGACGGAAAATTTCATTTTAGGATTAAAAAGCTTCAGGATGAGATAGAAAGTTGAAACTTACACAGTTTGCAGTTCTGCAAAATTTCTACAAATTTTTGGAGTCAGAACGTCATATGACGTCATGTGACGTCATAAGCATACTTCTTAATTTTCATATTAGGGCAATGATTTCGACATGATGCCAGTTGTTCAGAATAATGAAAATTTCAGAGTTATGAAACTAACGTATGCGCTTTTGAACAAAAGCATCTTCAGCACCCTATGACGTCACATGACGTCACAGCTAAAAATAGTGAAAATGGTGTTTGCGCTCTACAGCCGTCATTTATGGTCGGATTTTCTTCAACTTTTCACAGATGGTACATCTTGAAACTAAGGTATGCATATCATGTCAGCTAACCTAAATTCCGAAAGACCGAAGTTCTGTGGCTGAAATAAGATTCGAACATAGGACCGAAAATTTCATTTTAGGATTAAAGAGCTTCAGGATGAAATAGAAAGTTGAAACTTACAAAGTTTGCAGTTCTTCATAATTTCTTAACATATTTAGAGTCGTGACGTCAAATGTCGTCATGTGACGTCAAAGGCATACTTCTTAATTTTCATTTTAGAGCAATGATTTCGACATGATGCCAGTTGTTCAGAATAATGAAAATTTCAGAGTTATTGCAGTAAAGTATGCGCTTTTGAGCAACAGTATTTTCAGCACCCTATGACGTCACCTGACGTCAGAGCTGAAAATAGTGAAAAATGGTATTCGCGCTCTACAGCCGCCATTTATGATAAGATTTTCTTCAAATTTTTACAGATGGTACATCTTGAAACTAAGGTGTGAATATTTTGTCAGCTAACCTTAATTCCGAAAAACCGAAGTATTGTGGCTGAAGTAAGATTCGAACATAGGACCTTCAAACTAGAAATCAAGTTTGCAGTCATGTCCTGACGTCATATGACATCATGTTACGTCACAGACTAATGCTTAGTTCTTATCATTTGCACTAATTTCGGAATATAATGTCAATTGTTCAGCATGAACATGAAATACTACCAGAGGTGAGTCATTACATGAAACTTCTATCTCCTGCTTTTTGCATTAACACAGCTTGCAGAAAGTCCTATCATTCGTTTTCACGAATGACATCTAGTTATTCTTATTCTTTTTTTCTTCCACTTGTATTTGTGTTAATTTCGGTATGTTGCCGATGGCCCAGAACAATGACAATTTTATGGCATATATTTCAAACCATGATCTTTCGAATGCAATGAATTTCATATTCATATGACGTCACATAACGTCAGATTTGACGTCAGGTGAAAAAGATTGTTCGCGGTCTACAGCCATTATTTATGGACCGATTTTCATCAAAATTTCACAGAATGTGTATGTTAGGCTCTAGTTGTGCATCCCGGTGTCCGTTTTTCAAAATTCGAAAAGTCCATGGTTCTATAGCGAATCCAAGATTCGAACCAAGGTCGTAAGTTTTTAAATGCTTATAAAATCTGTCCTATGTAGGATAGAAAGTTGATATTTAGTCAGTATATAGGTCTCTAAAAGTTTTAAACATTTTGTGAAAAGAAATGTCATATGACGTCACGTGACGTCATTATATGATAATGTATTTCTAATATTAACAAGGGTATTTCTATATGTTGAAATTGTCGAAGAGCAATGAAAATTTAAGGACATATGCTTCAAATGCTGAAATTTTGAGTTCTATGATTTTCATATGCCTATGACGTCATATGACGTCACACTTGAAATATGCAACAAAAGTTTGTACGCGGTCTACAGCCATTGTTTATGAACCGATTTTCATCAAATTTTCACAGAATGTGTATATTAAGTTCTAGTTGTGCATCTCGGTGTCCGTTTTTCAAAATTCGAAAAGTCCATGGTTCTATAGCGAATTCAAGATTCGAACCAAGGTCGTAAATTTTTAAATGCTTATAAAATCCGTCCTATTTGAGATAGAAATGTGATATTTGGACAGTATATAGGTCTCTGGGAATCTTAAACATTTTGTGAAAATAAACGTCATATGACGTCACGTGACGTCATTATATGATAATGTATTTCTAATATTAACAAGAGTATTTCTATATGTTGAAATTGTCGAAGGGCAATGAAAATTTAGTGACACATGATTCAGACGCTGGAATTTCGATTTCAATGATTTTCAGAAGACTATGACGTCATATGACGTCACATTTGAAATTGACTACGAAAGATTGTACACGGTCCAGAGCCATTATCTATGGGCCGATTTTTATCAAATTTTCACAGAATGTGTATATTACGTTCTTATTGTGTATACCGTGTCCGTTTTTCAAAATTCGAAAAGTCCAAGCATCTATGGCGGATCAAAGATTCGAACCAAGGACGTCAATTTTTAAATGCTTATAAAAAACTGTCCTATTTGAGATAGAAAGTTGAAATTTTGTCAGTTAGTAGGTCTCTGGGTGTCTAACAATTATTTGAAAATAAACGTCATATGACGTCACGTGACGTCATTTTATTATTATTATTATTCTTTTCTTCTTCCTAACTAAACGCTTATTTTAATATGTTGCAATAGTCCTAGGACGATGAAATTTTTACGGGTTATTAGTCACGTGAGGAAATTTTGATTTCAATGATTATTAGCAGCCTATGACGTCACATGACGTCACAGCTAAAAATAGTGAAAAATGATGTTCGCGCTCTACAGCCGTCATTTATGGTCGGATTGTCTTCAAATTTTCACAGATGGTACATCTTGAAACTAAGGTGTGCATATCCTGTCAGCTAACCGAAATTCCGAAAGACCGAAGTTCTGTGGCTGAAATAAGATTCGAACATAGGACCGAAAATTTCATTTTAGGATTAAAGTGCTTCAGGATGAGATAGAAAGTTGAACTTACACAGTTTGCAGTTCTGCAGAATTTCTACAAATATTTTGAATCGTGACGTCATATGACGTTATGTGACGTCATAAGCATACTTTTTAATTTTATTTTAGGGCAATGATTTCGACATGATGCCAGTTGTTCAGAATAATGAATATTTCAGAGTTATGACATTAAAGTATGCGCTTTTAAACAAAAGCATCTTTAGCACCCTATGACGTCATATGACGTCAGAGCTACAAATAGTGAAAAATGGTGTTCACGCTCTACAGCCGTCATTTATGGTCGGATTTTCTTCAAATTTTCACAGATGGTACATCTTGAAATTAAGGTGTGCATATCCTGTCAGCTAACCGAAATTTCGAAAGACCGAAGTTCTGTGGCTTAAATAAGATTCGAACATAGGACCGAAAAATTCATTTTAGGATTAAAGAGCTTCAGGATGAGATAGAAAGTTGAAACTTACACAGTTTGCAGTTCTGCAGAATTTCTATATATATTTTGAGCGTTGCGTCATATGACGTCATGTGACGTCATAAGCATACTTCTTGATTTAATTTTAGCGCAATGATTTCGACATGATGCCAGTTGTTCAGAATAATGAAAATTTCAGAGTTATGAGAGTAATGTATGCGCTTTTTAACAAAAGAATTTTCAGCACTTATGACGTCATGTGACGTCAAAGCTAAAAGAAGTCCATACGAAAAAAAGTAAAGGGTAGAGAATTTAATATATATTCTTTCTAACGGTATTAATCTTAATATTTTTCAATTTTAGCAGAAAGTCCTATCATTCGTATCAACGAATGAAATCTAGTTATTCTTATTCTTCTTCTTCTTATTATTATTATTCTTTTTTTCTTCCTCTTATATTTGTGTTAATTTCGAGGTGTTGCCATTGTCTCAGAACAATGAAAATTTTATGGCATATATTTCAAACCATGAGCTTTCCGATGCAATGATTTTCATATTCATATGACGTCATATAACGTCAGATTTGACGTCAGGTGAAAAAGTTTGTACGCGGTCTACAGCCATTATTTCTTGACCGATTTTCATAAAATTTTCACAGAATGTGTATATTAGGCTCTAGTTTTGTATCCCGATGTCCGTTTTTCCAAATTCGAAAAGGCAAATGTTTTATGGCGGATCCAAGATTCGAACCATTGACGTCAAATTTCAAATGCGTATAAAATCGCTTCGAAAAAGGTGAAATTTTTGGAATATTAGTCTCTAGGTCTTCTTTACATTCTGAAAAGATGAACGCCATATGACGTCATATGACGTCATAATGCTATTTAAAATTTCGTATTCAAACTTAACGGTTTTTAAGCCCTGTAGGCTTTATTTTTTGTATGATTTGCTTGAAATTTTGTCTGAAGATGCAGTATTAGATTCTATGGAGCCATGTCACTTCCGTTTCCGGAAAATCCCAAAGGTCAAGGTCATATATCAATTATCGGGTTTTTCTTCGGCCTTAAATATCTCAAAAACGGTAAATATTCTATCGAGACACTATGCGTATAATTTGTAGTGCTTAGAAAGACCTTTCAGATGATATTTAGTTTTTGATGATCGGGGTTGAATCGGTTGAGTTATGGCGGAAAAACCAATATTTGGTCACCCCCAGTGTGTTTAACAGTTTATATCTCGAACATCTTTGATTTTTGAAAATATGATGATGAATATTATTTGTAGAGCAATGTTTGACCGTTCTTTTGATGCTTAAAGTATGGAGTTTATCTCAAAAAGTATTAAAAATATTCCTAAACATAAAGCGTGTGAAATGTAGAGAATTTTCAGACGATTATTTTGGTACCTTAAGTTTTGAAATTGATCAAAGTATAAGGGAGTTACATCAAAAATAAGAGTTTAAACATGTAGAATTTCAGCGATTTTGCCGTTATGTAAGAGTTTCACGACTTATATTTAAAATTAATAAGTCAACACATTAAGCAAATGGTATGTAGAGAATTTTAAGACGATTATTTTGGTACCTAAAGTTTTGAAATTGATCAAAGTATAAGGAAGTTACATCAAAAATACGAATATAAACCCAAGTGTAAGAATTTTCGAGAAATATCCTACTTTCGCTTTCACGTTAATTGAAGCATTTTCGGAAATATGTAAGTTTACAGCTATGTATTAGTCATATAAATTGCAAACAACTTTTTACTTATATTATATTGATATTACTAGCTAAACAAGCGTACCCTTTCCGGTGGCCGAGTGGTTAGAGCGTCCGCCTCGGGAGCGGAAGGTCGTGGGTTCGATCCCCGACCCGACATACCAAAGTCGTAAAAAATGGTACTGTTATAGCTCCCTTGCTTGGCGCTCAGCATATAAGGGTATTTGCAGGACTGGTTAGCGCGGTATCAGGATGATGTGACTGGGTGTGGTATCATGCCACATGTCTACGGCGTGATACTGCAGTGTGGTAGTCCTATACCCGCATGAAGTAGACATCGTGACTGGCTGAATTACTGTCGGTGGGACGTTAAACCCAACAAACAAACTGATATCATATATAGCAGTGTTTACTACACCGATCCCTACACACGAGGTGTGCACACTGGCGCATGTTGACGTCTTTTGAAAACATTTATTAAAGTTGCTTAAATAATCATGTTTATAGATAAACATTTACATAAGAATGAGGAGTTTCGGAAATATTTTTTGCAAAGGGACTCCTAAGGAAAGAAAAAGATGCTAAATTAAATACTAAAATACAAGTATAGATTATTAGGTTTAACGTCCCTCCGACAGTATTTAAGTCTTTTAGAGACAATGTCTACTTGAGACAAATGTAGTGTTGTCACACTGCACAGTATCACGTCGTAGACAGTTGGCATGATACCACACCCAGTCACATTATCCGGACACCGGGCCATCAGTCCTAGAACTACCCTTATTAAGCTGAGCGCCAACCAAGGGAGCTATACCAGTACCTATGTTTACGAATTTGGTAAATACAAGAATTGAATAATTGATATAACGTTTTTAAACAACTTACAGATCATGTGTTATCTCGTTTGATTTGGTATTTCCGGGGTATTCCTAGCCTTGATATCTTCCGCTGACACCGACTTTTTTTAAACGATTATTTTTTACATATTTCGTTCTTTCCTTAATGTCAGTCAGTTGATATTTTCCGATTTCTCAACTAATTCAAACAAGATAAATAAATAAAAAACAGCCATCACATAAATTGATTGAAATCTGAAAAAAAAAAATGAGCCGACAGTCAAAAAATGCGCGAAATTTATGTGTTACATCCATATTTGGAAAGCACGTGCACGTGTGTGAATACTTAAATAACACGTAACATTTATATGGTGCCATCTTCTAATATAGCAGCATAACGTAGTAATAGGGCGGGACAAACTCTAAGTTAGTCAGTGTTAATTAAGTATAGGTTAGTGTTTTTTTAGTAAGCATTAAGTCCATTAAATCGGTGTGGCACGGCAAAGCCGCGCGACCGATTTAATGGACTTAATGCTTACTAAATAACATTAACCTACTTAGTGTTTGAAATTATGTTTTGAAATTTAACGCAGTCGCACATTCCAAATATAGTATTGATTTTTTAGACTCCGCCCTATCAACCTGTTCCCGGCGTGAATTACATCACGTGACATGTGACTTCATAGGAATACTTCTTAATTTTCATTTTAGGGCAATGATTTCGACATGATGGCAGTTGTTCAGAGTAATGAAAATTTCAGAGTTATGACAGTAAACTATGCGCTTTTGAAAAAAAGCATCTTCAGCACCCTATGACGTCAAATAACGTCACAGCTAAAAACAGTGAAAGATGGTGTTCGCGCTCTGCAGCCGTCATTTATGGTCGGATTTTCTTCAAATTTTCACAGATGGTACATCTTGAAACTAAAGTGTGCATATCCTGTCAGCTAACCGAAATTCCGAAAGACCGAAGTTCTGTGGCTGAAATAAGATTTGAACATAGGACCGAAAATTTCATTTTATGATTAAAGAGCTTCAGAATGAGATAGAAAATTGAAACTTACACAGTTTGCAGATCTGCAGAATTTCTCAATATATTTTGAGTCGTGACGTCATATGACGTCATGTGACGTCATAAGCATACTTCTTAATTTTAATTTTAGGGCAATGATTTCGACATGATGCCAGTTGTTCAGAATAATGAAAATTTCAGAGTTATGATAGTAATGTATGCGCTTTTGAACAAAAGCATCTTCAGCACCCTATGAAGTCACATGACGTCACAGCTATAAATAGTGAAAAATGGTGTTCGCGCTCTACAGCCGTCATTTATGGTCGGATTTTCTTCAAATTTTCACAGATGGTACATCTTGAAACTAAGAAGAGCACATCCTGTCAGCTAATCGAAATTACGAAAGACCGAACTTCTGTGGCTGAAATAAGATTCGAACATAGGACCGAAAATTTCATTTTAGGATTAAAGAGCTTCAGGATGAGATAGAAAGTTGAAACTTACACTGTTTGTAGTTCTGCAGAATTTCTACATATATTTTGATTCTTGACGTCATAGGATGTCATGTGACGTCAAAAGCATACTTCTTAATTTTCATTTTAAGGCAATGATTTTGACATAATTCCAGTTGTTCAGAATAATGAAAATTTCAGAGTTAAGACAGTAAAGTATGTGCTTTTGAACAAAAGAATTTTCAGCACCCTATGACGTCATGTGACGTCAAAGCTAAAAGAAAGCCATACGAAAAAAAAATAAGTAAAAGGTAGAGAATTTAATATATATTCTTTCTAACGGAATTAATCTTAATATTTTTCAATGTTTAGCAGAAAGTCCTATCATTCGTATCAACGAATGAAATCTAGTTATTATTATTCTTTTCTTCTTCCTAACTAAACGCTTATTTTTATATGTTGCAATAGTCCTAGGACGATGAAATTTTTATGGCTTATTAGTCACGTGAGGAAATTTTGATTTCAATGATTTTCAGCACCCTATGACGTCACATGACGTCACAGCTAAAAATAGTGAAAAATGGTGTTCGCGCTCTACAGCCGTCATTTATGGTCGGATTTTCTTCAAATTTTTACAGATGGTACATCTTGAATCAAAGGTGTGCATATCCTGTCAGCTAACCGAAATTCCGAAAGACCGAAGTTCTGTGGCTGAAATAAGATTCGAACATAGGACCGAAAATTTCATTTTAGGATAAAAGAGCTTCAGGATGAGATAGAAAGTTGAAACTTACACAGTTTGCAGTTCTGCAGAATTTCTACAAACATTTTGAGGCGTGACGTCATATGACGTCATGTGACGTCATAAGCATACTTCTTAATTTTTATTTTAGGGCAATGATTTCGACATGATGCCAGTTGTTCAGAATAATGAAAATTTCAGAGTTATGATAGTAATGTATGCGCTTTTGAACAAAAGCATCTTCAGTACCCTATGACGTCATGTGACGTCACAGCTAAAAATAGTGAAAAAAGGTGTTCGCGCTCTACAGCCGTCATTTATGGTCGGATTTTCTTCAAATTTTCACAGATGGTACATCTTGAATAAAGGTGTGCATATCCTGTCAGCTAACCGAAATTCCGAAAGACCGAAGTTCTGTGGCTGAAATAAGATTCGAACATAGGACCGAAAATTTCATTTTAGGATAAAAGAGCTTCAGGATAAGATGGAAAGTTGAAACTTACACAGTTTGCAGTTCTGCAGAATTTCTATAAAAATTTTGAGTCGTGACGTCATATGAAGTCATGTGACGTCATAAGCATACTTCTTAATTTTCATATTTGGGCAATGATTTCGACATGATGCCAGTTGTTCAGAATAATGAAAATTTCAGAGTTATGAAAGCAACGTATGCGCTTTTGAAGAAAAGCATCTTCAGCACCCTATGACGTCACATGACGTCACAGCAAAAAATAGTGAAAAATGGTGTTTACGCTCTACAGCCGTCATTTATGGTCGGATATTCTTCAAATTTTCACAGATGGTACATTTTGAAACTCAGGTGTGCATATCCTGTCAACTAACCGAAATTCCCAAAGACCGAAGTTCTGTGGCTGAAATAAGATTCGAACATAGGACCGATAATTTCATTTTAGGATTAAAGAGCTTCAGGATGAGATAGAAAGTATAAACTTACACAGTTTGCAGTTCTGCAGAATTTCTACATATATCTTGAGTCTTGACATCATATGACGTCTTGTGACGTCATAAGCATACTTCTAAATTTTCATATTTGGGCAATGATTTTGACATGATGCCAGTTGTTCAGAATAACGAAAATTTCAGAGTTATGACAGTAAAATATGCCCTTTTGAACAAAAGCATCTTTAGCACACTATGACGGCATGTGACGTCAGAGCTAAATATAGTGGAAAATGGTGTTCACGCTCTACAGCCGCTATTTATGGTCGGATTTTCTTCAAATTTTCACAGATGGTACATCTTGAAAGTTAGGTGTGCATATCCTGTCAGCTAATCGAAATTCCGAAAGACCGAAGTTCTGTGGCTGAAATAAGATTCGAACATAGGACCGAAAATTTCATTTTAGGATTAGAGAGCTTCAGGGTGAGATAGAAAGTTGAAACTTAAACAGTTTGCAGTTCTGCAGAATTTCTACATATGTTTAGAGTTATGATATCATATGACGTCATGTGACGTCACAGACTAATACTTAGTTCTTATCATTTGCACTAATTTCGGAATATAATGTCAATTGTTCAGCATGAACATGAAATACTACCAGAGGTGAGTCATTACATGAAACTTCTATCTCCTGCTTTTTGCATTAACACAGCTTGCAGAAAGTCCTATCATTCGTTTTCACGAATGACATCTAGTTATTATATTATTATTATTATTAGGACTTTCTGCCTAGCAGGCAAAGTCATATTGGGTTTGTACTGTTTTTTTATTATTCTTCTTATTCTTTTTTTCTTCCTCTTATATTTGTGTTAATTTCGAGGTGTTGCCATTGACTCAGAACAATGAAAATTTTATGGCATATATTTCAAACCATCAGATTTCGGATGCAATGAATTTCATATTCATATGACGTCATATAACGTCAGATTTGACGTCAGGTGAAAAAGATTGTACGCGGTCTACAGCCATTGTTTGTGAACCGATTTTCATCAAATTTTCACAGATTGTGTATATTCAGTTCTAGTTGTTCATCCCGGTGTCCGTTTCTGAAAATTCGAAATTGCCAAGGTTCTATAGCGAATCCAAGATTCGAACCAAGGTCATAAATTTTCAAATGCTTATAAAATCAGTCCTTTTTGAGATAGAAAGTTGATATTTGGTCAGTATGTAGGTCTCTCGGTGTTTTAAAAATATTTTGAAAATTTGCATCATATGACGTCACGTGACGTCATTATATGAAAATATATTACTAACATTAACAAGATTATTTCTATATGTTGAAATGGTCGAAGAGCAATGAAAATTTAATGGCATATGTTTCAGACAATATAATTTTTATTTCAATACTTTTTATAGGAATATGATGTCATATGACGTCACACTTGCCATATTCTACAAAAGTTTGTACGCGGTCTACAGCCATTGTTTGTGAACCGATTTTCATCAAATTTTCACAGATTGTGTATATTAAGTTCTAGTTGTGCATGCCGGTGTCCATTTTTCAAAATTCGAAAAGTCCATGGTTCTATAGCGAATCCAAGATTCGAACCAAGGTCGTAAATTTTTAAATGCTTATAAAATCTGTCCTATTTAAGATAGAAAGTTGATATTTAGTCAGTGTTTAAAACTTTAGAAGTTTTAAATATTTTGTGAAAAGAAATGTCATATGACGTCACGTGACGTCATTATATGATAATGTATGTCTAATATTAACAAGAATATTTCTATATGTTGAAATTGTCGAAGGGCAATGAAAATTTAATGAACATGCTTAAACGCTGAAATTTTGATTTCTATGATTTTCATATCTCAATGACGTCATATGACGTCACACATGAAATAAGCTACAAAAGTTTGTACGCGGTCCAGAGCCATTATTTATGAACCGATTTTCATCAAATTTTCACAGAAAGTGTATATTAGATTTAAGTTGAGCATTCCGGTGTCCGTTCTTCCAAATTAAAAAATGCAAAGGTTTTATGGCGGATCCAATATTCGAACCATTGACGTTAAATTTTAAATACGTATAAAATCGTTTCCAGATGAGTTTGAAATCTAATATTTGGAAAGTAAATAAGTCTCCAAGAGTGCTTTACATTCTATGAAGATGAACGTCATTTGACGTCATATGACGTCATAAGGTCAAAAAATATTTCTGATATATACGCGTAAATTTAATATGTTGTTAACTTCCCAGGACCATGAAATCTTATGGTATATACTTAAGAAATGCTTTAGAATGCAATGTAATTCATATTAATTTGACGCTATATCACATCAGATTTGACATCAGGACAAAAAGGTTTTACGCAGTGTACAGCCATTATTTTTGGACCAATTTTCAGCAAATTTCAAAGAATGTATATGTAACGCTCTAGTTGTGTATCCCGGGTCCTGTTTTACAAATTCGAAAAGACGAAAAAGCAATGGTTCTATGGCGAATCCAAGTTTCGAAACATTGACGTCAAATTTCAAAAACATATAAAATCGCTTCGAGATGATTGAAAGTTGATATTTGGACTGAATATTAGTCTTTAAGACTTATTTATATTCTGTGAGGATTAACGTTATTTGACGTCATAAGGTCAAAAAGAATGTTAATATATCTACGCGTTAATTTCTATATGTTGCAAAGTTGCAAGGAGCATGAAAAAATTACTTATATTTAAGATACTTAATATTTCATTTCATTGATTTTCTTATGCCTATGATGTCATGTGACATCAAACTTGACGTTGTCTACACACTTTTGTACGCGGTCTACAGCCATTATTACAGGATGGAATTCGAATAGTAAGCGTTTTAAATAAATTTGATTTGTAACATAGCTTATAAAAATAGTCCAAGTTAAATAAATCGTTATAAAAAAATGACTTTCAGTTACTTTTGCCATTTCCTCCAAGTTAAGCGGTTTATTTTTCAAAGTTCATTTAAGTTATGGCCATACAAAAGCAAGTTAAAGGCTGCAATTTCATATCCTCTTACTTTTTTTGCTTTTAAGTATTTGACAAATGTAGCAGAAAGTCCTATCATTCGTATCAACGAATGAAATCTAGTTATTATTATTCTTTTTTTCTTCCTAACTAAACGCTTATTTTTCTATGTTGCAATACTCCTAGGACGATGAAATTTTTATGACTTATTAGTCACGTGAGGAAATTTTGATTTCTATGATTTTCATATGCCTATGACGTCATATGACTTCACATTTGAAATATGCTACAAAATTTTGTACGCGGTCTACAGCCATTGTTTGTGAACCGATTTTCATCAAATTTTCACAGAATGTGTATATTAAGTTCTAGATGTGCATGCCGGTGTCCGTTTTTCAGAATTCGAAAAGTCCATGGTTTATAAAAAGATAAAAATTTTAATTTAATTATATAGGTTTTTAAACATTTTGTAAATAAAATTATATGATAATGTATTTCTAATATTAACAAGAATATTTCTATATGTTGAAATTGTCGAAGGGCAATGAAAATTTAATGACACATGCTTCAAATGCTGTAATTTTGATTTCTATGATTTTCATATCTCTATGACGTCATATGACGTCACACGTGAAATAAGCTACAAAAGTTTGTACGCGGTCCAGAGCCATTATTGATGAACCGATTTTCATCAAATTTTCACAGAATGTGTATATTAAGTTCTAGTTGTGCATCCCGGTGTCTGTTTCTCAAAATTCGAAATTGCCAAGGTTCTATAGCGAATCCAAGATTCGAACCAAGGTCGTAAATTTTCAAATGCTTATAAAATCAGTCCTATTTGAGATAGAAAGTTGATATTTGGTCAGTATGTAGGTCTCTCGGAGTCTTAAAAATATTTTGAAAATTTGCATCATATGACGTCACGTGACGTCATTATATGAAAATATATTACTAACATTAACAAGATTATTTCTATATGTTGAAATGGTCGAAGAGCAATAAAAATTTAATGGCATATGTTTCACACGATATAATTTCTATTTCAATAATTTTTATAAGCATATGACGATATATGACGTCACACTTGACATATTCTACAAAAGTTTGTACGCGGTCTACAGCCATTACTTATAAAACCGATGTTCATCAAATTTTCACAGAATGTGTATATTAAGATCTAGTTGTGCATCCCGCTTTCCGTTTTTCAAAATTCTAAAAGACCATGGTTCTATGGAGAATCCAAGATTCGAACCGAGGTCGTTAATTTTCAAATGCTTATAAAATCGGTCCCATATGAGATAGAATATTGATATTTGAACATTGTGTAGGATTATGTATGACTGAACGATTTTGTGAAAATGAACGTAATGTGACGTCAGATGACGTCAATACATGAAAATCTATTTCTAATATTTACAAGAAAATTTCTATATGTTAAAATGGTCCATGGAAATGGAAATTATATGACATTTTGCTTCAAATGTTGATATTTTTAATTCTACAGTTTTCATATGCCTATGACGTCATATGACGTTACACTTGCCAGATGCTACAAAAGTTTGTACGCGGTCTACAGCCATTGTTTATGAACCGATTTTCATAAAAATTTCACAGAAAGTGTATATTAGGTTATAGTTGAACATCCCGGTGTCCGTTCTTCCAAATTCAAAAATGCAAAGGTTTTATGGCGGATCGAATATTCGAACCATTGGCGTCAAATTTTAAATACGAATAAAATCGTTTCCAGATGAGTTAGAAATCTAATATTTGGAAAGTAAATAAGTCTCCAAGAGTGCTTTACATTCTCAGAAGATGAATGTCATTTGACGTCATATGACGTCATAAGGTCAAAAATTATTTCTGATATATACGCGTAAATTTAATATGTTGTTAACTTCCCAGGACCATGAAATCTTATGGTATATACTTTAGAAATGCTTTAAAATGCAATGAAATTCATATTAATTTGACGTTATATCACATCAGATTTGACGTCAGGACAAAAAGGTTTTACGCGGTGTACAGCCATTATTTTTGGACCGATTTTAAGCAAATTTCAAAGAATGTATATGTAACGCTCTAGTTGTGTATCCCGGGTCCTGTTTTACAAATTCGAAAAGACGAAAAGGCAATGGTTGTATGGCGAATCCAAGTTTCGAAACATTGACGTCAAATTTCAAAAAACATATAAAATCGCTTCGAGATGATTTAGAAAGTTGATATTTGGACTGAATATTAGTCTTTAAGACTTATTTATATTCTGTGAAGATTAACGTTATTTGACGTCATAATGTCAAAAAGAATGTTAATATATCTACGCGTTAATTTCTATATGTTGCAAAGTTGCAAGGAGCATGAAAAAATTACTTGATATATTTAAGATACTTAATATTTCATTTCATTGATTTTCTTATGCCTATGATGTCATGTGACATCAAACTTGACGTTGTCTAAACACTCTTGTACGCGGTCTACAGCCATTATTACAAGATGGAATTCGAATTGTAAGCGTTTTAAATAAATTTGATTTGTAACATAGATTATAAAAATAGTCCAAGTTAAATAAATCGATATAAAAAAATGATTTTCAGTTACTTTTGCCATTTCCTCCAAGTTAAACGGTTTATTTATCAAAGTTCATTTAAGTTATGGCCATACAAAAGCAAGTTAAAGGCTGCAATTTTATATCCTCTTACTTTTTTTGCTTTTAAGTATTTGACAAATGTAGCAGAAAGTCCTATCATTCGTATCAACGAATGAAATCTAGTCATTATTCTTTTTTTCTTCCTAACTAAATGCTTATTTTTATATGTTGCAATAGTCCTAGGACGATGAAATTTTTATGGCTTATTAGTAACGTGAGGAAATTTTGATTTCAATGTTTTCAGCACCCTATGACGTCACATGACGTCACAGCTAAAAATAGTGAAAAATGGTGTTCGCGCTCTACAGCCGTCATTTATGGTCGGATTTTCTTCAAATTTTCACAGATGGTACATCTTGAAACTAAGGTGTGCATATCCTGTCAGCTAACCGAAATTCCGAAAGACCGAAGTTCTGTGGCTGAAATAAAATTCGAACATAGGACCGAAAATTTAATTTTAGGATTAAAGAGCTTCAGGATGAGATGGAAAGTTGAAACTTACAAAGTTTGCAGTTCTGCAGAATTTCTACAGATATTTTGAGTCGTGGCGTCATATGACGTCATGTGACGTCATAAGCATACTTCTTAATTTTCATTTTAGGGCAATGGTTTCTACATGATTCCAGTTGTTCAGAATAATGAAAATTTCAGAGTTATAATAGTAAAGTATGCGCTTTTGAACAAAAGCATCTTCAGCACCCTATGACGTCATGTGACGTCAGAGTTAAAACTAGTGAAAAACGGTGTTCGCGCTCTACAGCCGTCATTTATGATCAGACTTTCTTCAAATTTTTACAGATGGTACATCTTGAAACTAAGGTGTGAATATTTTGTAAGCTAACCTTAATTCCGAAAAACCGAAGTATTGTGGCTGAAGTAAGATACGAACATAGGACCTTTAAACTAGAAATCAAGTTTGCAGTCATGTCCTGACGTCATATGACATCATGTTACGTCACAGACTAATACTTAGTTCTTATCATTTGCACTAATTTCGGAATATAATGTCAATTGTTCAGCATGAACATGAAATACTACCAGAGGTGAGTCAATACATGAAACTTCTGTCTCCTGCTTTTTGCACAGCTTGCAGAAAGTCCTATCATTCGTTTTCACGAATGACATCTAGTTATTATTATTATTATTATTATTCTTTTCTTCTTCCTAACTAAACGCTTATTTTTATATGTTGCAATAGTCCTAGGACGATGAAATTGTTATGGCTTATTAGTCACGTGAGGAAATTTTGATTTCAATTATTTTCAGCACCCTATGACGTCACATGACGCACAGCTAAAAATAGTGAAAAATGGTGTTCGCGCTCTACAGCCGTCATTTATGGTCGGATTTTCTTGAATTTTTCACAGATTTCGAATTGTAAGCATTTTAAATAAATTTGATTTGTAACATAGATTATGAAAATAGTCCAAGTTAAATAAATCGATATAAAAAAATGATTTTCAGTTACTTTTGCCATTTCCTCCAAGTTAAATGGTTTATTTTTCAAATTCATTTAAGTTATGGCCATACAAAAGCAAGTAAAAGGCTGCAATTTCATATCCTCTTACTTTTTTTGCTTTTAAGTATTTGACAAATGTAGCAGAAAGTCCTATCTTTCGTATCAACGAATGAAATCTAGTTATTCTTATTATTAGGACTTTCTGCCTACAGGCAGAAAGTCATATTGGGTTTGTACTGTTTTTTTATTATTCTTCTTCTTATTATTCTTTTTTTCTTCCTCTTATATTTGTGTTAATTTCGAGGTGTTGCCATTGACTCAGAACAATGAACATTTTATGGCATATATTTCAAACCATGAGCTTTCGGATGCAATGAATTTTATATTTATACGACGTCATATAACGTCAGATTTGACGTCAGGTGAAAAAGTTTGTACGCGGTCTACAGCCATTATTTCGGGACCGATTTTCATCAAAATTTCACAGAATGTGTATGTTAGGCATTAGTTGTGCCTTTCGGTGTCGGTATTTCAAAATTCGAAAAGTCCATGGTTCTATAGTGAATCCAAGATTCGAACCAAGGTCGTAAATTTTTAAATGCTTATAAAATCTGTCTTATTTCAGATAGAAAGTTGATATTTAGTCAGTATATAGGTCTCTAGAAGTTTTAAACATTTTGTGAAAATAAATGTCATATGACGTCACGTGACGTCATTATATGATAATGTATTTCTAATATTAACAAGAATATTTCTATATTTTAAAATTGTCGAAGGGCAATGAAAATTTAATGACACATGCTTCAAAGGCTGAAATTTTGATTACTATGATTTTCATATGCGTATGACGTCATATGACGTCACACTTGAAATATGCAACAAATGTTTGTACGCGGTCTACAGCCATTGTTTATGAACCGATTTTCATCAAATTTTCACAGAATGTGTATATTAAGTTCTAGTTCTTATTAGGACTTTCTGCCCTTTCGGCAGAAAGTCCTATTGGGTTTGTATTGTTTTTTATTATTAGGACTTTCTGCCCTTTCGGCAGAAAGTCCTATTGGGTTTGTACTTTTTATTATTATTAGGACTTTCTGCCTACAGGCAGAAAGTCATATTGGGTTTGTACTGTTTTTTTATTATTCTTCTTCTTATTCTTTTTTTCTTCCTCTTATATTTGTGTTAATTTCGAGGTGTTGCCATTGACTCAGAACAATGAAAATTTTATGGCATATATTTCAAACCATGAGATTTCGGATGCAATGAATTTCATATTCATATGACGTCATATAACGTCAGATTTGACGTCACGTGAAAAAGTTTGTACGCGGTCTACAGCCATTATTTCTGGACCGATTTTCATCAAATTTTCACAGAATGTGTATGTTAGGCTCTAGTTGTGCATCCCTGTGTCCGTTTTTCAAAATTCGAAAAGTCCATGGTTCTATAGCGAATCCAAGATTCGAACCAAGGTCGTAAAATTTTAAATGCTTATAAAATCAGTCCTATTTCAGATAGAAAATTGATATTTAGTCAGTATATAGGTCTCTACGTGACGTCATTATATGATAATTTATTTCTAATATTAACAATAATATTTCTATATATTGAAATTGTCGAAGGGCAATGAAAATTTAATGACACATGCTTCAAACGCTGAAGTTTTGATTTCTATGATTTTCATATGTCTATGACGTCATATGACGTCACACTTGAAATTGACTACGAAAGTTTGTACACGGTCCAGAGCCATTATTAATGGGCCGATTTTTATCAAATTTTCACACAATGTATATATTACGTTCTTATTGTGTATACCGGTGTCCGTTTTTCAAAATTCGAAAAGTCCAAGCATCTATGGCGGATCCAAGATTCAAACCAAAAGGACGTCAATTTTTAAATGCTTATAAAACTGTCCTATTTGAGAAAGAAAGGTGAAATTTTGTCAGTTAGTAGGTCTCTGGGTGTCTAACAATTATGTGAAAATAAACGTCATATGACGTCACGTGACGTCGTTTTTTATTATTATTATTCTTTTCTTCTTCCTAACTAAACGCTTAGTTTAATATGTTGCAATAGTCCTGGGACGATGAAATTTTTATGGTTTATTAGGCACGTGAGGAAATTTTGATTTCAATGATTATCAGCAGCCTATGACGTCACATGACGTCACAGCTAAAAATAGTGAAAAATTGTGTTCGCGCTCTACAGCCGTCATTTATGGTCGGATTGTCTTCAAATTTTCACAGATGGTACATCTTGAAACTAAGGTGTGTATATTCTGTCAGCTAACCGAAATTCCGAAAGACCGAAGTTCTGTGGCTGAAATAAGATTCGAACATAGGACCGAAAATTTAATTTTAGGATTAAAGAGCTTCAGGATGAGACAGAAAGTTGAAACTTTCTACATATATTTTGAGTTGTGACGTCATATGACGTTATGTGACGTCATAAGCATACTTCTTAATTTTTATTTTAGGGCAATGATTTCGACATGATGCCAGTTGTTCAGAATAATGAATATTTCAGAGTTACGAGAGTAAAGTATGCGCTTTTGAACAAAAGAATTTTCAGCACCCTATGACGTCATGTGACGTCAAAGCTAAAAGAAGTCCATACGAAAAAAAAAAAATAAAAGGAATTTAATTTTTAAATTTTTTCTTCCTCTTATATTTGTGTTAATTTCGATATGTTGCCATTGACTCAGAACAATGAAAATTTTATGGCATATATTTCAAACCATGAGCTTCCGGATGCAATGAATATCATATTTATATGACGTCACATAACGTCAGATGTGACGTCAGGTGAAAAAGTTTGTACGCGGTCTAAAGCCATTATTTCAGAACCGATTTTCATCAATATTTCACAGAATGTGTATGTTAGGCTCTAGTTGTGCCTTCCGGTGTCCGTTTTTCAAAATTCGAAAAGGCAATGGTTCTATGGCGAATCCAAGATTCGAACCATTGACGTCAAATTTCAAATGCGTATAAAATCGCTTACAAATGAGTAAAAATGAACGTCATATGACGTCATATGACGTCATGAGGTGAAAGGTAATTTCTAATATTTACGTGTTAATTTTTATATGTTGTACAAGTCCGAGCACCTTGAAAATTTAATAGCATATGCTTCAGATAGAACTGTTTGCATTTCAATAATTTTCATTTGACTATGACGTGCATTGACGTCAAACTTGACGTCGTCTAAAAATGTTTGTACGCGGTCTACAGCCATTATTTCTGGGCCGATTTTCATCAATATTTCACAGAATGCGTATGTTAGGCTCTAGTTGTGCCTTCCGGTGTCCGCTTTTGAAAATTCGAAAATGCAATAGTTCTTTGGCGAATCCAAAATTCGAACCATTGACGTCAAATTTAAAATGCGTATAAAATCGCTTACAAATGAGCTAGAAAGATGATATTTGGACAGAATATAAATCTCAAGGATTACTTTACATTCTCTGAAGATAAACGTTATATGACGTCATATGACGTCATGAGGTGAAAGGTAATTTCTAATTTTTATGTGTTAATTTGTATATGTTGTTTACGTCCGAGCACCTTGAAAATTTAATAGCATTTGCTAAAGATAGAAATTTTTGCATTTCAATAATTTTTTTTTGACTATGACGTGTTTTGACGTCAAACTTGACGTCGTCTAAAAATGCTTGTACGCGGTCTACAGCCATTATTTCTGGGCCGATTTTCATTAATATTTCGCAGAATGTGTATGTTAAAGTCTAGTTGTACATTCCGGTGTCCGTTTTTCCAAATTCGAAAATGCAAAGGTTTTATGGCGGATCCAAAATTCGAACCATTGACGTCAAATTTCAAATACGTATAAAATCGTTTCCAGATGAGTTAGAAATATAATATTATATTTGGATAGTATATAAGTCTCCAAGAGTGCTTTACATTTTATGAAGATGAACGTCACATGACGTCATATGTAGTCATAAGGTCAAAAATAATTTCTGATATATACGCGTTAATTTAAATATGTTGTTTACTTCCCAGGACCATGGAAATCTAATGGTATGTACATCAATCCATGTGCTTTAGAATGCAATGTAATTCATATTAATGTGAAGTTATATCACGTAAGATTTGACGTCAGGACAAAAAGGTTTTACGCGGTGTACAGCCATTATTTTTGGACCGATTTTCATCAAAATTTCACAGAATGTATATGTAACGCTCTATATGTGTATCCCGGGTCCCTTTTTACAAATTCGAAAAAGCAATGGTTCTATGGCGAATCCAAGTTTCGAACCATTGACGTCAAATTTCAAATACATATAAAATCGCTTCCAGATGATTTAGAAAGTTGATATTTGGACTGAATATTAGTCTTTGAGACTTATTCATATTCTGTGAGGATTAATGTCATTTGACATCATAAGGTCAAAAAGAATGTTAATATATCTACGCGTTAATTTCTATATGTTGCAAAGTTGTAAGGAGCATGAAAAAATTACTTGATATATTCAAGATACTTAATATTTTATTTCATTGATTTTCTTATGCCTATGACGTCACATGACATCAAATTTGACGCTGTCTACACAAGCTTTTACGCGGTCTTCGGCAATTATTACAGGATGAAATTCGAATTGTAAGCATTTTAAATAAATTTGATTTGTAACATAGATTATAAAAATAGTCCAAGTTAAATAAATCGATATAAAAAAAATGATTTTCAGTTACTTTTGCCATATCCTCCAAGTTAAACGGTTATATTTTTCAAAGTTTATTTAAGTTATGGCCATACAAAAGCAAGTTAATGGCTGGAATTTCATATCCTTTTACTTTTTTAGCTTTTAAGTGTTTAACAAATGTAGCAGAAAGTCCTATCATTCGTATCAACGAATGAAATCTAGTTATTCTTTTTTTCTTCCTCTTATATTTGTGTTAATTTCGAGGTGTTGCCATTGACTCAGAACAATGAAAATTTTATGGTATATATTTCAAACCAGGATCTTTCGGATGCAATGAATTTTATATTCATAGTACGTCAGGTAACGTCAGATTTGACGTCAGGTGAAACAGTTTGTACGCGGACTACAGCCATTATTTCTGGACCGATTTTCATCAAAATTTCACAGAATGTGTATGTTAGGCTCTAGTTGTGCCTTTCGGTGTCGGTATTTCAAAATTCGAAAAGACAAATGTTTTATGGCGAATCCAAGATTCGAACTAATGACGTCAAATTTCAAATGCGTATAAAATCGCTTCCAGAAGAGCTAGAAAGCTGATATTTGAACTGAATATTTGTCTCTAGGTTTTCTTTACATTTTAAAAAGATGAACGCCATATGACGTCACATGACGTCATAATGCTAATAAAACTTTCGTATTAAAACTTAACGGTTTTTAAGCCCTGTATGCTTTATTTTTTGTATGATTTGCTTGAAATTTTGTCTGAAGATGCAGAATTAGATTCTATGGAGCCATGTTACTTCCGTTTCCGGAAAATCCCAAAGGTCAAGGTCATATATCAATTATCGGGTTTTTCTTCGGCCTTATATATCTCAAAAACGGTAAATATTCTATCGAGACACTATGCGTATAATTTGTAGTCCTTAGAAAGACCTTTCACATGATATTTAGTTTTTGATGATCGGGGTTGAATCGGTTGAGTTATGGCGGAAAAACAAAAATTCGGTAACCCTCAGTGTGTTTAACAGTTTATATCTTGAAAACCTTTGATTTTTGAAAATATGATGATGAATATTATTTGTAGAGCAATGTTTGGCCGTTCTTTTGATGCTTAAAGTTTAATGATTGACCTAAGATTCATGGAGAAATGGGGAAAAAACGAAATTCGTGCATATAGCTTTGGTGATTTTTTCATTTTTCAGGAGGTTTAAGAGCTTGTATCTCAAAAAATATTAAAAATATTCCAGTACATAAAGCGTGTGAAATGTAGAGAATTTTCAGACGATTATTTTAGTACCTTAAGTTTTGAAATTGAACAAAGTATAAGGAAGTTACATAAAAAATAAGAATTTAAACATGTAGAATTTCAGCGATTCTGCCGTGTTGTCAAAGTTCTACGGCTAATATCTCAAAGCTCATTAGAAATAAGTCCACACCTTAAGCAAGTGCGATGTAGAGAATTTTAAGACGATTATTGTGGTACCTAGAGTTTTAAAATTGATTAAAGTATAAGGAAGTTACATCAAAAATACGAATATAAACACAAGTGTAAGAGTTTTCAGAAAATATCCTACTTTCGCTTTCACCTTAATTGAAGCATTTTCGGAAAATGTAAGTTTACAGATATGTATTAGTCATAGAAATTGAAAAAAAACAAACTTTTTACTTATATCATATTGATATTACTAGCTAAACAAGTGTACCGTTCCCGGTGGCCGAGTGGTTAGAGCGTTCGCCCCGGGAGCGGGAAGTCGTGGGTTCGATACCAAAGTCGTAAAAAATGGTACTGTTATAGCTCCCTTACTTGACGCTCAGCACATAAGGGTAGTTGCAGGACTGGTTGGCTCGGTATCAGGATAATGTGACTGGGTGTGGTATCATGCCACATCGTCTCCAAATGACTGAAATACTGTCGGTGGGACGTTAAACCCAACAAACAAACAAACAAACAAGTGTTGACAATGATTTAATGTTTTGTCAAATCATTTTATTTACGTTACTTATACATATCAGTTGCAGCATTGCGTTACCCATAATCCTTTGAGCGTTTTGACACATATCATTTAGACCGTTGTTGAAACATTGCAATTTCCCGACTTTATTGTTGCATCAATCGATAAATGTTGTATAAGCTATATTCCAAATTTATGATAAATGATAACCTATGTGAAAATATATGTTATAGTACAATGTAATTTAAATGCCAGCTTGAGATACCATGAGCGCGTATAAGTGTAGACGTTTGAAACAAAATGATCAACACATGTCATCCGTTCAAGACTAATTTGTCCGTTAGCTAAAAGCGCAAAATGAAGTAACTTTGTGTAATACAGTCGTCTCGATCGTATATACAAGCGTTATTGGAATTAAACTAACGAGGCTACACACGTCGACGATTCTATTGCATGGTAGCATTTACACGGTGCATACCCATATCGGCAGGCTCTCTGCGGAAATCGCTATATCGGCAGGCTCTCTGCGTTCGCACCGGTCATTCTCTGCCATAAAAACTTGCAAACGCTGGACGGAAGGAAAAGAAACAGACCAATGGTCACTTTTCAAAGGTGAGTTGCTCAATATTAAGTATTGCACGGAATATTAGAGGGGGCCGCCGTGGCCGAGCGGTTACAGTCGTGGACTACAAATATCTCAGTCCCTCACCGCTGTGGGTTCGAATCCCGATAGGGACTTCGGATTTTTCATGTGAGGAAGCCTTCCAGCTGGCTTGCGGTAGGTCGGTGGTTCTACCTGGGTACCTCTGTGTACTCGGGGTCTTCCTCCACCTGTAATTAGCTGGACGTCGCTATATGATTAAAATACTATCACAGCGACGGTAAACCCCAATACAACAACAACAACAATGGAATATTAGAGTATCTTAGCTATGTATATGCGTGTAAACGTTTCAATTATCAACGACTGCGACCTGAAACTTGGCCGAACAGTTTAGTGATGTACCAACATAAACACAACCTCACAGGCTCTCTGCATTTTCCAGTTGTTTTTTTTTAAAGCATGCTGCCTGCGTACTTTGCGTTTTATTGTTGTGAAATAACAGTTTCATGCTTCTTGAGTGAAAGAAAATAGAAAATAGGGGATGCCGCCTATATTCTCCGATTAATTTGAACAAAAAACAAAACAAACAAACAAATACTGCATTCAATTGTTCTAATACACACCGTTTATTCTCTCCTATGTAAGAAGTAGGATAGGCTGTCAGTTTGTTGCGATATATTCAACAACTTATTACACATTCGATTAGGATTAAAAATCTTTGGCTGCAAATTGCCGTGAGATATGACGTGTTTCTTCTCACATTTATGTTGTTTATTCATACTGAAAAAAACAACAACAACTTAAACTAAGCCTATCGCGTTGCTACGGCAATTGAAAGTGATATTAAAGTCAATATTTAAAACAGATAAATTAATATTCATTTTCTTTAAAATAAATGTGACATAGGCCTTGTAAAATCCGAAATCCGTCAAACATATAAACATAAATCTAACTGCTGCATAAATACTCCTAGACTTTGAAATTACACAAGTAAATTCCTTTGTAAATTTAATGAATTAACAGTGACGTATCTGTTCTACGCAACAAACACAATAATTTGAAATACGCTTATAAAATAAATTTACTTTCTTCAGTACGATGTTTAAGAATAATAAAATGATTATATCAAATGCATATTATTTTATAAACATTATATTGTATGTAAGTTACGTCCCTAGTGGCCCTGTTTTTGACAAAGAAGTGATAGAGTTAGTAATCATTTGTTACTTTAAATCCATGGACGAATGCATTCATTTATGTATTTACTTTCGCTTTGTCAAGCATGTTAATGTGTAAACTGATAAAGTTACCACAAAGTTAAAAATAATAGACTCATTAATTAATACAATATCTTTTTCATGTTTGATTCTCTCTCTCTCTCTCTTTTGAAGGAAGATGCAATAGTGGCGATTCAAATTATGAGAATTTTTGTAATAAACAATATCCTAGAGGAAATTTATCTTATATATTTTATATCAACAAAATAGTAAAAAAAAAAGGTATGTAACACATATATACTTTTAACAGATTTGTATCTGACTACGAAACAATACAAATAACATGCAAAGTACGAAATTAAAAACACAAATTCGGGCTAAGGACCCATGAAATTATTATTATTTTCCGTAAACAATAACATAAACCATAGCTTGCAAATAGCCTGCTTGTGGTAAATGCAGAGAGTCTGCCGGTGCTTCAAAAAGTGATGTGCAGAGAGATCTCCCGTGCAACGACGAAACCGAAAGTAGGGGGGTTTCAAGAAATTTACATTAAAATCGGCCAATTTACCGATATCTTCTTGAAGAATATACTTAAAAGAATACATTCGATGGTCATATTGTAGACATAATCAAAGCATTAACCTGCTGAAGCCTGTAGAAAGTGCCTAAGTTGTGTTTATGTTGGTACATCACTAAACTGTTCGGCCGAGTTTCAGGTCGCAGTCGCTGATAATTGAAAAGTTTACACGCATATACATAGCTAAGATACTCTAATATTCCGTGCAATACTTAATATTGAGCAACTCACCTTTGAAAAGTGACCATTGGTCTGTTTCTTTCCCTTCCGTCCAGCGTTTGCTAGTGTTTATGGCAGAGAATGACCGGTGCAAACGCAGAGAGCCTGCCGATATAGCGATTTCCGCAGAGAGCCTGCCGATATGGTTATGCACCGTGATTTAATATTTTATTCCTGCGACTGTACATGAAAATAAAAAAAAGAATTTTGATACGCAGAATTAAGAGGCTTAAGTTTAATTCCTTATATTTTGAATACCTATAAAACTAAACCCAAATATGCTACAATGGAATTGTCGGGATTTTCAGGCCATTTATTTTGGTACCTAGAATACTAAAATTGGTCAAGTTATAAGAAAATGATATCAAAATAAAGATTTATTTATTTTTGCCATATGGCTTATTTCAAAAAGTTCATGTATGAGAAGTCCATACGAAAAAAAAGTAAAAGGTAGGGAATTTAATATTTATTCTTTCTAACGGTATTGATATTTATATTTTTCAATGTTAGCAGAAAGTCCTATCATTCGTATCAACGAATGAAATCTAGTTATTATTCTTTTTTTCTTCCTAACTAAACGCTTATTTTTCTATGTTGCAATACTCCTAGGACGATGGAATTTTTATGACTTATTAGTCACGTGAGGAAATTTTGATTTCTATGATTTTCATATGCCTATGACGTCAAATGACGTCACATTTGAAATATGCAACAAAAGTTTGTACGCGGTCTACAGCCATTGTTTGTGAACCGATTTTCATCAAATTTTCACAGATTGTGTATATTAAGTTCTAGTTGTGCATCCCGGTGTCCGTTTTTCAAAATTCGAAAAGTCCATGGTTCTATAGCGAATCCAAGATTCGAACCAAGGTCGTAAATTTTTAAAAGCTTATACAATTTGGAATTTTAAAAAAAACTATAATGTATTTCTAATATTAAATTGTCAAAGGGCAATGCAAATTTAATGACACATGCTTCAAACGCTGAGATTTTGATTTCTATGACTTTCATATCTCTATGACGTCATATTACGTAACACGTGAAATAAGCTACAAAAGTTTGTACGTGCTCCAGAGCCATTATTGATGAACCGATTTTCATCAAATTTTCACAGAATGTGTATATTAAGTTCTAGTTGTGCATCCCGGTGTCCGTTTCTCAAAATTCGAAATTGCCAAGGTTCTATAGCGAATCCAAGATTCGAACCAAGGTCGTAAATTTTCAAATGCTTATAAAATCAGTCCTATTTGAGATAGAAAGTTTATATATGGTCAGTATGTAGGTCTCTCGGAGTCTTAAAAATATTTTAAAAATTTGCATCATATGACGTCACGTGACGTCATTATATGAAAATATATTACTAACATTAACAAGATTATTTCTATATGTTGAAATGGTCGAAGAGCAATAAAAATTTAATGGCATATGTTTCACACGATATAATTTCTATTTCAATAATTTTTATAGGCATATGACATCATATGACGTCACACTTGCCATATTCTACAAAAGTTTGTACGCGGTCTACAGCCATTACTTATGAACCGATGTTCATCAAATTTTCACAGAATGTGTATATTAAGATCTAGTTGTGCATCCTGCTATCCGTTTTTCAAAATTCTAAAAGACCATGGTTCTATGGAGAATCCAAGATTCGAACCGAGGTCGTTAATTTTCAAATGCTTATAAAATCGGTCCCATATGAGATAGAAAGTTGATTTTTGAACATTATGTAGGTTTATGGATGCCTGAACGATTTTGTGAAAATGAACGTCATGTGACGTTAGATGACGTCATTACATGAAAATCTATTTCTAATATTTACAAGAAAATTTCTATATGTTAAAATGGTCCATGGAAATAGAAATTATATGACATTTTGCTTCAAACGTTGATATTTTTAATTCTACAGTTTTCATATGCCTATGACGTCATATGACTTTACACGTGCCATTTGCTACAAAAGTTTGTACGCGGTCTACAGCCATTGTTTATGAACCGATTTTCATAAAAATTTCACAGAAAGAGTATATTAGGTTATAGTTGAGTAACCGGTGTCCGTTCTTCCAAATTCAAAAATGCAAAGGTTTTATGGCGGATCCAATATTCGAACAATTGACGTCAAATTTTAAATACGTATAAAATCGTTTCCAGATGAGTTAGAAATCTAATATTTGGAAAGTAAATAAGTCTCCAAGAGTGCTTTACATTCTATGAAGATGAACGTCATTTGACGTCATATGACGTCATAAGGTCAAAAATTATTTCTGATATATACGCGTAAATTTAATATGTTGTTAACTTCCCAGGACCATGAAATCTTATGGTATATACTTTAGAAATGCTTTAGAATGCAATGTAATTCATATTAATTTGACGTTATATCACATCAGATTTGACGTCAGGACAAAAAGGTTTTACGCGGTGTACAGCCATTATTTTTGGACCAATTTTCAGCAAATTTCAAAGAATGTATATGTAACGCTCTAGTTGTGTATCCCGGGTCCTGTTTTACAAATTCGAAAAGACGAAAAGGCAATGGTTGTATGGCGAATCCAAGTTTCGAAACATTGACGTCAAATTTCAAAAACATATAAAATCGCTTCGAGATGATTTAGAAAGTTGATATTTGGACTGAATATTAGTCTTTAAGACTTATTTATATTCTGTGAGGATTAACGTTATTTGAGGTCATAAGGTCAAAAAGAATGTTAATATATCTACGCATTAATTTCTATATGTTGCAAAGTTGCAAGGAGCATGAAAAAATTACTTGATATATTTAAGATACTTAATATTTCATTTCATTGATTTTCTTATGCCTATGATGTCATGTGACCTCAAACTTAACGTTGTCTACACACTCTTGTACGCGGTCTACAGTCATTATTACAGGATGGAATTCGAATTGTAAGCGTTTTAAATAAATTTGATTTGTAACATAGATCATAAAAATAGTCCAAGTTAAATAAATCGATATAAAAAAATGATTTTCAGTTACTTTTGCCATTTCCTCCAAGTTAAACGGTTTATTTTTCAAAGTTCATTTAAGTTATGGCCATACAAAAGCAAGTTAAAGGCTGCAATTTCATATCCTCTTACTTTTTTTGCTTTTAAGTATTTGACAAATGTAGCAGAAAGTCCTATCATTCGTATCAACGAATGAAATCTAGTTCTTTTTTTCTTCCTCTTATATTTGTGTTAATTTTGAGGTGTTGCCATTGACTCAGAACAATGAAAATTTTATGGCATATATTTCAAACTATGAGCTTTCGGATGCAATGAATTTCATATTCATATGACGTCATATAACGTCAGATTTGACGTCAGGTGAAAAAGTTTGTACGCGGTATACAGCCATTATTTCTGGACCAATTTTCATCAAAATTTCACAGAATGTGTATGTTAGGCTCTAGTTGTGCCTTTCGGTGTCCGTTTTACCAAATTTGAAAAGGCAAAAGTTTTATGGCGAATCCAAGATTCGAACTAATGACGTCAAATTTCAAATGCGTATAAAATCGCTTCCAGAAGAGCTAGAAAGCTGATATTTGGACTGAATATTAATCTCTAGGTCTTTTTTTATTCTAAAAAGATGAACGCCAAATGACGTCACATGACGTCATAATGCTAATAAAACTTTCGTATTAAAACTTTACGGTTTTTAAGCCCTGTAGGCTTCATTTTTTGTATGATTTGCTTGAATTTTTGTCTGAAGATGCAGTATTAGATTCTATGGAGCCATGTCACTTTCGTTTCCGGAAAATCCCAAAGGTCAAGGTCATATATCAATTATCGGCTTTTTCTTCGGCCTTAAATATCTCAAAAACGGTAAATATTCTATCGAGACACTATGCGTATAATTTGTAGTGCTTAGAAAGACCTTTCAGATGATATTAGTTTTTGATGATCGGGGTTGAATTGGTTGAGTTATGGCGGAAAAATGAAAATTTGGTAACCCCCAGTGTGTTTAACAGTTTATATCTCGAAAACCTTTGATTTTTGAAAATATGATGATGAATATTATTTGTAGAACAATGTTTGGCCGTTCTTTTGATGCCTAAAGTTTAATGATTGTCAAAAGATTTATGGAGTAATGGGAAAAAAACGAAATTCGTGTATGTAGCTTTGGTGAATTTTTCATTTTTCAGGTGGTTTAAGAGCTTGTATCTCAAAAAGTATTAGTAATATTCCTAAACATAAAGCGTGTGAAATGTAGAGAATTTTGAGACGATTATTTTGGTACCTTAAGTTTTGAAATTGAACAAAGCATAAGGAAGTTACATCAAAAATAAGAATTTAAACATGTAGAATTTCAGCGATTCTGCCGTGTTGTCAATCTTTTACGGCTAATATCTCAAAGCTCATTAGAAAAACGTCCACACCTTAAGCAAGTGAGATGTAGAGAATTTTAAGACGATTATTTTGGTACTTAGAGTTTTAAAATTGATTAAAGTATAAGGAAGTTAAATCAAAAATACGAATATAAAACCAAGTGTAAGAATTTTCGAGAAATATCCTACTTTCGCTTTCACGTTAATTGAAGCATTTTCGGAAAATATGTAAGTTTACAGCTATGTATTAGTCATATAAATTGCAAAAAACTTTTTACTTATATAATATTGATATTACTAGCTAAACAAGCGCACCTTTTCCGAGTGGTTAGAGCGTCCGCCTCGGGAGCGGAAGGTCGTGGGTTCGATCCCCATCCCGACATACCAAAGTCGTAAAAAATGGAACTGTTATAGCTCCCTTGCTTGGCGCTCAGCATATAAGGGTATTTGCAGGACTGGTTAGCTCGGTATCAGGATGATGTGACTGGGTGTGGTATCATGCCACATGTCTACGGCGTGATACTGCAGTGTGGTAGTCCTATACCCGCATGAAGTAGACATCGTGACTGGCTGAATTACTGTCGGTGGGACGTTAAACCCAACAAACAAACTGATATCATATATGGCAGTGTTTACTACACCGATCACTACACACGAGGTGTGCACACTGGCGCATGTTGACGTCTTTTGTAAACGTTTATTAAAGTTGCTTAAATAATCATGTTTATAGATAAACATTTATATAAGAATGAGGAGTTTCGGAAATATTTTTTGCAAAGGGACTCCTAAGGAAAGAAAAAGATGCTAAATTAAATACTAAAATACAAGTTTAGTTTATTAGGTTTAACGTCCCACCGACAGTATTTAAGTCTTTTGGAGACAATGTCTACTTGAGACAAATGTAGTGTTGTCACACTGCACAGTATCACGTCGTAGACAGTTGGCATGATACCACACCCAGTCACATTATCCGGACACCGGGCCATCAGTCCTAGA
>CM037789.1:4623369-4673369 GCA_021229015.1 Solen grandis
TGTACAGTACAAGATAAAGTATCGAACGTCATAATGGTACTATTAGAGCGGCCTTTCTTCAAAGCAACCAAGTTCTCTCCCCTGTGTCTGTATGCCTGTATATTGTGTGTGTATGTATTTATTTAAACCGGGCAGTCAAGGTTAACACATAAAAAAGCAATCACTTATTTCCAGTGAGGTCCTATCTTTTTTATAAAGACAACAGGTTGAAGAGAAAGTAATACAATAATCCCATTTGGAATATCTTTGTTTTCTTTACAACTAGACTCCTTGGTTCTTTTATGTGTCCTATGTATAGCAGTTCCTGGATAGAACCCGCAATAGGGTCTACGAGTTCCCATACAAACCCAATTTTGCCGAGTGCCAGGCAAGGGTGCATCTAGAACAAATTTTATACGTCTCTGGTTTGACTTGGTCACCCAAGGAAAGTGACTTGTCTGGGTTTCGAATTCCGACCTTCAGATCACAAAGCAGACACCCTACAACTGAGCTATTGCGTCGGTATTAAATGCTTATCTATATTGCATTATTATTGCTGCTATGCTTGAGTTCCCTGTGGCTATGACCTGTATTTAATCGTAATGACTGGATAATTACAAGTAGGGGGAAGACTGCGAAAGCACAGAGACACCCGGGTAGATTTACTTGGAGGGCCCATCTTCTTTTTAGAACAGGTAAATTTGTTATCAGTATACGATGCAGTTTAATGCAGTTTATGAGATTCGCTTTAAGCGGTCAATAAAAGCATGGTCAAAAGGAAGCACATTCGCTGATATTAACCACGAGCATCAAAAAAATATCTAGAAAATATTTTTTTTATAAATGCCGACGTTTGAAAGTCAAGTTTTGCAAGTATTGCTGAAATCTCCATTATTTTCTTTTCAGTTAAGGACGTTTGCTACGGGCAGGTAACTCAAATAATAACAATAAGCACCTCATTAGGTTTCAAAATCAATGTTAAGTACTTCATTTTTTTTTTGTCTCTGTACAAAATTTGAAGAAAAAAACTACGCAACAGATTTTTTAATATAATCACTATTGTAAAAATATATAAATTTTCATCAAATTATCTCTCTTTTTATCAAGAAAAATGCAATATATATCTACAAGTTTGAACAAAGCAGAACTCCTTTGCGATCCACAGGTTTCAAATTTTGCCTGATGACTTGAAATAAAATAACAAACATTTATAAGAAATAATTTAAGGTATCAGTGAAATCTATCTTGCGTTATCTCCCTTGAACATTGAATCAGAGTGCCAAAATATCACATTCAGTGACAGATAACTGAAAAATTAGGTCGCCGACTCTATTTTTTTCCATAAAAATGTTTCTTTTATGATTCTCTATAATCATGCAAAATTTTTAAAAAAATCTATGAAAGAGTTAAAAAGATTTCTTTGTCTATATAGTAAATGTAGAAAACTGTAGAAAACGTTCTTAAGTAGAGGGCCATCCATGTTTTATAGCTCCCTTTTCTACAACCTAGGATTAATTCAGTCAACTTAAATTCTACATGTACACATTTCAGGTAACCCATCAATTATTAATTATTAAAATGTGACCATTGTCCATCAAGTGATCATGGGAATTTTATACTAAATGCAAGCCTCTCAAGACTCTGAGCAAAATAGCATGTAACCCCAAGTCACTGGATGCTTGCATCTGCAATGAAGCCTTTTTTAGTATTTGATGGATCATGCTTATAATTTAATGATGGAAGATTACCTTAAAACTCTTTATGCTGGTCTAAGATGTATTCATTTATGTAAACAAGATATATGAATATCCGTCGAAGCATGAGGCAATTAACGCGCATCTGTGTTTGGGGATAAATAAATAAAATCAATACAGAGCATTGACTAAAGCATATTTATCTATATCTATATCAGATTTTCAATATGCCTGCATAATACATCTAAGTTTCAAATTTTCATAGCCCCGTCAAATTTGTCTGGAATATGTTGACCAAAAAAATCAAAATATCAACTGCCCTTCTTTCACAGTTGGCTACTGGAGTTTACTGGGTCATTTGATGCATACTTTTTTTTTCTCGGCATTAATCTGTATATCCGCGTTGTTAATATTCATATCAATTTTACATGCTCACCCCCGATAGTTAGATAGTTTCAAACTTTCTATTAACTTGACGCAAATACAGGTATATCCCTACCCCGAATGTTTGTCGGAGGTTGTTGAACTAAGGTAGAAAATGCTAATTATAGCGTTGTACAGACCATAAGAACATTTGATGAACTAATGTCATTTAACAGAATTCTATTAACAGAATAAGCGGAAATGTGATAAATGCGAAACAGCATTTTTAAAACATATGATCTAAAAGATGAAAGAATGGACGTTATATTTCCTCCTTTGCAAGGTTAGTGTAGCTGATTTGTCTCCTCATAAGACCTCCCCCGCCTCCTCTGTAAGCATCAGTGTCCACATCGTCATCTGCATGGCCCGCAGTGTTTATGGTGTCAGCAGGTATTCTCGTGTCCTGCAGAACACAGTTACCAATATATTCAGCTTGAGCTCATGATTTAATGACATTGTGTGTCAGGTTGAAATAAATAATTCATACATTTAAAAATGGATAATGATTTCTGTAGGAAAAATATACAGTAAAACTGTGAACTTCCGGGGACTGCTCTGTGTGTGTGTGTGGGGGGTGGGGGGGGGGGTGTTGAACTGCTTGGATAAATGCGAGTCTCGGACAATCGAGATTACTATTAAAGTGTCTCTTAGTTTACACTGGTTATCTAAGTTACTGATAAGTGCTTCTATAAACTAACTACACTTCACTGTAGTCTCGCCTATGTAATTGGTAACCCGTAGACGCAGCACGTCTACACACTGCAAAACCTTCAGCAAGACTGAGCTTGGAACGCTGAGGGTACCTGTTTGTGTACGCCTCTCCTTGGCTGCGCACATGCACGCGCTCAGCTTCCATGAACTCCGGACTGGTTCCCTGTTATTTATGCGTCCATAAATAACCGGCAACCAGCCGTCACAACACTCCCCCCGACTTTAAAATGAAAGCCTTTGACCTCAGGGGAGTTTGAAAAACCTTATGTCTGCTGCTCCAAGATTTAAGTAAGGCTTAACTTACCTGATCTGTGGGGGTTACCTACTTGGGCCACTGTCATTGGGTCTGGGGCCTGTCTGAGCTTCTCACTCCAGCTTCCTTGTGAACTCTGGATGGCCCTCACTGCCCTTCCTTTAAATACTTTTGGTTACACAGAACAGTAAGAAACTACTGTCCTTTTCACCTTTCCTGTTAACCAGGGTTCCCAAATTAACCTTAAATTAAATGTTGGCCTCCATCCTCCCCTTTAGCCAACCCTTACCTCCTTTAATATCCTAACTGTGGGAACCCTGTAACCCCTGAATGACCCCACAGACCCCTTAAGTAAAATCCTACTACTATAAAAACTACCTATTCTTAACCAGTATATTAATATAATCT
The DNA here is from genome assembly GCA_021229015.1 of Solen grandis. NCBI lineage: Eukaryota > Metazoa > Mollusca > Bivalvia > Adapedonta > Solenidae > Solen > Solen grandis. The sequence continues at coordinate 4,626,838 of CM037789.1, forward strand.
AATATACTAAAAAGATGCCTGACCTGAATTAACTTCCCTTAACAAAAAACCCTTTCCTTTAATCTAAACTAATAAACTAAATAAATAGGCCTAATGTCCCTTTTTTAACCTAAGTCTGACCTATCCTGGCAAAATACCAGGCCTTTCCTGGAATATAAAAACCAGTACTTAAATGACTTTCCTTATTAGGCCTTTATCCCCACTTTTTGGCTAAAAGCCCCTTTCTCCCCTTCCAAACACCCTCTATCGTTTCTCGAACAGCTGGCGGGCATTGTCAGTTGTCACCGCCAGAATGCCTTCTGTTCTCACTCCCCTGATGTGGGCCAAACCTTCTGCTGTCTGATAAACATGGTTCGGCGTCGACCACTCCCTCCCCCTTGGTGGGAAGTAAGGTGCGTCCGTCTCAATCAGCAGTCGGTTGTCTGGCACCGCCTTCACAGCTTCCAGTTGTGGTGGACTAAAAGTCTGGGTATTCTTGGTGAAGCCAAAGTAGCAGTTGGCAAACGCTGTGGACCACCTCCGGTATACATACTCATCTCCACTGAAACAATGGAGATAGACGGGGTGCTCACGGTGCAGGTGCTTCCTGGCCCAACGGAGCAGCAACAGATAGGCTTCTGTTCCGCAATCATCTGACATCCCTCTACAGTGGAAGATGACAGCTTGGTCTGGTCTTACTAGGGGTAAAACCACATCCAGGATACTAAGCTGTTCATGCCATTGGTGGACTGGTTCGGTGTGGTCTATCCCTATCTCACCTAGTGCCACCACACGGTCCTGTTTCAAAAGGTCTGCTAATCTTCCCACCTCCTTGGATGTCCTTTTGTATCCCCGACTGGCATGACGTGGATGAAGTCCAATGGCCACGGCTATTCCTTCCGGCATCTCTTGGACTTCCTGGTTGCTTGGCCATGTGCTGGGATCACAAAAGCTGGCACAACATCCCACCAGATCCACCTTCTTCTCCTGTGACACAGGAGACTGGTCCAGAATTGTCTGTAAGGGGGTGTCACTTTTGTTGTGAGACCTCTTCCGGAGCCTGTCCAGGTGGAAATGTGCGTCGTACGCCTTTGGGGTGGGTATTGTTATCTTGCCCTCAGGTGCTGGGAACGCCTCACGCCAATACTCCTGCTGGTCCTTGTCCAATGTGGCCACTATTAATACTAGTGCCTTCCAGTGGAGTATCGACCCTATCGAGTTGACTGGGAAGAGCTCGAACACTGTAGGGGCTTCTCTACCAATATGAGAACAAAAAGTCCTCATATGGCGGTCCTGGGTCTCCGAGATGATGCTGTTGTCAATCTTGGAGAGTTGCTTCTGCATCCCTACATAGCGTACAAGTTCATCCGCCGTCCCTGGTCTTCCCAGCAGCCAATGGGTAACTTGGGTGAGGGCCCTCTTCCGGCACTCCAGTACCTCCTTGTCATCAGCAGGTAGACGCTCATCAAAGATGCGCGGAATGTGGTGCTCAAATGCATGTGGTTTGGCATACTTGTTTGCTTCCGTACATCCTGGAACGAGACACTGCCTTTCCCGGTGCGAAGCCTTCCGGAGATCCTTGGCTTTCACACAGTTAACGCTCAGTTGTAGCGATCCTTTGGCGGTCTCTGTAACAGTACGTGTCTCTGCTGGGTTTTTACTCCTCTTGGTAGGTACTGGCGCACTCTTTTGACTACCCGTCCTCTTTCTATTCACCATACCTTCTTTGGACCTAAAAATCCCTTTAGTTGGCAATGGTGTCCCCTCGGCTGGACGAAACGTCTTCGTCTTGGGGGATGCGGAAACCTTCCTTGGACTACAAGTCCTTCCCGTTCTGGCCTCAGATCCTCCGAGACTAAAAATCTCCTGTTGGAACCGTTGCCTACGGGGTCTCCGTCTTCTCCGGGCGGGCTTCTTAGCCTGACCTGAACTCACGACAGCTGCCTCATCCGTGCTTTCCTTTGCAGGAAGTGGTGAAACGGAGGCCTCCTCGGTAGGAGTAACGGCCCTCGGAGTTGATGACCCTGTGGACTTCTGAGGTGAACCCAGAATTGAAGAGCCCGGAGTCACTACCATGGACTCCTCTGGGAATTCCAAAAGGGCCTCAGCATCCAAAGGCCCGGTCTGGCCTTGGACTCGCAGGACTTTTATGCTCCCGGATCCAGCCCCTGTCGATGACCTGGAACTCGTCCAAGGTCCTACCGACGGTTCTTAGGTACCGGTTAGCAGCGAGCATCTCCTGCTTTGTCCCCTTAAGCCCACGCTTTGCCAGCGCACACATCCCGGAGATTAGGTCTAGGAGCAAACCGTGCTCCTCTCTCTTCTTCAGTGCAAGGGTCAGCCTCAACACCATATCACTGGCAGGTTCGTAAACTATGTTAGCAGCTAAAAACCGCTTTACCTCGGATACAATGTTTGTCATTCTGAAACAAACAAAGATAACAATACTATTATTTTCGCTGCTTATTCTCTTTGCAGACCCTGCATTTGTACTTGTCAATGTCCAGAGCATCACTTGAAGTAACATTAACACAGGACCCATGGTACCAGACCTCACAGTAATCACACTGGATCATGAACCGTCCTTCCCATGGCTTCCTGCAAAGACAGTATTCATTTGTCTCTCCTTGGCTGTCCTGCGCTGGTTCCGCTCTGGCATCTGCCTGATACAGTCTAACCCATGCCGGAATATTTCGATCTTTACAGGGCATCATCCGGTCATGGTTAGTGACAAATACAGCATTTCTCAGTTTTACCTGAAACAGGTAGGCTGAAATCTTCTTTACTATCACTGCCGGCCCCTTCCAGGGCGGGCTCAGCTTTTTACATTTGCCCTTAATGGTTGCCGTATCTAAAAGATATACCAAATCCCCTTCCTGATAGGGCCATAACAGTATCTTGAGATCATAATATCTCTTGGCCCTCCGCAGTGAAGTTTTCAAGGTTTCTCGTGCTACAGTATGAGCCCTCTGTAGCCTGTCTTGAAACTCACTGACAAATACCTCCAGCTCCTTTTCCTCCCCATGTGGACAAGGGAACATCAAATGAGCTGGAGTATTTACCTCCCTGCCTAACATCAACATGTTGGGGGTATAGCCCGTGCTTCTGTTAACTGATGAACGAATAGCACCGGCTATCTGCTGTACGTGTTCGTCCCACTTATTTTGGGATTTGTTTAAAAAACAACGTACTGCATCCATCAGTGTCCTATTGTACCTCTCCACTTGCCCATTAGAGGAAGGACGATATGGCGTTGTCCTTGCCTTATGTATTCTGAGAGTCTGGCACAGAGCGGCCATAAGCTTACTCTCAAAATTCCTGCCCTGGTCTGAAAACAGCTGAAGAGGACAACCAAAACGTGAAAAGAATCCATTAATGGCTGCCCTAGCTGTGTCTTCAGCTTTCTGAGATGGCAGGGGAACACACTCCACCCATTTGGTAAACTGGTCCACCATCATAAGGCAGTGCTCATTCCCTCCCTCTGTTTTGGGTAGTGGGCCCAGGAAGTCAATATGAACCCGTTCCATGGGAGCTCCCGCATGATATTCAGTCATTGGCACTTTACCATACCGCTTGTTTTTCTTATTCTGGCTACAGATGCCGCAAGACAAAATGTACTTTTCAACATCTCGCGCCAAATGTACCCAGAAGAATTTCTCTTTAAGCTTTGCCTTGGTCCGGGCAATGCCCTGATGTGCCGCTGACGGGATATCATGATGCAAACTAATAGCTTGATCCTGCAAACTGGCGGGAACCACCAGCTCAAAATCATGTAGTTCACCCTTTTTCCTGTAAAGCACTCCCCCTTGAAGCACAAAAGCTTCCTTGTTATTCCAGAAGTATTTAACTTCCGGGGAGGCCAATGAGAGCTCCCCAACCCCAGGTTCCTTGCCATTTTTCAAATACTCCAGAATAAAGCTCAAAGCTGGATCCGCCTTTTGCTCTGTCTGGAGATCATGGAGTGTAAAACCCCAACAGGATGGATCCTCACTGACTGGTGGATCCGTGGAAGCCACCGTGCAGGCTGTTGCTTCCACAGTCTGGTCCCTCATGACAATGTCAAACCCTGACCAGACTTCCTCAAAAATCTCCACCACCCTAACCTGTGCCTTTTTGAACCTAATGTCCCCTGATCTACCCTGGTGACCTGGCCGGTTACAAGAACCTAAACCTCCCTTCCGGTCTAACCACCCTTGGTTCAAGCCAGTATAACCTTCCTGGTCGGAACCAGTATTCCCTTCCTGACCTGAACCAAACACCAGTATCCCTTTCCTGACATGAAACTATTCCCTTAAGGCCAAACTCCCCCTATAACCTTCCTGGTCGAAACCAGTATTCCCTTCCTGACATGGAACAGTTCCCTTTAAGTTCGAACCAGTAATCCCTTCCTGGACTAGTCCAGTATTCCCTGCCCGAGAATTTCCCAAAACCAACCCCCGGTTTTCCTGGACTAATCCAGTATTCCCTGCCTGATTCGAACCCGTAACCTTTCCCTTACCTGTGACCGGATCCCAATTTTTACCTGAGTCCCTACGCCCTGTCCGACTCAACCCTTTGACACCCCTATGCACAGACTGACCAGTACTAGCTGGTCTACCCTTGCCTAAAAAGCTAATAGGGCTTTCCCATAACCCCTCACTTGTGACCCCAGTGGACAATGTCTCTCCTACCGAGACCTTTAAAGCAACAGCTTCATCCACTGACCTTGAAAACTCACCCCAGCGTTCATCTGCCCGTTTGCAGTATGTGCAGCCTGCACATGGCAAACTTTCCGGGGAGATTCCCGCTATATACTCGGGCACGGGGTTAATCCATCTAGCAACCGAGAAAGTGCGTCAGCATTTTCATGCTTAGCCCCCGCCCGGTGTTTGACTATCATGTGGTACTGAGACAACTCCTCGATCCACCTAGCCAATTGTCCCTGAGGTTCTTTAAACCGTAGCAGCCACGTCAGACTGGAATGATCAGTCCTCACCGTGAAAACTTTACCCAAAAGGTAGTGTTTATACTGCCTGGTTAACCTGACTATAGCTAAAAGCTCTTTCCTGGTTGTACAATAGTTTCGCTGCTCCGAGGTGAGTGTAAAACTGCAATACGATATCACCTTTTCTACCCCACCCTGCACTTGACTCAAAACACCTCCAACAGCTAAATCGGACGCGTCTGTGTCCAAAATAAATGGATCAGTGTTGTTAGGTAGAGCCAATACCGGCGGGGTAATGAGCAGCTGCTTTAGGCTACTAAAAGCTTCCTGCTGAGGCTTACCCCAGCGAAACTCATTCGTTCCTGTAAGACCGTAGAGAGGCTGTGCCACATTAGCGAAATCTTTCACAAAATTTCGGTGATAATTGGCAAAACCCAAGAACCTCTCTACATCCTTAGAACAAGTGGGAGTAGGCCAATTTGATACTGTTTCTGTATCCTTATCTGCCATGGCTATCTCATCCTTACTGACAATTCTTCCCAAGAAGTCTACCTTTTGTTGGAAGAACTGGCATTTCTTAGGTTTGAGCTTCATGCCGTGAGTTCGAAACCTCTTTAGAGCCTCGGTCAAATTCCCAAGATGATCCTCAAAACTGGCACCCATTACCAGGATATCATCTAGGAATGCCAAGACTGTTTTCCAATTCAATCCCCTTAAAATAAGGTTGACTACCCTTGAGAATGTTGCGGGCGCATTTGTAAGTCCGAAACCCATTCTTACATGTTCGAAGAGCCCATATTTAGTGAGGAATGCTGTCTTCTTTCTATCTGGTTTTGCTATCTTTACTTGCCAGTACGCTGAATTAGCGTCTAGCTTGGAAAACCAGCTGCTGCCTGCTAGCGTGTCTAAGCAATCCTCAATAAGTGGAAGCGGAAAAGTATCCTTGATGGTGACATCATTTAAAGCCCGATAGTCAACACACCAACGAACTGAACCATCACGCTTCCGAATCAAGACCGGTGCTGATGCCCAGTCCGAAACAGACTCTTGGATCACACCCGCGTCCATCATCTTCTTTAAATGGGCCTCTTCTTCACCCACAAAACATTGTGGGGTCTTGCGCATCCGCTGTTTGATTGGCCTTGCCCCATCTGTATCTATAGTGTGTTCGATGGTAGTAAAACTGCCTAAATCGAACTCATCTTTGGCAAATACATCCTCAAACTCACATAGAAGTTTGGCTAATTTCGCCCGCTGATCAGTATCTAGGTGCTGCAGGGAGTCCTTATATACTTGTACCAAGTGCTCTGGTACCAAGCCAGATCCTTTATCCTGGGAGCTAACTTTAGACTCGGTTGAAATTAAATAATTCATACATTTAAAAATGGATAATGATTTTTGTAGGAAAAAATATACAGTAAAACTGTGAACTTCAGGGGACTGCTCTGTGTGTAGTGTGTGGGGGGTGGGGGTGGGGGTGTTGAAACTGATTGGATTAAGGCGAGTCTCGGACATCGAGATACTATTAAGTGTCTCTTAGTTTACAACTGGTTTCTAAGTTACATTTGGGTAATAAGTGCTTCTATAAACTAACTACTTCCTGTAGTCTCGCCATATGTAATTGGTAACCCGCAGACGCAGCACGTGGGGAGTGGGGGGGCTAACACACTGCAAAACCTTCAGCAAAGACTGTGCTTGGAACGCTGAGGGTTACCTGTTTGTGTACGCCTCTCCTTGGCTGCGCACATGCACGCGTCTAGCTTCCATGAACTCCGCGATGGTTCCCTAGGTTATTTATGCGTCCATAAACTAAACGGCAACCCAGCCGTCACAAACACTCCCCCCGACTTTATAAAATTGAAAGCCTTTGACCTCAGGGGAGTTTGAAAAACCTTATCGTCTGCTGCTCCAAGATTTAAGTAAGGCTTAACTTACTGATCTGTGGGGTTACCTATTGGGGCCACGGTCATTGGGGTCTGGGGCCTGTCTGGCTTCTCACTCCAGCGCTCCTTGTGAAATCTGGATGGCCCTCACTGCCCTTCCCTTTAAATTACTTTTGGTTACACTGAACAGTAAGAAACTAATGTCCTTTTTCCACCTTTCCTGTTAACCAGGGTTCCCAAATTAACCTAAATTAAATGTTGGCCTCCATCCTCCCCTTTAAGCCAACCCTTACCTCATTTACTATCCTAACTGTGGGAAACCCTGTAACCCCTGAATGCCCACTGACCCCTAAGTAAAAACCTACTACTATTAAAACTACCTATTCTTAACCAGTATATTAATAATAATCTAATATATAAAAAAGATGCTGACCTGAATTAACTTCCCTTAACAAACAATAATCTTTACTTTAATCTAAACTTATAAACTAAATAAATAGGCCTAATGTCCCGTTTTTAACCTAAGTCTGACCTATCCTGGGCAAAATACCAGGCCTTTCCTGTGAATTTAAAAACAGTACTTAAATGACTTTCCTTATTTGGCCTTTATCCCACTTTTTGGCTAAAGCCCTTTCTCACCCTTCCAAACCCCCCCCCAAACCCCCCTCTATCGTTTCTCGAACAAGCTGGCGGGTATTGTCAGTTGTCACCGCCAGAATGCCTTCTGTTCTCACTCCCTGATGTGGGCCAAACCTTCTGCTGTCTGATAACATGGTACGGGTCGACCACTCCATCCCTTGGTGGGAAGTAAGGTGGTCGTCTCATTCAGCAGTCGGTTGTATGGCACCGCCGTCACAGCTCCAGTTGTGGTGGACTAAATGTATGGGTATTCTTGGTTGAAGGCCAAAGTAGCAGTTGGCAAACGCTGTGGACCACCTCCGGTATTACATACTCATCTCCACTGAACAATGGAGATAGACGGGGGCTCACGGTGCAGGTGCTTCCTCCCCCAACGGGCAGAACAGATAGGCTTCTGTTCCCGCAATCATTACCCCTCTACAGTGGAAGATGACGCTTGGTTGTTTATAGGGTAAAACCAATCCGGGTATAAGCGTCATGCCATTGGGGACTGGTTCGGTGTCTTCCTATCTCACCTAGTGCCCCCACACGGCCTTTTTCAAAAGGCTGTAACTTCCCCCCTCCTTGGTTTCCTTTTGTTTCCCCGACTGGCATGACGTGGATGAAGTCCATCCCCCGGCTATTCCTTCGGCATCTCTTGGATTCCTGGTTGCTTGGCCATGTGCGGGATCAAAAAAAGCTGGCACACATCCCACCAGATCCCCCTTCTTCTCCTGTAAAACAGGAGACTGGCCGAATTGTCTGTAAGGGGGTGTCACTTTTGTTGTGAGACCTCTTCCGGAGCCTTTCCAGGTGGAAATGTGCGTCGTACGCCTTTGGGGTGGGTATTGTTATCTTGCCCTCAGGTGCGGGGAACGCCTCACGCCAATACTCCTGCTGGTCCTTGTCCAATGGGGCCCACTATTAATACTAGTGCCTTCCAGTGGAGTATCGACCCTATCGAGTTGATGGGAAGAGCTCGAACACTGTAGGGGCTTCCCCTACCAATATGAGAACAAAAAGTCCTCATAGGCGGCCCTGGGTCTCCGAGATGATGCTGTTGTCAATCTTGGAGAGTTGCTTCTGCATCCCTACATAGCGACAAGTTCATCCGCCGTCCCTGGTCTTCCCAGCGCCAATGGTAACTTGGGTGAGGGCCCCTTCCCGGCACTCCAGTACCTCCTTGTCATCAGCAGGTAGACGCTCATCAAAGATGCGCGGAATGTGGTGCTCAAATGCATGTGGTTTGGCATACTTGTTTGCTTCCGTACATCCTGGAACGAGACACTCCCTTTTCCCCGGTGCGAACCCTTTCCGGAGATTCCCTTTGGGCTTTCACACAGTTAACGCTCAGTTGTAGCGACCCTTTGGCGGTCTCTGTAACAGTACGTGTCTCTGCTGGTTTTTACTCCTCTTGGTAGGTACTGGCGCACTCTTTTGACTACCCGTCCTCTTTCTATTCAACCATACCTTCTTTGGACCTAAAAATCCCTTTAGTTGGCAATGGTGTCCCCTCGGCTGGACGAAACGTCTTCGTCTTGGGGGATGCGGAAACCTTCCTTGGACTACAAGTCCTTCCCGTTCTGGCCTCAGATCCTCCGAGACTAAAAATCTCCTGTTGGAACCGTTGCCTACGGGGTCTCCGTCTTCTCCGGGCGGGCTTCTTAGCCTGACCTGAACTCACGACAGCTGCCTCATCCGTGCTTTCCTTTGCAGGAAGTGGTGAAACGGAGGCCTCCTCGGTAGGAGTAACGGCCCTCGGAGTTGATGACCCGTGGACTTCTGAGGTGAACCCAGAATTGAAGAGCCCGGAGTCACTACCATGGACTCCTCTGGGTCAAGTTCCAACGTCGGCTCATCAGTAGCCGCGTTGCAAACTTTCCTCTCAAGGGCCGGATCAGCATCCAAACGGATGTCCCTGGTCATGGCCTTGGACTCGCAGGACTTGACGTTACGTCTAGGCATAGGTGCCATGCTGCAAACATGCTCCCGGATCCAGCCCTGTCGATGACCTGGAACTCGTCCAAGGTCCTACCGACGGTTCTTAGGTACCGGTTAGCAGCGAGCATCTCCTGCTTTGTCCCCTTAAGCCCACGCTTTGCCAGCGCACACATCCCGGAGATTAGGTCTAGGAGCAAACCGTGCTCCTCTCTCTTCTTCAGTGCAAGGGTCAGAGCCTCAACCATATCACTGGCAGGTTCGTAAACTATGTTAGCAGCTAAAAACCGCTTTACCTCGGATACAATGTTTGTCATTCTGAAACAAACAAAGATAACAATACTATTATTTTCGCTGCTTATTCTCTTTGCAGACCCTGCATTTGTACTTGTCAATGTCCAGAGCATCACTTGAAGTAACATTAACACAAGGACCCATGGTACCAGACCTCACAGTAATCACACTGGATCATGAACCGTCCTTCCCATGGCTTCCTGCAAAGACAGTATTCATTTGTCTCTCCTTGGCTGTCCTGCGCTGGTTCCGCTCTGGCATCTGCCTGATACAGTCTAACCCATGCCGGAATATTTCGATCTTTACAGGGCATCATCCGGTCAGGTTAGTGACAATACAGCATTTCTCAGTTTTACCTGAAACAGGTAGGCTGAAATCTTCTTTACTATCACTGCCGGCCCCTTCCAGGGCGGCTCAGCTTTTTACATTTGCCCTTAATGGTTGCCGTATCTAAAAGATATACCAAATCCCCTTCCTGATAGGGCCATAACAGTATCTTGAGATCATAATATCTCTTGGCCCTCCGCAGTGAAGTTTTCAAGGTTTCTCGTGCTACAGTATGAGCCCTCTGTAGCCTGTCTTGAAACTCACTGACAATACCTCCACTCCTTTTCCTCCCATGTGGACAAGGGAACATCAAATGAGCTGGAGTATTTACCTCCCTGCCTAACATCAACATGTTGGGGGTATAGCCCGTGCTTCTGTTAACTGATGAACGAATAGCACCGGCTATCTGCTGTACGTGTTCGTCCCACTTATTTGGGATTTGTTTAAAAAACAACGTACTGCATCCATCAGTGTCCTATTGTACCTCTCCACTTGCCCATTAGAGGAAGGACGATATGGCGTTGTCCTTGCCTTATGTATTCTGAGAGTCTGGCACAGAGCGGCCATAAGCTTACTCTCAAAATTCCTGCCCTGGTCTGAAAACAGCTGAAGAGGACAACCAAAACGTGAAAAGAATCCATTAATGGCTGCCCTAGCTGTGTCTTCAGCTTTCTGAGATGGCAGGGGAACACACTCCACCCATTTGGTAAACTGGTCCACCATCATAAGGGCAGTGCTCATTCCCTCCCTCTGTTTTGGTAGTGGGCCCAGGAAGTCAATATGAACCCTTTCCCATGGGAGCTCCCGCATGATATTCAGTCATTGGCACTTTACCATACCGCTTGTTTTTCTTATTCTGGCTACAGATGCCGCAAGACAAAATGTACTTTTCAACATCTCGGGGCCAAATGTACCCAGAAGAATTTCTCTTTAAGCTTGCCTTGGTCCGGGCAATGCCCTGATGTGCCGCTGACGGATATCATGATGCAAACTAATAGCTTGATCCTGCAAACTGGGGGGAACCACCAGCTCAAAATCATGTAGTTCACCCTTTTTCCTGTAAAGCACTCCCCTTGAAGCACAAAAGCTTCCTTGTTATTCCAAAAGTATTTAACTTCCGGGGAGGCCAATGAGAGCTCCCCAACCCCAGGTTCCTTGCCATTTTTCAAATACTCCAGAATAAAGCTCAAAGCTGGATCCGCCTTTTGCTCTGTCTGGAGATCATGGAGTGTAAAACCCCAACAGGATGGATCCTCACTGACTGGTGGATCCGTGGAAGCCACCGTGCAGGCTGTTGCTTCCACAGTCTGGTCCCTCATGACAATGTCAAACCCTGACCAGACTTCCTCAAAAATCTCCACCACCCTAACCTGTGCCTTTTTGAACCTAATGTCCCCTGATCTACCCTGGTGACCTGGCCGGTTACAAGAACCTAAACCCCCCTTCCGTCTAACCACCCTTGGTTCAAGCCAGTATAACCTTCCTGGTCGAAACCAGTATTCCCTTCCTGACTGAAACAGTTCCCTTAAACTTGACCTTCCCTTGAATCATGTCAGTATCCCCTTCCTGGTCAAAACCAGTATCCCTTTCCTGACATGAAACTATTCCCTTAAGGCCAAACTGACCCTGAACCATGCCAGTATAACCTTCCTGGTCGAAACCAGTATTCCCTTCCTGACATGGAACAGTTCCCTTTAAGTTCGAACCAGTAATCCCTTCCTGGACTAGTCCAGTATTCCCTGCCCGATTCGAACTAGAATTTCCCTGAAAACCAACCTGCCCTGGATTCATGCCAGTATAACCTGCCTGGCCGAAACCAGTATTCCCTTCCTGACATGAACCAGCGCAGCCTTCCGAGTTCGAACCAGTAATCCCTTCCTGGACTAATCCAGTATTCCCTGCCTGATTCGAACCCGTAACCTTTCCCTTACCTGTGACCGGATCCCAATTTTTACCTGAGTCCCTACGCCCTGTCCGACTCAACCCTTTGACACCCCTATGCACAGACTGACCAGTACTAGCTGGTCTACCCTTGCCTAAAAAGCTAATAGGGCTTTCCCATAACCCCTCACTTGTGACCCCAGTGGACAATGTCTCTCCTACCGAGACCTTTAAAGCAACAGCTTCATCCACTGACCTTGAAAACTCACCCCAGCGTTCATCTGCCCGTTTGCAGTATGTGCAGCCTGCACATGGCAAACTTTCCGGGAGATTCCCGCTATATACTCGGGGCACGGGTTAATCCATCTAGCAAAACCCAGAAAGTGCGTCAGCATTTTCATGCTTAGCCCCCGCCCGGTGTTTGACTATCAGTGGTACTGAGACAACTCCTCGATCCACCTAGCCAATTGTCCCTGAGGTTCTTTAAACCGTAGCAGCCACGTCAGACTGGAATGATCAGTCCTCACCGTGAAAACTTTACCCAAAAGGTAGTGTTTTATACTGCCTGGTTACCTGACTATAGCTAAAAGCTCTTTCCTGGTTGTACAATAGTTTCGCTGCTCCGAGGTGAGTGTAAAACTGCAATACGATATCACCTTTTCTACCCCACCCTGCACTTGACTCAAAACACCTCCAACAGCTAAATCGGACGCGTCTGTGTCCAAAATAAATGGATCAGTGTTGTTAGGTAGAGCCAATACCGGCGGGGTAATGACAGCTGCTTTAGGCTACTAAAAGCTTCCTGCTGAGGCTTACCCCAGCGAAACTCATTCGTTCCTGTAAGACCGTAGAGAGGCTGTGCCACATTAGCGAAATCTTTCACAAAATTTCGGTGATAATTGGCAAAACCCAAGAACCTCTCTACATCCTTAGAACAAGTGGGAGTAGGCCAATTTGATACTGTTTCTGTATCCTTATCTGCCATGGCTATCTCATCCTTACTGACAATTCTTCCCAAGAAGTCTAAACCTTTTGTTGGGAAGAACTGGCATTTCTTAGGTTTGAGCTTCATGCCGTGAGTTCGAAACCTCTTTAGAGCCTCGGTCAAATTCCCAAGATGATCCTCAAAACTGGCACCCATTACCAGGATATCATCTAGGAATGCCAAGACTGTTTTCCAATTCAATCCCCTTAAAATAAGGTTGACTACCCTTGAGAATGTTGCGGGCGCATTGTAAGTCCGAAACCCATTCTTACATGTTCGAAGAGCCCATATTTAGTGAGGAATGCTGTCTTCTTTCTATCTGGTTTTGCTATCTTTACTTGCCAGTACGCTGAATTAGCGTCTAGCTTGGAAAACCAGCTGCTGCCTGCTAGCGTGTCTAAGCAATCCTCAATAAGTGGAAGCGGAAAAGTATCCTTGATGGTGACATCATTTAAAGCCCGATAGTCAACACACCAACGAACTGAACCATCACGCTTCCGAATCAAGACCGGTGCTGATGCCCAGTCCGAAACAGACTCTTGGATCACACCCGCGTCCATCATCTTCTTTAAATGGGCCTCTTCTTCACCCACAAAACATTGTGGGGTCTTGCGCATCCGCTGTTTGATTGGCCTTGCCCCATCTGTATCTATAGTGTGTTCGATGGTAGTAAAACTGCCTAAATCGAACTCATCTTTGGCAAATACATCCTCAAACTCACATAGAAGTTTGGCTAATTTCGCCCGCTGATCAGTATCTAGGTGCTGCAGGGAGTCCTTATATACTTGTACCAAGTGCTCTGGTACCAAGCCAGATCCTTTATCCTGGGAGCTAACTTTAGACTCCACTTTTCTCACTACTGGCTGTGTAGTTTCTATTCTTTCTGTCTTTTCTGGCTTGGTCTCTACTCCCTGCACCTCTAGGGCATTGGCCACAAACTGCCCTTTCTTTAGGGTCTGAAAATTGTCAGTAGCATTGACAAAAGTCATAACAGGTTGGGTACCGGCTCTGCGGAGGACTTTCGGGGCCTCAAGGCTATGATTTTCATTTGGCTCTATTATGTAGTCAGGCAAGTTTTGCATATCTAGCTTGCAAGACACACGCACAGCTGAATTTGGGGGCACCACTAAGCGTTTGGCTATAGTTACCCTGGCCACAATGGGTCGATCTTCCATAAATCGGGTACACAGTGGGATCCTTTCTTGGTTAAAAACCAATGTTTCTGTGGACCAATCTAACTGTATCCCCAAATGATGCAAGAGATCATGACCCAAAAGCAAATCATCTGTGATTGGGGCAACATATACCCGCTCTTTAAATGTTTGGTTGCCCAGCCTCATCTGCACTGGTTCCACAATAAAGCCCTTTAAGGTGGATTCTTTCTCCGCCATCTGCATCACTACATCCCTAGTCTTTTGGGGCTTCTTTTTAAGCCTTGTATAGCAATCTAGGGACAGTATTGTGATTTCTGCACCCGAATCTATCCGCGCCGTAACCTGAAAACCCCCTACTGTCATTCTCACTGATGAAGATCCAGCACAGATGCGCTGAATCTGAATCAGTTCTGACGACACAGAGTTAAACTCTGCCTTTTTGGTCTGAATAGGGGCCTGTTTTATAACTTTTCCTTTGTCAATTACTTGATCGGATGATTTAGAACTAAAAGTCCCTTTTTCTGAAGTTTTAGAATTACAAATTCTCTTAACTGGCAGATTAGAGTGAAACACTCCCTTTTTACTTTGTCCTGGAGAATTTGGGACTCTTTTAGCTTTCTGATTCTGTGATTGGGGGCCTATTAATACTTCGGGCCTGGGTGCTTGCCCTGCGCTCCCCGCCCTTGTCCGTTTAAAGCTTTCTTGGATGCCCACTCCTGGTACCTCTCACACTCGCGCTTGAAGTGGCCTGGCTGGTTACAGAAAAAGCAATTTTTCTCACCAGGCCTCATTGGAGCGGAGGGTTTCATAGAAGGATGACTCCTTGTCTGCTCTAGCTGTTCTAGGCGCTGAGTCAGACTCCCAATCATCTTTTCTAGCTTCCCGTCCCTTTCCTCCACTGCATTAATATGCACCGGGTCCTGCCGTCGGCGCCCGCCCACATTCATAGCAGTAGAGTAATGTTGGAAGCACTTAATGTGGTTTAGTGCCTCCTCAATGGACTTGGGGTATGCAAGGCCGGAATGCCTCCCTGCCTCCTTGTCTAAACACCCCTGACAGAATCGTGACACTACCTCCTTTTGAGCAAAGCTCTCAGACATCCCTCGGAATGCCGACGTGGCGAGTGTCAATACTCTATCTGCCCAATCCTCCAAGGACTCCTGAGGATTTTGCTGGGCCTGATGGAACTTAGTCCTAGCTGTCTCTGACAGCTCCATAGTTCCAAAGCGTTTCTCCAACTTTTCCATCATCTCTTTATAAGTGAGACGCTTCCCAGTTTGTACCAAACTTAAAAAGTCCAGTGCCTTATCCTCTAGGCTCCAGTACAGGTAATCCCGACATTCCTCGGGGGACCACTTTAGGACTTTCTTATAGCTGATGAATCTCGCCTCAAACGAGATCCAACTGCTCTTCCCCGTAAACTTTAAGTTTTTGGGCAGCCTTCTAGGGTCACCCCCCTTTGATCTAGATGAACTAGACTCACTAGAGGAACTTGAACTCCTCTCCCCTGAGCTTGACCTATGCCTATGGCCATGCTTCCGGGAGCTTTTATGGGATTTCCTGTTTCGCCCATGTTTTTTACTTCTATGACGACAGTCCTTCTCCAGGCTACTGTCGGAGCTAGGCTCTGAGCTCTCATCAGAACTAAAAGTCTGATTCTTTCTTGAAGATCTTTTCTCCTTTCTTCTTAAAGGCTGAGGCTCATCATTAGGTTCTACCCTAGTAACTACCGACCTGAGCTTCGCTCCAGCCGTAGTCTTCGATCTTGCACCGCCCTGCCCTCCTGAGGTAGAGAGAAATTCCAAGCTAGCTAATCTAGCTTCCAAATCTCTATCTTCCTTCTCACTGTCTTCCCTGTACGGCGCAAAATTTATTAAAGCTAAAAACTCTTTGCTTGGCCTTTTATTAAGGAAGACCTGCAAGCTATCAGGAGTAAGCTGACCCAAAATGTCTCTATAGTCAACAAGCAGGGCCGCTTTCCTCTCCGAGAAATTCGGGAGCGCTCTCTGAATCTGCTTTGCAGAAGCCGTATTAATAAACAGAGACATTTTCAAAATAAATACTTAATTACTGTAAATGTAATGAAAGTGATACTCTGGACATTGAATTGAGAGAATGAAAAATAAAATTCCTATCCTCTATCAATCCAACTGTTAATAACACTAATAAATCGAGATAATGAAAATAAAATTTCTAATCTCAATCAATCTAAATGTTATATCCCCCTGAATTATTTTATTGAATTTTTAAAAATATCGCGATCACTTGCGATTGTTCAGTTTATGCATATAAACAGAACACAGATTTAATTCCTAACTTAAAAAGTTCTGGAACTTAAATTGAAAAGGGATGAGCTTATTTAACAATTATAATAAACAATTGCTTAATCCCCTTACAATAATCTGTAATAATTCAGTTTCTTTATCGAATATATTATTGCTTAAAAACAATAACAAATCGAATCGAGCTTGCTAAAAACAAGATGGCCGCCAAATGCGAACGCTCGATTTTTTGAAAATAGACAGATTCTTCCGAGCCTTAAAAAGCTGCACACTTCGCACAATTGTGTTTGAAAAAAATAAACAAAACACACTGCTTCTGAAACAAATCACAATTGTTTATAAAATAAACGAACCTGACCGCTTCCGGCTGGACCCCTGCGAAGCGCTGAAGAATCTACCTCTGTGTCAGTGGCGCGAACTTATCCGATAAAAAATCTCTAAGCTCAAGCTAATCCAGACGATAAATCTTTCCGATTTATTCTGACACCAATAAAGTGTCTCTTAGTTTACACTGGTTATCTAAGTTACTGATAAGTGCTTCTATAAACTAACTACACTTCACTGTAGTCTCGCCTATGTAATTGGTAACCCGTAGACGCAGCACGTCTACACACTGCAAAACCTTCAGCAAGACTGAGCTTGGAACGCTGAGGGTACCTGTTTGTGTACGCCTCTCCTTGGCTGCGCACATGCACGCGCTCAGCTTCCATGAACTCCGGACTGGTTCCCTGTTATTTATGCGTCCATAAATAACCGGCAACCAGCCGTCACAACACTATCATCTGAAGCTTTTTCTTTTTCCCGTCTATTTTTTCCTAACTTAAAACAATGTAGTTAGCTTTAGGACTGTATATATTTGTACTCGGAATAACGCAAGGTTCGAAAACTATTTCTGAAGATTGTAACTTTCTTTTGTAAGACAATGTAGAATGCACCAGAAAGTATTATAGACCTCGAAATAGGTACAACGTTTGGTAATCGCTCGTCGGAATAAGTAATATAACTCTGTGTATTGCTATATAAACAACTTTCAAATTATTTAATAATTTTGCTTTACAAGTATAATGCGGAAGTGTTTAAACTACCTATATATCTTTTTTGAGTGAAGCATTATTTTATTTTTATTGCATATTATATGTATTAGATGTGACATAACCAGCTTTATTGATATTTTTGTCAATATATATGCTGTTATGATACTGACACATATATCTAATTTTACGGCATTTTCTCTCATTTAACTTTTTTTTAATTGAATTTCAAAATGCATATTTATCATAGCACTTACTTTCTCATTGTCGACCATGTTGTTTTTGTTCGATGACACATATGCTGAGTAGCGTGACCCGGCAGTAAGCGTGGTGACACTCATACTGGGGGCTATACCGAATCTGAAGTTAGCCTTTCTCAAAATGGCGCTGAACTTCTGATCCTCCTGGAACTTCAAGTAGTTCACGTGACGGCTCCACCTCAGCTGCTCCAAACTCCCGGTTCTCTCCTCCTCTGGCATGTATCTGATCCTCTCGGGCATGTTAAACGGGTCATTCTTGATCCTGTCGATGGCCTTCACCTGTGGACGAATTCCCATCCGCTCCATAACTTTATCATATGATTAGTTGATTGGTCCACCCCCAGTAGAACATTCCTTGTCATATCTTCATCAGTGTTAGGTCACCGGTAGATTTGCAGTTATCGCTACCATCAGTACCTTGGTTAACTCCGTTGTATTTCTGTGGAAACTTGTGGACATCAGAGATAAGTTTATCATCTGTGTGTTTCTCCTGTTCAGTATTCCGGAGCTTCCTGCGTCGGTGCTCGTGTTGTTTTTCTCGTTTAAGTTCTTCGGTGATCATACGATCAAGTTTCTTTTTCGCTTTATTTGATGGGCGTCTACCGGCGACCAAGTTTTTATTGCTTTTGCTTGGAAAACAATTTAAATTTCCCATATTTACAGATATGATCAGCAATGACACGTATCCATACAGGATTTGACGTTGCTAAGATATAGATTACGTCATAGTGTCACCATGACGTTGCGTTATTATCGTTTTATGGATACTACAAGATACAAGAATCTTTCTTTTAAATCGGTTGTACATTACCTATAAGCTATTTACCGACACTGTTGTTGCCATCATTCATTTAAGTATAAACCTGAACATTTGTAGTTTAAGTTATATTTTATGCATTTATATAGTTATTATCTGTAGTGCTTTTAATGATTTTTTTTCTAAATGAGGCATTCATAGTGCTGTTTAACAGCGATAAGTGGAATGATCATACTATTCTAACACAGGGAAAAGCAGTTTTTGAACTGACCGAAAAGCATAGGAACGGTGACTTTTTTTTAAACTAGACTGACGAGGAAAAATAATACATACGGATGATCGAAACATTGGGAAAATCGACAGTATTTTCCTTCATGAATATATCATTTCACCGCATACCTCGAAGTAAGCATTATGTTCGAATAATCTATTTTCGGTTTTTCGAAACATCATGTTACAGCGATAAATAGTGTCTCTTCCAGGAAAATATAAACAAAATCTGCACCGATCATATGTGCATCTTGAATTGTTCGGTGTTATAATTAAACTTCTGTTTAATGTACCGTGAACCTGCATTCAATTTATGTCGAGTTAAATAATCTTTACTGTAAAATTAACACCTCTGCATCTTCATTTGCTTACTTGGGCTGAACGTCCAATCGACAAAATTTCGGTAAATTGGGGACTTTTTATACAGGAGATATATCTGCAACACTGCAGTATCACGTCGTAGACATGTGGCATGATACCACACCCAGTCACGTTATCCTAACACTTAGCCGATCTTTCCTGTATCTGCCCTTATATGCAGTACGCTAAACCCAGGGGAGATGTACAAGCATTAATTTTCATGAACTAGCTCTGCATCGGCCGAGGATCGAACCAAGAACGAATGACCTCCCGGTGACATGGCGGTTGAGCTAACCTCATGGCCATCGGGGCTAGTTTATCTTTTATCTATGCTACCTTTCATAATTGCAAATCAAGCGTAAATATTAAATTCGCCAAGATCGTCATGTGTCGATTGTATTGATTCTTGATAATACATACTAAAGGAACGTTGATTGAAGGTGATATTACTAGGTTCCAAAAGTTTCGTTACTATACTATACTATACTATACTATAGAACTTTCTATAGTATTGATTTGCCTAAGTACTTCGGGAAAGTGATGATTTTATGCAATCTTTCGTAATTTGACTGTTCCATTCATATGTGACGGAATTTGTTAAAACCCCGCCACATTCGAAATAACAAAAAAGTATATTTTAATAACTGCATTATATTTATATCTATCAATGAAAACATACAAAAAGCAATATCCAAATTGATCAAATGGTAAATTTAACCGAAAGTATTTTGTGTGTACACTCATTTATATATATTTAATATAACTGAAATCATATACATGATCGTATTTTTTTACAAATTTACCCGTACGATGTAATTTAAAAATAATGTGTAAACAGCTTAAAATAACGACATAAAAACACAACACACTCCCATGTCAGTTTAATAAACTCATGTTTTGTTTAATATGTAGTACACTTCTCATACAACGAATCCGGATATACCAAACTCACGGATATATAAAACTGATGGGTTAATCAAATATTTCTGACCCGATTATTTCTCGCCAAGTTTACTGTATAATTCCGTATGAAGTCAAGAATTTACCGCTTTAGCTGATTTTGAAATTGCATCATTACAAAAATACATTATAGTATTATATAAAGTTTTATATGAAATATTAAAAAACAAAAATACAAATATGCCGAAGGTCAATCTTTCTTTCGAAGAAAATAATTTCTACAAAAACGTAAAGGTTTTTTCCCACAATTGTAAAAAAACCTAGATAAAACAGGAAATATTATAGCACAACGACTTCTCGGATTTACATCATATATATATATTTAAATGGATATTTCACCAGGACAGAACAGAACGGCTAGCGTTCTAAAATATATACTTTGTTAACTTATCATAATACATATGTCATGAAGTATAAACAATTTTTTTTAAATTATTGTTCGATTCAATACCCGGATCTCGTCGATTTGTTAAACTAAATGAATTTCTAAATTACATATATCAAAATGATGGAATGTGTTTCAGTTTATATACAGACAAATAAAGTAAAATCGATCTTCATACTACACAATTCGGCAAATAAATGATTATATAAACAAATATAAAGAAAATTTTAATAAAACCTCGACATTGCAAATGCTCCTGTCAAAAATTTATGCAAATAAAGTACACATGCAGTAAACCCGATAATTCGAAGAGCAAATTTAGGGTACACTGTTTTAATAGAGGTAAATGCCAAGTGCTAACTAAGGAGAAACAAAGAAAATAATACGCTTATAAGGAAAGAAAAAAAATTTTTTTTTTTTTTCGAAATTCGAAAAGTTCACTTTCCAAAATTGGTCTTTGGAGTATTGAAATTTTTATTGTAGGTCATTTTCAAAACTGTACATTTTCTCATGCAAAAATGAATATTTATCGCCACTTTATTTGAAGGCACTATGAAACTCATGCTGTTACTATATACAGTGTATATCGATAAGTTTCTGCGATATTTCGTAAATTTGACCACTTCACAGGCTGAACATAACCTTCCCGTTTTCTTGGCTTTCATCTTGACTTCCATTGCCCTCGTAAGCTTCGTTCTCGTATACGGTGTCGTGAAGTTGAAACTGCAACCTAATTCATAAAAAATATATTGTAACATACATACATACCGGTAAGTTGGGGCATATTTCTGCCAAAACTTTGTTGAATAAAAAAATAAATAGATATTTAGTTAGTATCTAACCACTAGAAAACTTTCAGGTTATCCTCTTCGGTATCTAAACAGGACAAAGCTGTTTGTTCGTGCCCACTACTGTCAACCATATATTCACTTAAGTTAACTGGATATCATGCTTTTTCATACTAGTCAAATTAATTGCGTAGAAAACAAGCATTTTTTTCACCTAACTGATAAAATGAACGATATCCATTTAACTTTAGTAAATTTGGTTAGCAGAAGTGGGCACTAACAGACAGTTTTGTCCTGTTGAGATACCTAAGTGGATAACTAGAAATGGCTCATAATTTCATAATTAAATATGGACAATTTTTCAGAAAAGTTTCGACATAGCTAAGTGGATAATGATTGGCAAAAATATAAATATGCAACCATAATAAAGTATTTTTATCTAACGGTAAAAATAAAATGTATGTCTGATGGCATGGCCACCAAAAAAAAATGGGGTCGGTAGATAGGCCTTCTTCTTTCTGAAGATGCATTATCAAGATCTAGAAGAATTAATTGTATGTGAATAATGATTCCTAAATGTTTGAAGTACTTAAATTAGCATGTTTATTCAATTAGTTCTTTTTTATTATTTCATACAATTCAATCAAAATTCTGGGTAAACATGAGCACCTTACTTTTGCATTTGAAATGTTATTTTTTATTTCAGAGCCTAGAAAATATGGCACGTGATAAAAATTTACATTTGGCCACCAGAAACATTTTTGCCCCAGTAATTTAGAATAAAGACTTGTTAAATGGGTGATTTGGGTGGGCAATCAACCTCCAAGTAGTTTTCAAATCAAAAGAAGAGGGCCAAGATGGCCCCGTGTCGCTCACTTGAGTAAGATTGCTGTGTAAGGCATAAATATTAAAAATGTGGCATCTTAAAGTGTTTGCAACGTTTTTCTAACATTTAACTAAGTGACCTAGATTTTGACCCTACCTAAATTTGCACTAATCTGGGATTTCATGCGGACATTTATCAAGTTTTTGATGACTGGGACAAAATTTTTTTTTAATTTTCCCCTTAAAGACAACACAGTGTTCATGAACTCTTTCTAAGATTGAACTGGCGACCTACTTTTTGACCCAACATGACCAAGTTTTGAACTTATCCAAGATGTCATGAATGCGAACATTCTGATCAAGTAACATGAAGGTTAGGCCAAAAATATGGCTTGTAGAGAGGTCTCAAGGTTTTACTAAGATTTGCCCTGCCTCTAGTGTGTTCACAAGGTTTTTCTAAGATTTTCTAAGATTTGACATAGTGACCTAGCTTTTGACCCCACATGACCCAATTTCAAATTCATACGTGATATCATGAAGACAAACATCCTGACTAAGTTTTTATGAAGTTTGGACAAACATGTGGTCTCTAGTATGTTCACAAGGATTTTCTAAGATTTGACCTGGTGACCTAGTTTATAACCTCATGTGACCCAATTTCAAACTCATTCGAGATATTATGTAGACAAACATCTTGATCAACTTTCATGAAGATTGTGCTTAACTGTGGCCTCTAGAGTGTTCAAAAGCAATTGTTGACGACGGACACATGTCGGTCACAAAAACTAAAAACAAATTTAGTTTTCGACCATTATTTACAAAAGTGAAAAGAAAATATGACGTCACTAAATTCTAAATTATATTTACAATAGTGGAAGAAAAAATGACGTTACTATTAACAACAGTGGAAGGAATAAAGACGTCACTATGTTCTAAATGAAGTTTACAACAGTATAAAGAAACGATTGACGCCACTTAATTCTAAATGATAAGCCATTCGCTTTCACAGCCATATATTGTTCATACAAATTTATGCAAATATCAAATAGTTCTACTCATTACCGAAGCACTACTTTTAAGGAAAAACACGTAAGTTTAAAGTACAAATACCTCATTATACAAGAAATTTTGGTAAAGTCTGAAAGGAAAGAAGTAAATTGTAATATAAATGATTTCGTGGCCAGAATTCTGTATGAACGATTTATCTATAAATTTCGGACACTCTACATCTATATGGGAAATGTTAAGATCATCTTTATTGATTTTATTTTGACTGGTTAATAATCATAACTCTTATCATGAAGTATTTCTAAAAGAAATAATTTGTTCGTCCTTGCCCTTGCAGGCATGTTGTTCAGCTAATATGTAGATAGATCTAGTTAAAAAATATCGCAATAAATCATGTTTAATTTAAACTTATTTGTTTAACGTCGATTGGGGAACAAGTTCTTACAACTTATACTAATCCCTCTCGGTGGTTCCTGGGTTAGACCAGTACTTTGCACCTGGGAAGGTCATGAAGAATTATTGCCCCCAAACGGGTTCGAACCCACAACCTTCGGATCCGCAATCGAATATGTTACCATGGCACCACATGCTTCATTTACTTTTGGAAAGCAGTTGTTTCGATGAATCATGCGAAGTTATTAAAGTAAAACTAGGCTTCCACCTGCAATACTTAGCGCTAAGTAATATTTAAATTCTTAAGAAAGATAAAAAACATTTCACCATTTATTTTAAAAAAATAGAAATGAAATACTTGAATATTCTTATTAGGGAATGATTAAATATGTTCCTAAATATTACTTAGCGCTGAGTAAGATAAGGAACCTGAAACTGGCTCTAGATCATTGCGATGCAGTAAAAGTTTGATACATATTACCTCCATAATTGCAGCTCTTATACGGTACTGTCCACCTGATAACACAAACTCTTGATTTTCTTGACAGGATGAAAAAGCTCCATATAGGGAGCAAAGTTAAGCTTTATGCCCTGTAAGTCACTTCCGGTTTAGGTATATGCCCCATAATAACCATCAAAGTCACGCATATAACTTCAAAAATATAAGCTTTGAAAATGTCAAACCGTGAAAGTCTTAAAGGCAAATTGACATGTTATGACATATGACAGAAATTCCTTTATTACCTCCTCTTTATAATTTTGTTGTCATGAGTTATCTCCCCTGAAAACTACAAAAAGTGTTTTCTCCATTTTCCTAAGTAGAGTTTAGATGTGTTCATGAAATTTAAACCAGAATTATATAACGCATCTTTCTACCGTGAGTTTCTTCGAAAATCAAATTAAGTTTTTCATATTCACAGAAAATGTATATTTCCCATAGACTTCAATGTTAACTTAAATACAGATTATCTCCCCTACATCTAATAAAACCTGGAAAAACTCTCGGTGAAACATTTTTATTTTTGGATGTCTTCAAAGTGGCCAAGTTTCATAGAAATATTTCCATCCAATGGCAAGATATGGAATATGGGTATTAGGGGGATTATACGTTAACACACAGATAAACAACTCTTTTTATGAATTTTCGCCTACAGGGCTTTATCAAAAATCACGAAAAAATACAATAGCACTATTTTATTGCATTTTGACCAAAAACAAAATAGCATCAAAATGTAATAATGCAGTGTTTTTGTATTTCGTCGTGATAAAGCCCTGTGATCTAAAATCCATAAAACAGTTGTTTATATAAGATGAAAATGTATTTATGAATGCTATACAAGAATATCAACCTAAAGAATGAACATATAAACCGAATGCATCGTATCCAAACTGAAATTTACATGTACACGCGGATCCTCGATCCCCCCCCCCCCCCCCCCCCCCCCCCCCAATTTTTCATTGAATTTCTCATAGCTCAAAAAATGTAAACTTGACCCAGAAGTACCTGACTGGATTTACGTTCCACTGTGTCGTCCACAGTGATTGCGTCAGGGACCTCTGATTCCCGCATCTCGGTGTCCTGGGTTCGAGTCTTTATCTGAAGCAACTTCTTATTCCGCTTGTGTTTGTTTCTCAGGTGGGTGACCAGCTTGTGTTTGTGGTCGTGCACGATGTTCTTGTCATGCACCTTCAGATGCATGTGCTATAGAGGGCAAAGTTAAGATTGGAATTAAACATTGTGGCACTGGAGGGCCACAAGAGTCTACCTGACAAATTGAAAACCACATCATCAGTAAATGCAAATATATTAATTCAAAGCAGTGCAATAAAAATTATAGTAAACTTAAAAGTAAGACTTGAAACTGCGACAAATATATGATTCGACATATGTTGACATTAAAAGATGTGTTTAAAAAGGATAAAATCTATTATACATTAATAATTTATTCTAAAATGCTATTCGTATTTCTCGTTGATGACGGACAATATTTTAAAATGTAAGTATCTGTTAGACAGCTTTATGTTGACATGGGGTTAGGTTTGTTTGTTTTATGGTTAAACGTGCTAACAGACAGAATTTTGGCCATATCGGGACTTGGAGTAAATGTACTTAAGGCAGATATGTAGTGTTACCTCACTACAAGTGACATAATACCACACTCGGTCACATTATCCTTACCAGTTTTAGAACTACCCTTATATATAAACAGAACGCAAGGCCAGGTGTCATTTGAACGAATTTGGTGTGCCGCGGCCGTGAATCGAACCCATAACCCCGTGGATCAAATCCACGACCTCCCAGTTACGAAGTGGACACTCATTACACCTCTCTACTAACACCGTTGATAAAAGACCGGATGTTTATTTGATTTTTTTTTTTTCTACCGTAAATTTTGAAATGTTAAAGCTCTGTTAGATAAACTGTATTGTTTCCAAAGACCATTAAAGGTTAAGTCAGGTACTGAATCATCTGTTTTATACATAATACATGTATAGTATTGAAAGGAAGTTCCAAGGAATGATCAAATTATTTGGTAAGTCCGTCAGGGAAAGCAAAGCTAAGTATATAAGTATATTTAAGTACGGTTTAACCTTTGCAAAATGTTATGCTCTGATGTTAGCAATGTGAACATTAAATCCTTGGTTTTTATGTTCAAGGTTATACGCTGCTATTCACAGATGTTTTGCATTTTATAAATATTATATAAATCCAACTATCAAAAAAAAAAAAAAAAAAAAAAAAAAAAAAAAGGGTTTGAAATGGTGCGTTTTGAAATAGTCAAATATTAATAATAATAAACAGATAATAAACATATAAAAAGTGATAAACCATGGTAATGATAACTATGGTCATAAATGTATAATAAACCATGGTCATGATATGCTTTATAAATCATGGTCATGATGTGTTTAATAAACCATATTCATGATATGTATAACAAACCATGGTCATGATATGTATAATAAACCATGGCCATGATATGCATAATAAACCATGGTCATGATATGTATAATAAACCATGGCCATGATATGCTTAATAAACCATGGTCATGATGTCTATAATAAACCATGGTCATGATATGTATAATAAACCATGGTCATGACATGCATAATAAACCATGGTCATGATGTGCATAATAAACCATGGTCATGTTTAATATGATATAAATGACCATATTCAGATATGTATGATACAATCCTTGTTCATGTTTAATATGATATAAATGACCATATTCAAGATATGTATGATACAATCAACCATTTGTGTGCTTTGTTTGTTGGGTATAACGTCCCAACGACAATATTTCAGTCATTTGAAGACTATATCTACTTGAGACAGATATAGTGCTGCCACACTGCAGTATCACGCCGAAGACATGTTGCATGATACCACACCCAGTCACATTATCCTGACACCGGGCCAACCAGTCCTGCAACTACCCTTATATGCTGAGCGCCAAGCAAGGGAACTATACCAGTACCATTTTTTATGACTTTGGTATGTCGCGGTCGGGGATCGAAGCCACGACCTCCCGCTCACTCGGCGGACGCTCTAACCACTCGGCCACCGGGGACGGTAATGATTTGTATTGTATAATCAACCATGGTATAGTTTAGTTAATTTAAACTTATTAATTTAACGTCGATTGGGAAACAAGTTCTTACAACTTATACTAATCCCTCTCGACGGTTCCTGGGTTGGACCAGTACTTGCGCTTGGGAAGGTCATGCCTCCAACGGGGTTCGAACCCACAACCTTCGGATCCGTAATCGGATATGTTACCATTGGATCACGGCGCCCTGGTCCATGGTATAGTCATTGTGTAGTACTTAAATATACTTAATGTATTTAACTTTGAAAGAAACGTTACTAAGTATTTAAAGATAAACAAAAGTAACATAATTAAAAATTGACTCGTTACAGAAAATAACCATGAACAATCTCATACATTTAAATTAATTTCTCTTTACGTCTTATGGGAGATATTTTTACAACTCAAATCACATCTACGGTTCCTGGGTTGGACCAGTACTTTGCACCTGTACTATATTCGTACCTATATATTCCGTAAGAAGATTCTGCTTATTGAAGAATTATTATGCATATAATAGGAAAATGCGAAGATCTGAGTCGGTAAGTATTGACAATATGTACAATGTAAATGAAAAACATGCATTACCCCATGCTGCTATAACAACAATGAACACAAAAACAACAAAAAATTAAATAAACATGCATGCGTAATCTTTGCAAATCACTAAATATTGTTAAATTGTAAAGTTGAATTAAAAAAAAAAGAAGAAATAAAGAAGATTTGATATATGTAATTATTACAATCATGACGTGACAAATTAAAACAGAACGTAGCGTATAACAGTGCAAAAACGCAAAAATGACAAATGGTCCGCTGTGTTCCGTTCAATGTATTCTTGAATAGGTATTTAAATTTATCACGGCATCTTGATGGCAGTACATATATCATTGATTCAAGGCGTTTTGCAAAAGCGAGTGTGCGTGCCTAAAATGCACGCTACAATATTGGCAGATTTAAAGTTGTGTATTGTTTCCGATTGAAACAAATCGGTGAGACCATTCAGCATATGACGTAATGACTTTCACTGTAGAAACATGATCGTATAGAAGTAAACAAATGAAGATAGGTAAGTCGACGTGACATCACCCTAAAACTTGATTTGTTTTTTCAATTTAAGTTGGATTACTACAAAATATCTAAGTTTAAAATCCTTTTTTTACCATCCTTGACTTTCTCTATATATAGTAAAATAATCCCCCTATATAAATAGATGCCGTTTGTGGCTGAAATGTATTTAAGAGATTTTTTATCATATATTATTTCATTTATATATTTCAATACAAAATTTCAGTATCAGCATTCCGTTTTAGCAGATAGGAAATAAAGAAGTCTAGATCATAAGGAGGATTTCG
This sequence comes from Solen grandis, assembly GCA_021229015.1. Lineage (NCBI taxonomy): Eukaryota > Metazoa > Mollusca > Bivalvia > Adapedonta > Solenidae > Solen > Solen grandis. The sequence continues at coordinate 4,655,089 of CM037789.1, forward strand.
GGTCGATACTTCCAATATTTTCAAAAAAATCATAACTCAACAGACCACACACGAAGCCTAGCCTCCAAGGCTATAGTGGTTAATAGTCTATAAAACATTAATCAGGTATTGATAGATGTAATACAAACATATAGTTAAAAATAATAATCTTAGTCAATGGCCATCTGAGAACAAGCTGATTTAAAAATAGAACTTCGTTTGTTGATATTTACAAACGTTTGCTTATCTGAAATGGATTAATATAATTTAGGGAAAAATATGTCAATCTCCAACGCAGGAAATCTCACACAAATCTCTGCAACAAATACTTTGGCTCAATTTAAGCTATATCACAAGTACGTAATGGTCACGTGGTGGCTCAGTGTGGCAGTGATTGGTGCGCAGCCAATCCACTGCGCAGGGATTTTTAATTTTGATATGCCTACGTTAATCAGATGGGTACAAAGAGATGTGATGACATGAAAAAGATCGTTTACGTATAGATCTTGGTAGCCTGCAGAAGGGTATGAAACACTTACGCTGCGCACGGTATGTAATGTATGAGAGAGGAACTTATGTACGTTATCACCGAAGGACACATTTCTCTGCATATGCTCCTCAGTGCGTTTTTCATGAAGCTTTTCTGAAATTGTAAAATTAAAAAATCAAATCATGTAATCGAGGAATCAATAACCATGCAGTGATCTCCTCTTTCAGGAAAGAATATATTTGCCGCCGTGTAGATAAACAAAAATGAATAAAATAATAAAGGAAAAGAGAATTAGAATATTATTAAATGTGTTTCAATTAACTACAAGTGACTTGCGTGTTAGCAGTGACACCTGGTCTATGGAAGGGAAGTAACTGCATTATTGAGTACTTAACGGCGTCTGAGTGATTCATCTTGCTGTTTTTAATTTTCAATTGTTTTTAATTTATTTTGTTTACAATGTATTTATTTTACAAAATATGACGACATTGTCATTTCGACTCGTTCTGATTAGGTCTGCGCTGAGAAAATTTAGAAATAGAATCGCAATGAGAAAAACAACTGAAAGAGAAACAGTTATGACCCGAAGAAATTATGTACTTCTACTGACAATATAAGAAAGTTCACTACTATTGGATCAATGGATATATCGGAAAGATATACATGTAAAAGGCTATTGCGGACGGTGTTTGATAAAAAGAGTCCTAATGTTGCATTAAGCATAACCTGAAACAGCAAAGGAGAAGGTCAAGTGGTTTGAAATTGGAAATGTTTTATTACTTTTCTACATCAAATGGATCTTGTTGCTATTATATCATTTTATTTTGAGGACCGAACACTCGCATATGTATCTATTGTATAACGACGGTACGAGCAAACAAGTGCACGTATTGCTTGCTTCTTAGAGGGCATTGGATTTGGATATCCGATATCCAGGTTCCCACGACCGATCCTAATATGTTGCGTTGTAAAACTCAAATGCATAAGAGACATAACTCTCAAGAGACATAACTCTCAAGAGACATAACTCTCAAGAGACATAACTCTCAAGAGACATAACTCTCAAAACATCTAGAGGAATAGAGTTATTCATTGGCCATAGACCTCCTGTGTATAAATATCCTAGGTGTGAACAATTTTAATTGTTTCTCCTGTAATTTAGCTTTTATTTTGTAAAACAGGACGCATCGGTGCCCTTTATATCCCCAGTTTCATTTTGGGAAGCAGTATATAACATTATATAACAGGTTTTGATACGAAGTGATATGTGGAAATTGCTTTTTGTATAAAGCATAAATTAAATTAAGCAACAGAGATATGTAAAAACTGCTTTTATACGTGTTTTATTGAAAGCATATCATACAACAACTAAACGAAGTCTGAACTAAATAAATAAATGAATAAGTTGAATATATCCGACGAAATATCGTAACCTCGAAGTTGAATACTTTAAACTATTTTACATATTGTTAGAGCTGATCTATTTACAAACTAGTAACTGGTTTTAACTTCGAGTTTACGTTAGAAGTTTGGCGGACAACATCTTATCTCTTGGTTTGGTTTTACCTGCATTGGCTTTATGCTTTTCACTGACTTTGCGATATAATCTGTTGTTACTTAAATTGAAAAGCATAAATGCAATTTTAAAATTAAGAAGAAAAAAGGAAATAATGATGAAAATAATATTTTTCATAGAATAACACAAAAAATATTAATAAAAATCAGAAGCAGAATAAGGAAATGTATGAAGAAGAAGAAATACTAAACTTTTAAATTTAAAAGGATGATGAAAAATTAAAACACTTGTAGAATTTATGAAAACACATGAAATAAATTGAGTTATGAAAGTAATTCAAAAAAATAATCATTACTTTTTCGTATCAAAACTTTTTTTTTATTTCAATAGAACATCAGCGCATGTGATATGTCTGACAATATTACTTTTTATTATTTATATATTGCAGTTGCACCTGCATTATCGGCTACCTGTACTTAGCGGTCAATCTGTATTTTGCGGTCAATTTAAGTATTACCAAACGGTAGTATTTTGTTATATATATAAACTTCATTTAGCAGTCACCTCTGTTAAGCTGCCACTTTCTCGTGTTCCCTTTACTGACAGCTTAAGACCAGTTTGACTGTACATGTATTATAGAGAGATACTATACAAATGCACTACAGATACAATACACAATACAGATGCATTACCATGTCTGTCGTGGGCGGTCCTCTCGTCTACGTCATGAACAAGCTGATCCAATGCCAACTCGCTGTCAAGGTGACGACTGGAAAGCAATGATGACGTCAAAACATTTGGAAAAAAAGGTTTATCATGAATTATCTATTTTTTTTTTTTAACTTTAAAAAAAAAAAAAAAAAGCAAATATCGTGAATTATTATCATTTTATTATTAATATTACTTTTTGCAAAAAAAGCAAGATCCATCAAGAATGGAGGAAAAAAAAGACATTCTAAGCAATCATCATTAAAATCAAAAGCAGTTGTTATTTTTGGATGTTTATCAAAGATAAAAGGTAAGAACTAATGAAGATTACACACAATCTTAATGTATTGTTTGCTTCAAGTCCCTTTAATTCCATAAGCTTAAAACTTACATTTCGGTCTTGACCCTCGGGAGACCTTTAGCGCCTCCAAGTTGAAGATTCTTAAAATGCTCTCTGGAAGGAAAAAATCATAATTCTTAACAAAAAAAAACAAACCTAAAGCGAATTGTTTAGATTCGATCAAAAAGTGACCGCTTAACTGATATGGTCGAATTGTAGGTTAAACAAAATGTTAGTTTCTTAATATTAAAACTGACCGCTAAATGCGGATACAGGCGTGGTCACTTATGCAAATTCAACTTTATGTAATTCCTGAAATAGAACATCCGCCCATGTTACTTACTTCATGACCAGTTTTTCATAGTAATGGGAAATGTCTGTAAGATCACTGGACGTGGCATTTCTTAACAACCGAGGTTTGATCACGTGATCGTCAATATGATCCAATTTCTCCTACAAGTAAAGTAAATCCAGCAAAACCTGTGTTAAAGGACATCCTAATTCATACAGATTTGATTGTTAAAATGTATTAAATGTAAAAATACCCCCCCCCCCCCAAAAAAAAAAAAACGGCACCTAATCCCGAAAAGACTTAAGTACGGTACATGGCACAAATTTGAGTATCATACTCAAATCCCTATTGAAACTAACGGACATAGTTTCAGCCTGAGTATGAAAATCATTATTTATAACTTTTTTATTATCGAGGACACGAGTCATGTTTCAGATTCCTTTAGTTATACTGTTGAGTGTTGTATCAAATGATTTAAATTTGTTAAATATCATTTTTTTTTTATTTCATAGTCAAATCCTATAATCGAAATATTGAAATATATGTTACTGACAAACAGTGAAAGAAGAACAACCTATTCCGATTCAAATTCGAGTAAATACATTTCGATGATATCCCATTGTTGCAATCACTGCGTAATAGGGGATACGGCGTGCCCGTATTTGAAGCTTCACCGCTCGTTTGCATCTTTAGCCTTCTAACGCATGATTTCGTTATTCTACACAATAACACAAAAATAGTGCCTCCTTTGATTGGTTCCCTTGCATTTTCACACGACTGGTTTTGTTTTGTTATGAAGAATTTAATTTTCCTTACATATCCATTCTGGTATTGCATTATTTTATCAACAATATCCATCAGCATCTTTCAATTACGATAACAGATATATTCAGCCCATAAATACTCGTAATCAGCGATAAAACGCTTTGATTAAATATAGCAATTTATTACCTCATTAATCGTATAATCATACGTAATACAAAAAAAACCCATTATTAATTATTGTTATTTTGTATTGAATAGGTATCAGTTTACAAATTAAGTTAGGGGCTGCTGGGTGTGTTTAACTTGACTATTTGAGTTTACCGTCGCCTCGACAGTATTTCAGTCATATAGCGACGTCAAGCTAATTACAGGTGGAGGAAGACCCCGAATGCACGGAGACATCTGGGTATAACCACCGACCTACCGCAAGCCAGCTGGAAGGCTTCCTCACATGAAAATTCGAATGACCCTGCCGGGATTCGAACCCATGCGGCTGGGTATGTTTAAATGGACACATTACTGATACGTACCTTCAAGTGATGGGTCCCAGTCGTGTAGCCTAAAATTTCTTCTATACCAGCCATGACGTGGTCAAAAACCTGAAATACAGTAGACCTTCAGTTAGTCGAATATGGTAGGACTTTCAAAAAAGTTCGAGACATCGGTTTCGAATTATGTACAGGGCTATATCAACGGTCAAACTGTCGAGATTTTGAACCCTTTATAACCCTCATTTTTTTCAGATATATTCAAAACAGAATGGATTCCAAAATCAAGATCGAGTGATGTGTTTGAAATCAAAGGACAGAGTATAATAATCATATTTAATATAGTTGGTTTATTTGTTCTCTTGGGACTATGTGTACAGTTCTGTTCAGTATCACAATTAATCTACTTAAAGATTAATGCACTTTTCATATTAACTTGATGAAGAAATATCGAATAAATATGAAAAAAGAGAATATCTTAGAAAAATATAAATTTACAGTTAGCTGTCGGTTTTCCGTGAAGCAACTGTCCAAATACCATGCATAGCTTTATCCATGGTAAATTTCTATTGCAGACACGAAGTCGAAAAATTGCAGGAAATAAGATATACAACTCTCTCTCTCTCTCTCTCTCTCTCGATTTTTCAAGCCTCTCGATTATTCGGAGATTTCAGATATCCTCATCGGTCCTCGATTAATCTGGATTTTACATTATAATGTTACATGTACATACATGGGTAGACAGTTCCTCGTTAAGTGACATGTCCTTGTTCTGCTCAGCAAGACTGATCCTCATTTTCTTCACAAGCCATTTTATAGTTCCTCCCTGACATAAACAACCATATTGTACATAAATAATCATATTGTACATAAACAACCATATTGTACATAGATAACCACAATTTATACTACTAAACATGCGCGTATCAATATATACGCACGTACGCCAATGCGTATAAGTTCTCAGTGAGAAAGAAAACATGTTTGCAATTAATGATGTTGGTATCTCATAATCATGGATCGAACAAACTACCCACCCCTCTCCGGACAAACTGATACAGCAGTTCCAAAGGCTAAACTGACCCCCGCCTCATATGAGAATGAAATGGCTTAAATCTGAAAGAATCTGTATACTGAGTGGATTGTTTAGAAGTTAATATGGAAAAAAAATTATATTGGTAAGTTACCTGAACGAAGACGGTGAAGAAGACGATGAAGAGCGTGGTGGTGACGAACATCTTCTTCATGGGAATCTCGTCTTCATTGATCAACGCGACCAGCGAGAAACACACAGCTCCTCGTAGACCGCCGTAGCTCTAAGAATAATGTATTTTTATGGAGACAACAAACACTATACTTGTCGTTTAAATTGTTACAATAGACAATAAATGACCTGCATCGGACAACCGATCTCGAAAAACTGAACAGGTCAGGATATTTTTTTAATTTAAGGACCTTTAAGCGTTTTCACTTGTAACTTAAAGAATTCAGTATCATTAACATGTTGTGAAATGATATCCTGAACATATTTTTTATCTATTCTTAAAGAAATGAAAAAAAATACAACTTTATATTTTTAATGCCTTGTCTCCTCCCCCCCCCCCCCCCGACAAATTTAAGTAAACAGTGATGTTCTACAGTAACCATAACCTAGATCTGTAAAACGAGTATGATAACCGCAAATTCATGTTTATTTAGTAAAAGTCTTAAGAACTTATGTGCAAAATTTAAGCAAAAAAAAAGGTATTTTTCCTGTTCTGTAAGACCGTTCAAGACAAAACAATAAAATAGACTAAGAACTGATTAGACATCGTCATACTGCCTATATTGAGATGAAAACATTCCTCCCTCCATAACTATACTATAAATAAATTAGACATCGTCATGCTCCATAACTATACTATAAATAAATTAGACATCGTCATGCTGTCTATATTGAGATGAAAACATTCCTCCTCCATAACTATAATAATAAATAAATTAGACATCGTCCTGTTGTCTATGTTGAGATGAAAACATTCCTCCCTCCAAAACTATAACTATAAATAAATTAGACATTAACTATAACTATAAATAAATTAGACATCGTCATGCTGTCTATATTGAGATGAAAACATTCACACCCACTCTCCAATATAGCTAAAATTACTGCATGACCCTCCATAACTATACATAATAAACCTCCCCCCATAACTATAACTATCGATAATCTGATCTAGAATAATAAAAATGTCACGTGATAAATGATTTTTTCAAATGTTTTGACTTTTTTTGGAAAACTTACAATCATAAACATTTCGTCATGTTTAATTTTCCTCACTCTGCCCGACGAGTAGTGGTTGATGGCAATAGATATACAGAATGTAACTGGAAAATAGAATAAACCATGGCGATAGATATACAGAAAGTAACTGGAAAATGTTATAAACCATGGTAATAGATAACAGAAGGTAACTGAAAAAATATATAAGAAAAACATGGAGAAAGAAATACAGAAGCTTATTGGCAATAGATAGTAACTAGAAAATTACAGACTTAAAAGGTACCTTTCTATTATCGTAATATTCGCTGGCTACGCGTATAAAAACAATTTAAATAGTTTTTGACTTACTTATAAATCGGTACACGATACACAGCAAGGCTGTCCATAACGTGAAACCAGTCTTCCATTCATGATTAGGCTGGATGGTGACCAGCCCCAGAAACATGAAGATGACAATCTCGCTGGCATTCCTGTCCACCGACCAACACTTTCATTTACAGGTATTTCAAACACATTTTGGATTTGTTTGTCTGCTATTTGTTTTATGGTAAAAACAACTGCGAGTTAACGTGATTTCATTTAGAAATACAGAATTCAGAGCAGTAAAATATTTATTCATTGCATTAACAATGAGGTATGTTAAGTAAATGACGATAGTTCGAAATACCATGCATCCTTCGGGTTCATTCTTAGTCCCGATATGAGCTTTATAACTTATCAAAAAACTTAATAAACAATGAACTTCTCTCCGTTTTCAGAGCCTAACGATATTTTAGAGTCAATTTTCGGTCTTCGAGTTATCTCCCTTACTTTACTGAAATGTATACTTACGCCATGACTTTCGCGATGAATTTGGTCGTGATTCTGGACTTATTCGTAATGTTTTCATATGCATAGTGAATCTGGATAATGCCACATACGGTCATGCTGAAACAAATGCGACAGCACGTGACGTGAAATACCAGTAAGGTAATTCATCCATCATTAAATTGTTGTGAGCATGGTCCAGATGATCTAGGGAAGTTTATAGTAAATGCAAGCCTTTATAGCCTTTGAGCAAAATAATCTATAACTCCAAGTCAATGGATGCCTGCATCTGCACCGAAGTCTTTTAAAGCATTTAAAGAACCACGATTATAATTTTTATATATACTTATATAATATATTTGTCTGTGTTATTTCCATATATGATAATAAAAATACCCAAATCAAATTATAATTTAAAATTTTGGAACTATTGATTTTATTAGATAGTTTCAATGCTAGCTTATATAATTTCATAATATCCATTAAGGCAAGCTACACCAAAACAAATATAAAATTACAACAGGAAACTATACCTCAAAATTCCTGAGAATTCGAACAGCTCTGACAGGATATATGATAAATAGGCAAACCCGTATATAATCAACGGCTCTACAACTGTAAAACAACAAAAAAAATCAATTGTTTAACTCGATACAATTTTAAACTAACTGTTACTCACAAAACATATGTGTTTCATTCGAAATAAATTATCAGTACGAAAAGAATTGTATAGACAAACTTCTATATGAGTGACATTGACCTTGAAGTCATGCTAATAATTCAAGAACCATAATGATCGGACTTGGTCATTTACATTGTTTCCAGTTGTTTTTTTCAACTGCTTGGATGCTCGAGTATAAACATAGAGAAACCTGGTATTTGTTTAGAACTTCTTACCAACTTGTAATCGTATTCAAAAAGACTGCATTAAGGTTCCTAAATGGAAATGCTAGAGTGTAATCATTGGTTTAGACACACAAAGGGACATAACTCTATAGCCATTATCAAATGTAGCCGAAAAAATATAATTATAAATATTATCACAAAGTTTAACTAAGAAGGATGATGAATGTCCTAGAGTGCGAACGAAAACATTAAAGATTCCCTTACAGATACTAATCAAATCCTTGTGCAAACACAAAATACTGGTATTAAATGTAACCCGGTTTTAATCAGGACTGTGTCACGATTTTAGAGTTAAAGAAGTAATACATTTCTAGAGCAAATAAACTTTTAATTTTCTTACCTTTAACACTGTTGGTAAACTTTGTGATGAAAGCTGATATAAGTGCCATTACAATACCAATCATTGTCCCGCCACAGCAAACAATGATAAACTTGAGGACGCCCAAAAATATCTATAAACAAGAGGCCCATGATGGCCCTAAATCGCTCACCTGAGATAAATAGGTTTTCCCCAAGGAACATCTGTACCAATTTATTTTAAAATCTGGCCAGTAGTTTTGAAGAAGATGATTTTTAAAGTTTTCATTTTTTTTTTTGCCATGGCAACCAGAGTTTTTTTTTGGATCAAGTTTATTTTAGGAACTTTTGTGAAGGTTGAGCCAAGGATCATTCCTGCCAAATTTAATCAAATTCTGTCCGGTGGTTTCAGAGGAAATGTTGATTAAAGTTTTCCCTATATACATATAAGGCAAATAAGCCCCGCCCCTGGCGGCCATGTTTTTTACGGATCGGAATAATTTTAGCAACTTTGGTAGAGGATGACCTAAGGAACATCTGTACCAATTTATTTTAAAAATCTGGCCAGTAGTTTTGAAGAAGATGATTTTTAAAGTTTTCATATTTTTTTTCTTTTTGTTGCCATGGCAACCAGAGTTCTACATGGATCAAGTTTATTTTACCAACTTTTGTGGAGGTTGACCCAAGGATCATCCCTGCCAAGTGTTATCAAATTCTGTCCAGTGGTTTCAGAGAAGATGTCGTTTAAAGTTTTCCCTATATACATATAAGGCAAATAAGCCCCGCCCCTGGCAGCCATGTTTTTTTACGGATCGGAATAACTTTAGCAACTTTGGTAGAGGTTGACCCAAGGAACATCTGTACCAATTTATTTTAAAATCTGGCCAGTAGTTTTGAAGAAGATGATTTTTAAAGTTTTCATTTTTTTTCTTTTTGTTGCCATGGCAACCAGAGTTCTACATGGATCAAGTTTATTTAAGTAACTTTTGTAGAGCCTCACCCAAGGAACATTCCTGCCAAGTTTCATTAAATTCTGTCCAGCGGTTTCAGAGGAGATGTCGTTTAAAGCAAATTGTTGACGACGGACGACGCACGACGCACGACGACGGACGCCGGACGAAGGGCGATCACAAAAGCTCACCTTGAGCACTTTGTGCTCAGGTGAGCTAAAAAGGGATAACAATATACATGTACATGACTTAATTAAATGTTAAATGTAGTACCAGTTTTTGCTAATATCTAGACAGTATAAATCAGGTTTATAAAGCAAAACTTTCTATATTTAAAATTCTAAATATCTTTCAAAGCTACTTTAATGTTGTATTATGTTGTTACCTATTTTTAAGTACATGTACAGTCAAGTCCGTCTTAACCGGCCAGCCAAGGGAACATGAAGAAGTGACCATTAAACAGAGGTGGTTGTTAAATGGAGGTGTAATTTATAACAAAATGCTATACATTGGTAAAATCAAAATTGTCCTCTAAATACAGGTTTATCGCTTAATATAGGCTGACTGCTAAATACAGGTTGACCGCTCAATACAGGTGGCCGCTGATACAAGTTCAGGTGTATATGAAATATGTGGTAAAACGCATTCCACTCTCATGATTAAGTAGTCAGAAATTATATGTACTCATACAATAATATTAGCTATTACTGGCAGAACATCATGTCAAGGTAAAAAATGCAAAAAAAAAAAAAAAAAATAAGCTGAGATTTTCGGATGATAAGCTTTCTCTTACTGGTTATAATCAACATAGCAAACCAAATAATGAAGAAACATAATTAACATATGTCCATGTTTCAATGCCCATTCATTTACGTAGGACTGAAACTGTGTCAACGGCTGAATAATATTCTAATAAAATACATAAGCAATAATATGGTTCCAACTTCGAAGTGACCGAAAGAATTCGTCCATTTTCATTTACAACTTACAAAATACTTTGGATATTGGTTCGCTAACACTAAGTAATATATTCAAACTATAGAAACAATGCCAATGGAGTGAATTTACTGAAGAAACAAGGGCTGAGAACCCCACCCACCTCTGCAGCTGGCCGGCGAGTAACGGTTTTTGGCACATATTTACCGTTTGAACCTTAATTTTTGTGTTAGAATTTATCTTCACATATGTTGTTCAGTGACTTTGAGGCATCAACAATTAAGAATAGGATAAGGGGTTTAGGGCTCGCTCAGTGACCTCAGTGTCTGAACCCTGATACCCACTGTTGGCCCCTACCCCCGGTTATGCATTCCTGGATACGCCAATGCAATATGAATGTTTAAGTAACAGGTCAATATTGTCCTCTACCTCAGTGACTCCGACTTGGTCCATTCTGTTGAACGTTTGCAAGACATTGTACATCACGACCGTGACACCATCTGGAACAAATGCGAAAATCACATAGAACGAGGTTGAAATCAAGACAACTTGAGAGGTCGCCGATTTTATTATCTTGATGCCAACAAGTATACTTTCAGGACATTTAAAGAATCCACAGAGTGAAGGGCTGGGAGAGAGATGGTCCCCGACCTACTTCCATCGAATTACGGGGATAATAAAGATTTATAAAAAAAAAAAAAAAAAGAGTGAAGGGCGCCGTGGCCCAGTGGTAACGCACCCGACTGTGGATCTGAAGGTTGTCGGTTCGAACACGTTTTGGGGCACGGATTTTTCATGACCTTCCGAGGTGCAAAGAACTGGTCCAACCCAGGAACCGCCGAGATGGATTAGCATTAGTTGTTAGAACTTGTCTCCCAGTCAACGTAAAATAAATAAGTAAAACTTCACAAAAGTCGAGATACGAGATAAAACCAACAGCATACCACATGAGAGGGAATACTTCAAGAAAGAGTGAATTGAAGTTTCAAGTCCGTATGCGCCGTATTACTTTGATCATTTGTACAAGTTTATATTTTGCTGTGAAACCCCTCGTATGATATACATGTATATTTGCTGGTATTGAAATGCTTTGACCTAGTTATTACAATTAGTATTGTCATTGAACACGGTATGCTCAGTTCAGACATAGCCAGACTGTTGTGTCGATTATATAAATCGTGACTGAAATATTATGGACGGCATTTACAAACTGTAGACAAACTTAATTTGATAGTTTCGGGCCTGGGAAACTAAATTGGATGTAGATGGACTAATTCTCGATTATCCTTGTCACCAGAATGAACATGCTTATATTAAAAAGTGGTATCATTTCGCATGCCAAATGCTTAATACTGCTGTTTTGGTTTAACTATCATCACTACACATCGACGTACAACTAAAAGCCGGTTGCGGAAATCCCCGAGTGCATAAACTGGAACTCGGATAGAAGTGTCGGCCTAACAATTTTCCTCTAACGAAAAATCAAGTGCTCGAACCTAAAGCGGTGAATGGCTAGGTGATAAGACATTAGCGACCATTAGCACAAGACCATGAAGACTATTACCACTAGACCATGAAGCTTAATAATACCAGACCATGAAGACCATTACCACTAGACCATGAAGCTTAATAATACCAGACCATGAAGACCATTACCGCAAGACCATGAAGACCATTACCACTAGACCATGAAGTCCATTACCGCTAGATCATGAAGACCATTACCGCTAGATCATGAAGACTATTACCACTAGACCATGAAGACCATTACCGCTAGACCATGAAGACCATTACCACTAGACCATGAAGACCATTACCGCTAGACCATAAAGACCATTACCACTAGACCATGAAGACCATTACCACTAGACCATGAAGCTTAATAATACCAGACCATGAAGACCATTACCGCTAGACCATGAAGACCATTACCACTAGACCATGAAGATCATTACGGCTAGACAATGAAGACTATTACCACTAGACCATGAAGACCATTACTGCTAGACCATGAAGACCATTAAAACTAGACCATGAGGATCAACCATTACCCTAGACCATGAAGACCATTACCGCTAGACCATGAAGACCATTAACACTAGACCATGAAGATCATTACCGCTAGACAATGAAGACGATTACCACTAGACCATGAAGACCATTACTGCTAGACCATGAAGACCATTACCACTAGACCATGAGGATCATTACCACTAGACCATGAAGACCATTACCACTAGACCATGAAGACCATTACCACTAGACCATGAAGGCCATTACCGCTAAACCATTAAGACCATTACCACTAGACCATGAAGACCATTACCACTAGACCATGAAGATCATTACCACTAGACCATGAAGACCATTACCACTAGACCATGAAGACCATTACCACTAGACCATGAAGCTTAATAACACCAGACCATGAAGACCATTACCATAGCCATTACCGCTAGACCATGAAGCTTAATAACACCAGACCATGAAGACCATTACCGCAAGACCATGAAGCTTAATAACACAAGACCATGAAGATCATTACCACTAGACCATGAAGCTTAATAACACCAGACCACGAAGATCATTACCACTAGACCATGAAGCTTGATAACACCAGATCATGAAGATCATTACCACTAGACCATGAAGCTTGATAACACCAGATCATGAAGATCATTACCACTAGACCATGAAGCTTGATAACACCAGATCATGAAGATCATTACCACTAGACCATGAAGACCATTACCACTAGACCATGAAGCTGTATAACACCAGACCATGAAGACCATAACCACTAGACCATGAAGCTTAATAACACCAGACCATAAAGAACATTACCACCAGACCATGAAGACCATTACCACTAGACCATGAAGATCATTACCGCTAGAGTATGAAGATCATTACCACTAGACCATGATGCTTAATAACACCAGACCATGAAGACCATTTCCACTAGACCATGAAGACCATTACCACTAGACCATGAAGACCCTTTCCACTAGACCATGAAGACCATTACCACTAGACCATGAAGACCATCCCAGGGCCCAAAAAAACTGCGCCAAAGCGACTGTTACGTTTCCCCAAAATAACAAAACGAATACATGATATATTGAATGTAAAACAAATGAGTAATAAAAACTATTGAGGCATCCACCTGAATAATAACCGACCAATCTCAATATCCGGAAAAGACATTTAATACATATATTATATGCATCTAAATGAAATTTCTCTTGATCTTGACTGGTTAAATATAACAAATATAACAGATGTGATACTCTATAACACGTACCGTTTAAGAGGGATTCTCCAAAGACCAGGAAGTATAACGTCGTATTGACTCCAACCTCTTGAAAAACAGCTAAAACCTAAACATGAAAATAAAAATAGACCGGAAATGTACAACTTATTTTAATAATAATATTAATAATTATAATAATAATAATAATAATAATAAAGGCATTTTACAGTCTATATTTCATGCCGTTAACACGTTCAACGACTTTACAGCTTTTATCCCTGGTCATCCGTCTTTCGATCATTCCGCTAGTAGATGCCCACATTATGGCTCTACGGAATTATCCCGCCCTTTTAGGTACCAATCCGAAACTTCATTGAAGTGAAACTTCTTGCTCAAGAAAATTAGCAATGATGTAGGCAGGACTTGAACCCGGGACGTCTTGGTCATGAAGCGTGTGTCCTACCACTGAACCACTGCTCTTAATTTGAGTATAAAAACTAAAATCAAACGTTGTGTTTTGAATGTAATGAAAAAACCAGCATAGAATACTGTTCAAACGCAAAAATAAACTAAATCGATAAGGTTAAACACCTTAAAGCTGGCTGACAATTACAGATGAAACGCTAAGCAGAGGTGGATTTTAAGGTAATCCATCCAGCATTAAATTATAATCATGATCCTTCAAATGCTAAAAAAGTCTTCATTGCAGATGCAAACATCCACTGACTTGAGGTTATATGCTCTTTTGCACAATGTCTGTTAAGGCTTGCATTTACTATACAATTCCTATGATCACTTGATGGACCATGATCACAATATTAAATGATGGATGGATTGCCTTAACGAATGTATCACGATACTTACAGCAACAGGGTCCACGGCCACAATGAGGGAACTGAATACGAGAATCTGGATCAATGAACAGTTGATATCCTCCATCAACCCTCCCTGATATAGGCCGTAGAGGGTAAAACCTGGGTGATATTTTAATATTTTAGATATTTTTTACCCTGATATAGGCCGTAGAGGGTAAAACCTGGGTGATATTTTAAATATTGTTTACCCTGATATAGGCAGTAGAGGGTGAATCCTGGGTGATAATTTCAATATTTTTTACCCTGATATAGGCCGAAGAGGGTGGAAAGCTGAGTGATATTTTAGATATTGTTTGCCCTGATATAAGCCTAGGGTGAAACCTGGGTGATATTTCAAATATTGATTACCTTGCTATAGGCCGTAGAGGGTGACACTGGGTGATATTTCAAATATTGTTTATCCTGATATGGGCAGTAGAGGGTGAAACCTGGGTGATATTCTAGATATTGTTTACCCTAATATAGATCGTAGATGGTGTTTTTGATATTGTATACCTACCAATGATTATGGAGAAAAACATGATACGGTTCGTAGAATATGAAATACGAACAAAATGCTTAAAAATCCTTAGCCTTAAATCTATCATGCTTTTAGAACTTGCTGAAAGTATGTTTAAAGGACTGCGTAAAACATGTCAGTATTTATAACATTTTTGATATGAACAATATGAAAGTAGACAAAGTGTATCATTTCCGTTAACACTTTAGAAGATGACATTGCCTGTTCATTTACTTTTTATTCATTCTGATTTAAAGACAGGCGATAATACAAGTCGTTAATTAATTTTGCACAATAATTTTGATAATCATCGCATATTGTGTTTCTACTTCTCTCAAAATTAAATCGAATTAAAATCATTTCATACTTACTTTTTGCAAACAAATTAAAACAAAATGTTGGGAATATTTTTACATTCCATAAGTACGTTCAAGGTAAAAAACAACAGTTTTGAATCATTGATTATCACTGCTTTTTCCAGTACTAACTAGTACTATTTGCAAGCACAATGCCTTGAAAGACCAAGTCAACAGACATGAGCAATACATTTCACTACGAATACATGATCATGATATATTGTTCGGTTTATTTCATACTTACCTATAGCGAAGCAGTTCAGGATTGTACCCTACAAGAGAAAATATCATTTACATTTGTGTGGTTATGTTCCTAACGGATCCGGGGCCGAGTGCTTGGTGAGTCCGATATGTTAACGGGAGGTCGTGGGCTCGATCCCCGACCGCGACTTACAAAAGTCATTAAATGATACTACATGTAGCATGTATTCCTTGCACTGTTCTCAAGTTATATAATGGTAGTTCAAGGACTGGCGTCCTGGTGTCAGGATAATGTGACTAGGTGTGGTATCATGCCACATGTTTATGGCGTGATACTCCAGTGTGGCAGCACTATACCTGTCTCATGTAGACTCAGTACTCAAATGATTGAAATACTGTCATTAGAATGTAAAACTCACATTCTGTGTCTGTTCATCGATTTCGATGGTAACTACGACTTTGATTTCCCGGCTGGAAACATTATTCTATTAATATAATGAAACCTAAAAGTCTATTTATAGCCATGTTATTTTAGCTTCAGTGGAGCTATTCTTAACTATGAAAAGAAATGTAATTAAATTGAAAACTACTCTCTGTAGACGTGCTTATTGATTTCTTAATACGGTCTCTGTGAATAAAATAAATTAATGTGTCCCTTTAGAAACAAATTGCCTAACTAATCGTATATTTTTTTATTCGTTTGCGTGCTTGAAAACTAATTCGTAATTTTGTCTTCGGTTTTTGGAAATGAAACTGGTTAATATCGGATCCAGTAGATTAATTTGAATGGTGTTTGCCTCAGGAGATATCATGAGTTCGATACTTGGCAGTAAAAGAAAGAAATCATCAACAAAACAACAACAACAACAACAAAAAATAAAACGTAAGGAATGTATTATTGTTGCTAAAAAAACAAAGGTAAAAATTAAAATAGATGGAAATGCTATTAAAGAGTCTAAGTCAGTATTCAAAAAAAGGAAACTTTTGTTCCTGTTGCGTTGCAATAGAATTTTAGTCATAAAGCTTCGTCGATGGAAGAAGATCGTGGGTGAATAGAGACACCCGGATACACCAAGATTTTCTAATGAATGACCCAAGCGGCCTGGTCAGAACTGGAGTCCACAGCCGTGGTGGTCTATACTCATTGAATATATGACTGTAAATCCCTCTCAATAACGGTGAACGACTAGCTGTAGATATTGCTCTGACATGCAACATCTCAAAATGAGACCTAGGGGGCGCCGTGGTCTAGTGCTTGGTAACACACTCGTCTCCGGATCCTAAGGTTGAGAAATCGAATCCCATCGGGGGCAAGACCTTTCATTGCCTACCCAGGCGCCAAATACTAGTTAATCCAGGGAGCTGTCGTCAGAAATGATTATAACCTGTATGTATTTATTTCCAAACCGACGTAAAATAAATAAATCTAAACTTGAAAAATTAAAAAATAGATAACTTACTAGCACTGCAAAGAGTAGAACGCCGCCAATGTTTTCAGCAAAAGTCCTGTCGTGTAGACTGAAGGCAGCTTCAAGCACAATCCTTCAGAAACAAATACGATATGCATATATATCTTATACTATGAAATCATTAATTTTCGTGGGACACTTATTTTCGTCGATTTCGTAGAGTTTTTTTACATGAATAATATTCCTACGAAAAGCTGTTCATAATATAGACTAAACGTTTTATGAACTTGAATCCACGAATAAAGGTATCAGAGAAATTCCCTTAAGCACATGATCAACGAAATTTAATGTCAACAAAAACTAATGATTTTACAATATGATATTAATTTAAGACTAAATTAATGAAATGTCAATCAATAATATCAAATGGATAGTGAGGTAGCGTTTAGAACTTGCCACACAGTCAAAAAATATTTGAAAAAAAAAAAAAAAAAAAAAATCAGATGATTGTTGATTCGTATACTGTACCATCATTATTTTTCGTGATATTAAATTTCGTGAGTTGAGTCCTTGAGGGGAGTTTCGTGGGTACATTTACTCGTTAATTCAAATTCTAGAAAACGTGAGTTCTACATAAAGACCGGTTTTAATTAATTGGGGATTAATATTAATGGATAAAACGAAATTGACGAAAAATAGTGTCCCACGAAAATTAATTATTTTATAGTTTGACTTATAATAATAGAAATAAACGTGTTTTGCTTAAAACTTTTTTATATCAATTCATCTCCAATTTGTCATTTGTATGTCATTATGTCATCAAATTTAGTAAAAATAAAATAGTGTCACTGTGTGTGCGGAGGGGGATAAGGGGGGGGGGTAAGGGGGGGGGATTTGAAATATGTACACGTACATAGTTTTTCGTTACATTTAATTAAAATTTTAGATGAA
>CM037789.1:4673469-4723469 GCA_021229015.1 Solen grandis
ATTTATAGAAAGGATTACAACAAATATATAGATCTAGATACATATATAATTAATTTGGCAACCAGTTCATGTCCATCGGAATTCAGATCCTGTGATTGGTTACACGCCTCAAGTGTTTTTACCTAAAATGTAAAAGAGAACTGCATTTAGACATAAATATAATCATACTCGTAATCATCATCATCATCGCGTGGGTTCGAATCCCGGCAGGGTCATTCGGATTTTTATGTGAGGAAGCCATCCATCTGGCTTGCGGTAGGTCGGTGGTTCTATCACGATACCTCCGTGCATTCGGGGTCTATCTCCACCTGTAATCAGCTGGACGTCGCTATATGACTGAAATACTGTCGAAACGACGGTAAACTCAAATAGTCAAGTCAGTCATCATCATCATCAATTAACTCACTCACTCACTCACTCACTCACTCACTCATGTTTATTTATTTATTTATTTATTTATTTATTTATTTATTTATTCATTCATTCATTCATCCCTACCCTTGACGAACATCTTGTTGGCCAAGACGATGGCACTGATCATGATGATCGCGACAAAGACCACGCAGCTGATTACAATCCCGGCAACCTCGCCCTGATTCAGGTCGTCCCGTCTGGAAATAAAGATAAGCTGTATCTTATAAGTTATAAGAATTCGTGGATTTTCGGCTGTACTATATAATCGACTACCTTCGTGTTAAATTGGTAAAAACGGATGTTTAAGTAAACAAACGGAATACAAACGCACGCACGTATTTGCACATATACACACAAAGTAATACATGTTTACACAAGCATACAATCACATACACACATACTGTTTACATACATACATACATGCATGCATGCATACATACATACATACATACATACATGTGCATTTAATGGGTCATATCTAGTAATCTGTATATGTGAAATAACAAAATAGAGAGAGAGAGAGAGATTCTTACGCAACACAGCAAGCTGGAATGACGAAATCGACAGTACAACATTCGTGTTCGTAGCTACAGTACAGACTCTTCCCAAACATCCCACAGTATCTTGAAAATGTGGAAATTGACTGTGAACTTGAAGACGATGTGTAACAAGCTGGGACACCCGGTGTTACGAACGATCCCGCACTGTCGCACAAATCCGTACATAAACTGATGAGCAGCACTATACACGTCACCACAAAAACACGTGACGTCATTGTTGGTAGATTACTTCGAGATAATAGTTACGTCGGTAGAGCATGCGGTAATCCACCATATTATATTAATTCAGCCGGTTTCCAAGAAGAAATATGATTTCAAATGTGTGACATACTAGATCTATTTTATAATACCACTACTCTGTCCGCATAATTCAAATATGTAAGGTATAGTAACTTTAGATCTATGTCCTCAATGAATATGCCAGATCACAAGATTTTGCCATTCACATAAACCAGCCAGTGGAATTGAAGTACCTCGTCGGTAACTTCCTCCTTCTCTGTTCAAACATGTGCTTTATAAAATTGTTCAAGTTGTCTTTTACTGACAAAGCCTGTTGAACAAAACCCCCGATACATGCGTATACTTGTGTACCCACATACAAACGTACCTTGTTTAAAATCGATAGACTGTTTAAAAACCCAAATCAATAACACTTAGACCGAATATGAAAATACTGCATGTTTTAATTGAAAATATGAGATATATGTTTTCCAATTATAATAACATATTAAGTTTGACTTTGTTTATCAAACATTTCGCACTATCACACGGCAGTATATGTAGCAGTAATGTGTTATCTTTTTACTATAACAAATATGTGCACTCAAACTTTCATGTATTGAAATGCATTAATTTATCATGTTTGAAAAAGCATAATTATGTGTATTGTATGTCACCGGTATAGTGTTTGATAAAAATCAATCCATCAATCATGTAGACATGTATGCATACGATATATTTGTAGCCATGTATATATGCGATATAAATGTAGTCATGCATATATACGATATATTTGTAGTCATGTATATATATGATATATATGTAGTCATTCATATATGATATATTTGTAGTCATGTATTATATATATATGATATATATGTAGCCATGTATATATACGATATATTTGTAGTCATGTATATATATGATGTATATGTAGTTATGTATATATATGATATATATGTAGTCATGTATATATATGATATATATGTAGTCATGTATATATATGACATATTTGTAGTCAAATATATACATGTATACGATATATATTTTTATATAAATGTAGAGTCATGTATGTATACGATCGATTTGTAGACATGTATATTTGCGATATAAATGAATCAGGTATATATACATGATATATTTGTAGTCATGCATATATACGATATATCTATAGTCAAGTATATATAGATTTATACAGTCATGTATATGCCATATATACGTAGTCATGTATATATGCGATATATATGTAGTCATGTATGTATACGATATATTAATAGTCATGTATATATAAGATATGTTTGTAATCATGTATATATACCATTATACAGTCATGTATATGCGATATATATATATGTAGTCGTGTATATATACGAAATATTTGTAGCCATGTATATATACGATATATTTGTAGTTATTTATATATACGATATATATGTAGTAATGTATATACTATGTATTTGTAATCATGTATATACGATGTTTATGTAGTTCTTAATGGCCGAACGAGGGTTATGAGAATCTCCGGAAATAGACAAGTTCATTTGAGTACAAATAATTATTTGCTCCATGGTCATATCCTCAATGCAGGTGACTGCACCAAATTATGTTGGAGCAACCACAACTAACACATTGGCAATGTTTCTAGTTCGTCAGATAACCTTTTGTATATGTGTTGAGATGGCTTTTGGTATCTTAAATCTTTTACAGTGTACAATATATGGGTAGATGTTTTATCAACCTATCTGGCTGATTTATTTTCCACCCTAATGTCGTAATTATCAGTCTTGACCGATAACATTAACGGAAAAAAGTTTGAAACTGTAAAGAGATTTGGGATTAGGCGTTGAAGCAATAATTCAAGAATGATCTGTTTAAGATTCCTCTAAACAAAACAGTTTTTTTTTAATATTTGTAGAAGAAATGCTAAATATGTAGGATGCATTAAAACAAATTGTCAGTTCATATAAACATATCAAATGTTTTATTTAACATATAACATAAAATGTTAATTCGTATGAATAAAACTTATCATGAGTACATCATTATCAAAACAAGAGAATACTTGTGATGAATTGCTTTACATATGATTGAACAAGCTTACTCAGTTATCGTCTGTTTATTTTCGTCATAATGCTATACATAAAACAAATTCATGCATTCAATGATCTAGATAACTAATTAATCAATTATTCATTCAGTCATTTGATTTATTAATTAACTGATAAATCAATTAGTGTTCGGTAAATGTTACCACGGAAGCATATTTTGCTCTAAACAATACAATACAAATAGTTTATTGCATATAAACATAAACATGTTTCATAGCAATTTGCAAAAGATTAAGGCATGGTTTTTGCAGGAGCACATGATGTTATAAAGTGCATAATAAAGCATTTTACTTTTCAAAATATTATTACCAAGCATAAACATATGTCAATGAAAAATTTTAAGGCCATTTCTAGGTATTTTCACCTGAGGGTTTCACAACCTACATAGGAGCCGTCAAAATTCAGAGGGAAGACTAAAAGAAGTTCTTAATAGCAATAAAATGCGACATCCGTATCATAAATGGAGTTTTCTTTACATTTATAGCGATAATTGAATTTCATCTGTCATTTTTTGTGATTAAAAGATTTCATCCACGTGTCCATTACTTGTTTCCAAAAATGGGACTCACATCTGAAAAGAAATAAAAAAAGAAATATAAAAAAATGAATAAATAAATAAATAAATAAGATAGCATGTAAGTTAAGAAATTTACAGTAAATAAAAATGCAGTTATATATATAGTTATAGTATTGCAGCCAATACCATTAGATAAAACCTTTTTGTATATTGGAGGGCAATTTCATGGTAGTTGATGATATATTAACCGTAGTTATGAAGAACTGAAAATGAGCTATAGTATAATTCCAGCTAGCTTGCGGTATATCAGTGGCTCTATCCGGTTCTACCCTGGTGTTACTGTGCACCCGGGATCTCCCCCCTATTATTAGCTGGACGTCTCTATATGGCTGAAATATTGTCCCAGCGACGTTAATCTCCAGGACAACAGCACATTATGAAATCCATTACGAGTATAAAGTTTCACAATGCCCGAGGTTTTTTACTTCCAACAGTTCCTGCATAATCGTCGGTCAAAGGAAGATAATGGAAGCAATACTTGTTACCAAGGAATCAACAACCTCCAAAATCACTAACTGTATTTAATATATCCCTAAATATGTTATAGTAAGAACATTTGTTAATACCATAACAATGGATATTGATAAAAAAAGAAAGTTATAGCAATACTGACATTGCCGGTCACTGCAGTGCGTTGCTCCACAAATTACCAGCGTCATAAGACTAGCGAAGAAGATGGCCGTGGTGCACAGAATCATGCCAATGAGCTCTGGTATCGAATAATTCTCTGTATAATCCCTTAAATGAAAATTGAAAGGAAACATTATACACATGTATGACATTTGTTAACAATAAACAACGTCAAGCTAATCGTTAATATCTATCTTTTTTGTATGACACTTAAGAAGTAATCAATCTCTATCTGTGTTTTGTTGTGAATTTAACCAAGGTTTCGAGTTCAGGTGCATATTATTATATCACGACAGCGAAGACCGAGTGATATAATCATTTGCATCTGAACGAGGAACTTGCCGTTCACTGAATTGTGATCATGGTCCATCAAGTGATCGTGGGAATTTTAAAATGAACGCAAGCCTTTATAGACTTTGAACAAATATAAAAATATGAAATATATTTCAGCATTTGAAGTACCATGATTATAATTCAATGTTAGATGTATCACATTAAGTTAATGATAATACTTTTAATCTTGAATAATATCGAAATAAATTCTACCATTTTTTATTTTACAAAATACTCAAGTAATATGTGAATATACATAATAGGTACTTGACGGCTAACAACATTTGTTTATAAAGATAACACGTCCGGGTATTTTATTATGGAACCCCGATTTATGATATGACTTCCTATAAGAATGAAGAAAATGTGGCCCGTTTTACGACATCACATTATCGTACTCACTCATTAAAACAACAGGAGTTCGGTGTGATATCGTCACAACATTGGAAAGGGCTATTACAATATAATCCATTGCCACAGAAGTGTGTCCCACCGTTAACAGAGCAATCCGCTCCTTCCACGATCCGCAGCCAAAATAAATAAATGACAAGAATCACAATGGCAATCCCCATGTCTGAACCTCTCTGTCTCTGACTCTAGTTTAGACTTTGTTGCTGTCATTTTCTACTTAGCAAAACAACTGTGTCAGTTCTTTTTATAATATCTTGTGCTTTGTCCGGCACAGAGATCATAGAGTATTTTTCAAAAGTGCAAATATGCAAACCATCTGTCAGTGTGCACGCTTTTTTAGTGTACGTACTAGGATTTGTTCGATGATGGTTTGGCGCATTAGATAAAGCACTTGAACAAATGTTAATTCGAGTCTACTTCTTTCATCGATAATCACTGTAATCCTGTTTAACAAAAATGCATTTATCGACTCTTAATTACTCTAAGTCTTTCACACCTGTATCTTGGTTTTCTTTGCTTCAATTTTAAATGCAGATATTTTACATAAATCCATCATCAGTCTACATATATACCCCGTTAGTCTGGTTTATCTAACTTTTCTTTCCGATAAAAAGAAACCTATGACCAGTATTCATCCAATACACGTTATTGCAAGGTACCTGTATGTAAGTGCACATGTATGCATATATGTTTATTACTTCATGCCGAAAGAGACACCAACCGGCTTAACTTGCCTTTATATTCCAACCTGGTTGTCGAACACAGAGAGCCGTTATTCTTTATCTATATCAACATCCTGATCTTTACAAAATATTGCAAGCGCCTATTGATTTAACAAAATACTACGCTATTCAAAGATAGGTGGACATGTGCCAAACATAGCCTTTAGTTATGTTTCGATGAATTAAAATATGTTTAAATGAATGTTATTGGCTTAACTTAAAGAACAGGAAGTGTTTTTGAAGCCATATTCAAAATTATATTTCGTTGGAAAAGTGGACATTCAATAATTGGTGAGTAATGATTATTTGAAATTTAAATTTTTTTTTTAAAAAATTATACAATGTATTTTAAAAAGTAAGCAGAAAAATACCGCTTTGGATTGGTCAATACCAGCCATGTGACTTTGTTATAATTTTCTATACACCCCCTATAACTGTCATTTCCTGAAAATGGCAGACTGAAGTTACAGGATTGTAAAATATGAATTTGCAGAAAATTCTTCGATCCGCGTCAATCAATATATTGTCTAATTGGAGTGTGACCCACTACAAAATTAGTGTACAAATGGATTGTTGCCTTGATTACAGAACAGAACAGAACAGAACATATTTTATTCATGATTTGTACATAGTACATCATCATTACATCTTAAATACAAATACAAATATAGTATCACGTGACATGTAACTTTTACTCATATAAGTATATATGAAAAATATTTAATTTCTGGTAATGAATCGTAGACTGAACCATGGATCGTAGATTGAACAAATAATTAATTATGTATAAATACTGACTAAATAACACATAGAACGAATTTATCTTTGTTGACTCAATTTAGTTTTCCTTAGTTTTAAAGCAGAAGAAATGTATCTAGCAAGGCCAAACAAAACATCTTTATCATTAGATTGTAACAAAGCTATTAACTTGAACATAGATGGTCTAGTATATAAATCAAAACTTAGAAATTTTGTACGCAATGACTTATACATTGGACATATAACAATGAAATGATAAATATCTTCAATATCACTGATGCTGTTACAGATAAGACACACTCTCTCTTCCCTAGTTATACGATTTCTTGAGAATCTTTCAGTTTGTATTCTTAACTCATGAGCTGATAACCTAATTTTAGTAACAAAATGTCTGAGGTTAGCAGGTAATATATCTAAATAAAATTCGTAATCAATTGTTTTCTTAAAATACTTATACTCCTCTAAAACACTACTGTTTTGAATCAAACTATTCCATTCCTGTAAGTAACAATCTAAAACACGTTGCTTAAAAAATATGGGAAACTGCTTTACATCTATATCACTCACAAAAGCATATGAACAACCGTACGTATCTAGCAGTTTCTTAACACAGAAAACCCAATTCTTATGACCCAATAAGAAATCGTTAAGACCCGCCCTGTACATGCATGAAACAAGTTTATTTTTTGAGTGCATAACCTTACACCAATATTTAATTATTTTGTAATAACGATGAATATAAAGGGGATATCTGCCTAATTCTCCGTATACACCAGCTGTTGAAGTACTAGCTCTAACCTTTAATATCCTTTTACAAAATCTAAGATGTATCCTTTCTAATTCTTTAGATTTAGAAAAACCTGTCAATTCACAAGAGTAATTTAGAATAGATCCAACAAAAGCATCAAATAACTGACATAAATATTTTGGACTCAGTGGAAGTTTAACACAATTATATAACAACAAATTCGTTGCTTTAAGAGCTTTACCAACCAGGTGTTCCGTGTTACAAAGGAATGAACCCGTATAGTAAAACACAGTTCCTAAATAGTTGAATGCATCAACTACTTCTAGATCAATACCCTTGTAAGTAAATTTTTCATGCGCTAACAGACGACCTTTCTTCCTGAAAACCATAACTTTTGTTTTCGAAATATTTACATCTAGACTCCATTTTTTACAATACTGAAATACAAGATCTAAACGTTTTTGAAGATCATATGGTGAGTCACCGAACAAGGCCATGTCATCTGCAAATAATAAGATAATTATTGCGAGTTCCTCAATCGTAATATTAGACTCTGCACCATTTTGTATAAAAGATTCAATATCATTTAAAAACAGAGATACTAAGATTGGGGATATTACCTCCCCTTGCCTCAAGCCAATTGAACAAGAGAAAAAATCAGAAAATGTATTACAATGCTTTACACATGACTTGACATCCTTATACATATGCTTAACTATTCTTAACATTTTCCCTTTAATACCTGCATTAAATAACTTAAGCCAGAGGCCATTTCTATAGATACCGTCGAAACATTTTTTCATATCAATGAATGCAACATACAAACGTTTATTATTGTTTATATAGCGTTGAACAATAGAATATAAAACAAACATAGCATCCACCGTCGAATGTCCTTTTTTAAAACCAAACTGAGAATCAGATATGCGTGAATTTTTTTCACAAAACTTTTCAATTCGTGTATTTAATATAGTGGTGAATAATTTAGACAACACACTCAATAACGTAATACCTCGATAATTATTAACATCGTTTTTATCTCCTTTCTTATGTAGAGGAATAATTACACCCTTAGTCCATGAATCAGGAAATACCCCCGAGTCAAAAATAGCATTAAAAACATCACATAAATGCAGTGCGATAATATCGACACTTTCAATAAAATACTCGTTTAATAAACAATCATTACCATGTGATTTCCCAGCTTTTAGCTTTTTAACAGCTTTCTGAATTTCACACAAAGTTATCTTAGAATTTAAAATAACATCATCATCATTACTTTCATCGCCACAGTAAACATCGTTAAAATCATATGTATTACAAAATATCTCAGCCTCCACGTTTTCATTTCTATAAATATCATTTTCTAAATTAGAAAAATAACCATAAAAATCGGACACATGTATATTGACAGAAGTTTTATTCTTATTCTTCTTATTGAAAAAGGCCCAGAACTGTTTAGGATTACTGTTCTTTAACTTTTCAATTTCCCTCAACTTTTTATCTCGACAGGCCCTTTTTTTCTTACAAATAATACTTTTATAATCTTGCTTGCAAGTACAAAAATAACTTCTATTACGCTCTGTTTTGTTTGTATAAAACAGTTTCAAAGCTTTCTTATAACGACTATGGTAATAGTGACATTCGTTATCAAACCAATCAGCGTGTTTAACGTAAGGTGTATCCTCAAATGAAGCATGATGCGTAGTGACAGAACGTTTAAAAAACAATGGATCCGCCGTATCTCTTATAATTGTTGTAAAATCAGTAACTAACTTATTTATTGAGTCTTTGCTACTTATATCAATATTTTCTGTAACGTTATTAAACAAAGGCAATTTAGAAATAAGTGATAAACGAAAATCATCCCGATGATGAGGATTCCATTTAAACCCTTCGCTTTCATTAACGATGTTATCATAAAGGGGCGCCGGGCATCGCAATGAAAACATGAGTGGACAATGGTCACTATATTCATTCATCTGGCCAACTGCAAAGCGTGAAATATATGAAAAAGTACTGGTACCCGTCAAAACATAATCAATGACAGACGCACCTTGTTTAGAAATAAACGTATAATTTCCCACGGCATGGTCCTCCCCCAATCTCCCATTCACTTTTTAAGGCCTGAGGCTTTACACAAATCTAGTAGACGGACACCGTAATTATTACATGTAGTATCAAGTGAGGCCCTCGACAGGTTCAAATCTGGAGTATAATCATCATCATCAAGGTTTATGTTAATAGAATCATAAACAATAAAATCTCGTCTTATCCCAACCCTACTATTAAAATCGCCACACATAAATATAGAACCCAAGTTACTATAATGCACCACATCTGATTCGATTTCATCAAAAAGATCTACGTTAATATAATTATACGCTGGCGAGTTCTCTCCCCATAAATACAAACCACAAACATATATATCTTCTTCCAAATTGAAAAATGTATGATCTAACCTTAACCATATAACAGTATCGTAAGAGTTCTTAACCACTTCTATACCATTTTGATACAATAAAGAGCTACACCACCACTATTACGCTTTGCATTTCTATGTTGAAAATTTCTAAAATAATTATGAGATACATATCCCATCAAATCAATATTAGAACATTTTGCAGACCATGTTTCAAACAAAAAAATAATATCATGTTTACATAAAATATCAACAAACCCCCCACTGTCTCTTTTGTCGTTACTAAGACCTTGCACGTTCCACGAGAGCACACTTACTTCACTAAGTTCATTCTCGGCTCTATCCTATGGCCTCACTGCATGACCGTCAATGTATAGCGTATCATACGCGATCCACGCCGTCTTCCCCTCGTCTCTTGCTGCTTTCATCCTGGGATACAGTTTACGTCTTTTATCCACCACTTCCTTCGGAAACTGCTCAGTAACAAAGAAGTTCGTACCTTGGAGCTGCTTCCATTGTTTCCGCACGAATTCCTTCTGCTTGTACTCATGGAACTTGGCAACCATTTTCCTGTCCCTGTTGGCACCTCGCTGCCCCATTCGATGCACACGCTCGAACTGGATCTGGTCCACATACTCCTTGTCCACCTTCATTTTGGTCTGGATAAAGTCTCTCACCTTTCTTTCTGCATCTTCATTCGTTTCTCGTGACTCTTCCGGGATACCAGCAAAGATGAGATTATTCCTCATGGATTGTGACTGAAGGTACACTACCTCGTCCTTCAGATCATCTTTCTGCTTCTGTAAGTCGCTAACCTTAGAGGAAAGTCTGTCCACAGAAAAATCAATAGTCTCTACCTTCTCCTCGACACCGGTAACTCTCTGATCTGTCTTCTTGTACCGGTCTTCCATATGTGTCCACAGCTTCTTCAGGTCCTTCTCTACACTATCTACCTTCGCCTTTACCTCCTCCAGGGACGTCAACCTTTTCTCAATCACAGACAGTCTACTATCTAGGCCCTTCAAACACGACATCACATCTGAGAGTGTTGGTTCGGAATTTCCCGCCATCTTGTCAGTAGATAAGTTCGATGGTGAATTTTCAGGCAAAACAAAAACGTTGTCACTGTCAAAGGATGCCTCTATCACACTATCGGCATACAAAACACCATTTACTTGATTTAAAATCTCGCTTACCGATAAGTCTAATGTTTCATCAGCTCCCCTTTCCG
The DNA here is from genome assembly GCA_021229015.1 of Solen grandis. Taxonomy (NCBI): domain Eukaryota; kingdom Metazoa; phylum Mollusca; class Bivalvia; order Adapedonta; family Solenidae; genus Solen; species Solen grandis. The sequence goes on from CM037789.1 coordinate 4,684,604, forward strand.
GGCCTTCATGTCTGAATTGTTTGTGTTTACACACAGTCTTACACACAGTCTCACCACTTCCGGAACTACCTGAACTTCTATTTTTCCTCTTCTTAGTGCCTTTTCGTGGCATATCACTCATAAAAACTACATCCACCTTTCCTGCTCACATTTAGAACACATTTAGTCCATTTTGCAACTGAAAACTAGTGATTACAATCCATTTTAGAACTTTTTCCATCGAGCGACACAAAACACGACTTCGCGCTTACAACGTCACGTGATTACAAAAACGCTGGAGAAAATGGCAAAACGCTTCGCTAAAATGACAAATGAGGCAATTAAAATTAAGTCCGAAAGCGTCGCATACCCCACTTGAGCTTTGCTGTCGTTTGATATGTAGAATTTACAGGGGATGTATGAACCCGTTAACCTAAGCTACAAACAGTGTATGCGTATGTTCTCGAGAAAAGAGATAAACGGTATCACCTGTGTCGTTACGGAAAGGTATAATGTGTTTGTGTTGTGTCTCATAGTTTTCTCATAGCCTTTATAAAGCGAAGGTGCGCAATTCATTTTTCAAATTTTACACAAACACTTCCAATATCATATCATTCTATATCTACCTTTGGTTCCTGAAAAGACTCTACTGAGTATGATCATGCTGACTTTGCTAAGTATGACTTTGTTGACTTTGCTGAGTATTTGCTATTAATTTCCTGAGTAGTGCTTTACTGAGTTTGCTGAAAATGACTTTGTTAAACATGGCTTTGCTAAGTATAACTGTTAAGTATGACTTTGCTGAGTATGACTTTGAGGTTGATTTTGCTAAGTATGACTTTGCTTAGTATGACTGCTAAGTATAACTTTGCTGGGTATGACTTTGCTGAGTATGAATTTTCTAATTATGAATTTGCTAAGTATGACTGTTAAGTATGGCTTTGTTTAGTATGGCTGCTAAGTATGATTTTTCTAGGTATGACTTTGCTGAGTAACCAAACAGGACAAATCTACCAGCGTAAAACAAGCATTTTTTTTCTTGATTTGACTTGACTTGACTTGACTATTTGAGTTTACCGTTGCTTCGACAGTATTCCAGTCATATAGTGACGTCCAGCTAATTACAGGTGGAGGAAGACCCCGAATGCACAGAGGCATCCGGATAGAACCAACGACCTACCGCAAGCCAGCTGGAATGCTTCCTCACATGAAAATCCGAATGACCCTGCCAGGATTCGAACCCACGCGGTGAGGGGCTGAAGGAATGTTAAAGTCAGCGACTTTACCCTCTCGGCCACGAAGGCCCCCTTTTCTTAATTTAAACTTTTTTCGGCGTAGCTGTATAATTTCGATTTCAACTCGCATCTTAAACCAATCAAATGTACGCTAACAGCGGTAAATAATTCTAAGCTGAATAAAAGGACCCCTGTTATTGGTTAACGCATCGTTATGGACTATAAAATTACTGTAAATAAGGGGTGCAGCTTGTATATATCATTCAGCTTGGTGTTATTACTTTTCTTTTTGATGTAAACATGAAAGTGATTTCAGTAAGATAAATACAATCCTTTTCCATCAATTGAGGAATGCTACTTTGTGAAAATGATTTAAAACAACAAAAAAAGAATCCACCGTGTTATGACATGAAACCCCTTAATTACTATGTATATTGAATTCTTCCAGCCTGCCGAGATGCTCTCATTGAAAATTAATTCGCCAAAACCAAAACAACTAATAACGCTTTTATATCATAATTGTCATATGCAATAATGATATGAAAAAATATCAAACAAGCCTATTTACAGATATAATTTTTTGTATTACCGTCTATAAATAAGTATATTTCATAGAAAAAATACTGAACTATTTCTAGAGCGTACTAAATTTGTTGTGCGTCGGTCTTTCGCACGCTTTTCGGAATGTTCTAGAAGACTGGAATTCTCGTTTTTCTTTCATCCTACGCCGAATATCTTTTTTAAAGATATTTCTTGTTTTGCAATGTATTAGTTGCCTTACCAAAGGTGTTTAAACTGAGATTATTTATTTAATTTCTTTTTTAATTGTCCTGCAACTACCCTTATATGCTGAGCGCCAAGCAAGGGAGTACCAAACAGTACCATTTATCACGACTTTGGTATGTTGCGGCCGGGCATCGAACCCACGACCTCCAGCATCCGAGGAGGACGCTCTAACCACTCGGACACCGGGGACGGTAACTACAATCCAGTATCAATATCTAGCGTAACTTGACTGATATAGAGATGCCTATAGCCATTCCTCGCTATTTGCCGAATATAAGACTAGCACCTGAAAATATGTTTGCCAGCTCAGTAATATGTGTCATTCAGAATTCTTTCGATGAGACGGGGACCAGCGTGCAGTTACGTAAAACCTTGATCCGCCATTTTATCGGTCATTGACGTGCAAGTTTCTGTTCAGCCCACATCCTATCAAGTGCAAAAAACCATACGAAAAGCAATCCGTGGCGATGACAATAATTTATTCAGGGATACACTTGAAATTGCAGGAAAATACGCCTTCATTACATATGTTTCGTAACAATCCTTGGGTCATGACCCTAATTACATAAGTTAGCAGGAGTGCAGATATACAGGTCTGCTGATAGGCTCTTCCATTATATGTTACTAGGTATCTGTTTATGGCAGGGTGTTAGGTTAAAATACTTTAGTTTCTCTAGTATTTTACTCTCGATAAATGGGTCGTTTTATACTAAATAAACTTGTTTTTAGCTGATTATCTGTTGCTGCTAGATATGGAACTTAACATAATAAGAACAAGAAAAGATTAAAACAAAATGTTTTAATGGACGGCTTATAATAAGCATACTGCCCCCTCTATTTCTATTTTCTACTGTTTTGACCTTAATTATAAAACATAAATAAATAATAATAATAATAATTACCTCCCTTAATATTAATATTATTTTATAGGTTTTTTAATTTTCCCTGCAGGAGTCCCGAGTTCTCCCAATTAATAGCATTTTCCTTTTGATGCATTGAAATTTAAACCGAAAACATTACATCTCAGATGAACAGTGCATGGGTAAAAAAAATAATTAGAGAGGTCTTTTTTTAACTTTTTTTTTTAAAAAACAACAACTAGGAATTAATTTTTTTAAAAATCGACCTCTCCATATATTATTTTTACATACTGAGGCCGTTATATATATATATATATATATTTTTTTTTTTAATAAAAAGGAAGCAAATACAAATTAACCAAAGCAAAATAAAGGATGTGAAATTACATTTAAAACAAACTATACAAATATAAATCAAGAAATTCCAAAAAATAAGAATTTAGAAAAAAAAATGGCCCCAGCTGGAATCGAACTATTGACCTCTTGAAGAGAAAAAAAACCAAAACGATCGACGCTCTTACCAACTGAGCTATTTTCACAAGATGCAGACGACTGTAAAACAAGGCTATAAATAATCAATCTGATCAAAACAGCTGGACTAGCACTATACAGACAATTGTACTGTATTGATATCTACACTATGCGTTCTTTATATTACGGTTACATATTAACAAGATAAACATTACGCATTACTTATCCCACCCATCATGTAATAATTAAACTACTATGTATAATTGGGGACTGACTTTAACACTCACTCAGCCCCTCACCACGTGGGTTCGAATCCCGGCAGGATCATTCGGATTTTCCTGTGAGGAAGCCTTCCAGCTGGCTTGCGGTAAGTTGGTTATTCTACCCGGATGCCTCCGTGCCTTAGGGGTCTTCCTCCACCTGTAATGAGCTGGACGTCGCTATATGACTGAAATACTGTCGAAGCGACGGTAAACTCAAATAGTCAAGTCAAGACTATGTATAATTACAAGCTAAATAAAGAGGACATGAAATTTGCAATGTCAAGACCGACGAGCGAAGCGATAAGTAGGTCATGACTGATATATATGTAAACATCATTAAAAATTTGAAACCCCAAACAATCACATATAAAAAATATCGGTCACTGTAAGCTATTATTAACACAACTTAACATTCGACTGCAATACCAAATTTTGCACATGCGCAAACGGAAGTGTAAAGCCATTTTAATTGGTCAGGACATACTTATATATATATATATATATATATATATATATATATATATATATATATATATATATATATACAGTACTTAATAACAGTAATGTATAGACCGTCAGGCCCGGATTCACCGGGGGGCCGAGGGAGCCTTGGCCCCCCAGCTGCCCTGGTTATACATTTTTTTCTAGGCTATAAAATCCATTGATTACATAATGTCTGAGCTGTCTAGAGGAAATCCCCATCGTTGGCCCCCATACTGAACCAACCGCATAACCACCTGACCAGCCAGACTCCTATTGTCTTATGGTCCCCTGCTGTTAATGTGTAGGTAATCCGAATCGGCAGTCATCCATGACTGAGTGATAAGTATGTGTTTAAGGTACTGTGTATGCAAATTAATTGACACCTTCACTGATACCTAAGGACATCTCGTCTGCCGAGCGATCTTATGATTGAAGAAAAATAGGCAATTACAAAAAAATTATATCAGTAAAACTATTCTAGACAGGTGATGTTTAGGAAATAGCATAAAAATCGATTAGTATAAAATTAGCCACTAAAAACAACAACTAAGTTGGACATTAAAATGTAAATGCTATCGAAATATTTCCACTAGAGCCCAAAGAAATTATTGAGTTAACAAGTAACTTTGACTAAATCTAATCAACGAAATTTTAAATTCACTTTTCTCTACATCTATAAAATTTTAAATCTTGAATTAAAAGCGGGCAATTTAACTGCCAGGTTGATGAACTTTCAGGTATGAAAAATTGCCGATTTTGTTTTGGAAAAAAAAATTAAAAAGCTATTCTGCGGGGAAGATGTATACCTATCGTTAGCCATGTAAATTAAACTTTATCAGAAATGGGTTGTGTTTCTAAATGTCATCAGCTATACTATTTTTACATAACTTGTAAGTATTATTTTAACGACGCAGTTAAATTCTTCTTAACTAACTCTCTCAATATATAAATACAAAAAGTAGGTCTATACATCATCATGTTCACTTTTCTTATTAATTACGAATAAAATAATAATAATTATTATAAAATATGTGTATTTTAGATTTATGAATATAATTAAGAAATGAAAGAATTTGAAAATTGTTTACTGCCATATTTTGGGACAATGTATGTGTAGATTGTGATTACTAATTCAAATCAAATCCAGGTAATCAGTTATTGTTCAATGTTACTGATAAGTCAATGAATACTAATGCACAGAATACACAATTTATGTGCAAAATAAAACGGATATTAAAGATTTTATATTAAATATCAACATCTATTGTTTGTTTTGTCACTGATTAAACACTTAGAAAAACCAAAATGTTTCAACTAAAACTAAAAATGTACAACAAAAAAATGACACACAAAAGGGGCCCACACCTACCCTATAACGTGCGCCTGATTTTTTTTCTGAGAATTTCTGTGTGAAGACTGCTTCCAGATCGACAATTTGACAGCCAATATCATTAAGGTCGAACCTATTCCCTTCCACAATTTTGACAAAATGATTATGTTTAACGTGAAAATTGATTTTTTTTCTCAGTCTTTGACAAAACTGTCTTTTACACTGTTGAGTCAAAAACTAATGATCACAAGTCACTTTTTGTGGGGGTTCAGGAAACCCTTATTAAATATTTTATGCCAGTTCGTGAATGAAAATACAAGATAAGCCCGTATATCTTACCCGGAAGAAGTAATGCCCTTTCAGTAATATCAGTATTCCCGATGGAAATAGTGTCGCGAGCCATGTGGAGTCATCGGGAGGCCTCGGGTGTACTGCAAAAAGAATTCATTGAAATTTTCCCGATGTGTTCTCGATGTTTTATCGGGAAAACAAGCCGGGGAAATATCCGCAGAGAAGCTCCGGTCAGCATTCACGGAGCTTCCGCGATTGTTTTCCCCCGATGAATCCCCGATGCGTCTGTGATGTCTCGCCGAAGTATCAGGGGGGCATTCGGGGATATTAGGCGGCCTTTCTGTGACACATTCCCGATCCTAAAAAAAAAAATTTAAAAAAAATGGCAAGGGTTGAAAAGCGCACCCAGAAATTAGTTTCTGTTTTGGCCAGTCTTAGACTGAGACGGTCAAAAAGGCCATTGGACATTGCTTAGGGCATCCCCTTAAACCCCCCAAAAGTCTTCTCTTGACTTTGTCGTTTAATTCCACCATCAAATTTTCATACTCTCAATAATCTTCCCCGAGACACGTAGGATGGCTCGCAAGATCCCCTAATCTACGGGGATATTCCCCCGATGATGTTACAAACTCAGTGAAACTCCGGGGCACCTTCGCCGATCATCGGAGGAGGTCCCCCAGTGCTTTTCCGAACATCGGGACTCAAGGCTATTGTGTCATAGCCGAAACAACAGTGAATGTTCAACGGACCAATCCCGAAGCCTAATAATTGTCATTTTTCAACGGACTGCTCAGTCTTTTTTTTTGGCTCAAACATCGGGAGCCATCGGTAAAAAAAAATGTTTATTTCCACATCACCGATTATTTTTTCCCAGTGGGACCTAGGCCTTCAAGTTTCAAATATATCGGATTTATTTATTTATTATTTATTTATTACACCACATTTATATAGCACTTTTTTTCATATATCTTATACGTTCAAAAGTGCTTTACAATCTGTTTAAACACAAAAAAGAAAATAGGAGATATAAAATACATGCAATGAAACCATCCACTGAAACTAAATACACCTAAAATAAGGTAAGAATTTCATGCGTAGAGTGTTTTAAAATATAAGTAACAACAGTGTCATAATATCAAATAGTATTTAAAAACAAAAATAACAACAACCCCCCCCCTAGCAGAAAATTTCTGGATCCGGGCCTGACCGTACTGAATACCGTCCGAAAAGCATTTAACAGTTTCTCTCACTTCGGGGGGAGTGGGGCCGGGGCATTGACAGGGTGGAATTTTCACGTTGTATCCTTGTTTGGGGGATTTTTCAGTGCGAATATTACATTGAAACATCTACTTTTCTGTAAAATACATGTTGCAACCGTCACTAAATTTCTAAAACAATTTTTATCTAAAATACAATTTATTGTTAAGTATTTTATTATTTGTTTCATGGGTGAATTTTTCACTGACTGGGGATGGGGGTGATTTAGAGGGGGAATGAGGCCCATAATCGACCCCAAATTAAACAAAAAGAGAGCTTGGCCCTACAGTAGAGCTAAATTTTAAAATTGAATCTTTCAAATGCGGTATATATGTTGATGCATGCATAGATGTGCCATGACATGTAAAGTTATGTCATTGATAGAAATTATGAAAATATTATTTATTTCCCATGATAATATGAACTTATTTACAGCTTGATTTTCGTCAGAAATTTTGGTAACGTCACGAGCCCTTTGGTTAAACCTTAATCAGATTTCACTCTATACATGCACTGGAAGGAACTTTTGGTAGGCTAAATCTTGTATTAATATTTATAGAATATCTTTTGCCTGGACGGAAGATGTCGCTCCTGTGCCTCTCGACGTTGATCTTTGCCAGTCTCCCTCTCACAAGTGGGAGGGTCAGTTCTTTTAATTCCATCGTACCGGCTTGCTATGTGGATACATCGTAAGTATGAACGATATTAACCAGAACTTGATAGGGATTAAAGTAATGGATAATGTAGAACGGCTGCATGACGTTCAAAGATTTATCCGTGAAGCTTTTCATGCAGCGAAGTCAAAATAATATAGATAAGAAAAAAAAAAACAGTTAGTAAAGCGTCCTTTGGAGTAAGACCGAAGCGGAATAAAATCATCTTTTCAAAGATACGGAAACTGAAACAGACTATAGTATATGACAGCGCAGATGTTTACAATGTTCGGTTCGGAACGGGTTTTAATGTGCATATAAGAGAAGTGTTTCCATAAGACAAGTAAAACTTATTCAAGAAGGGTTATCTGCTTAACATTCATTTTTTCGATGATTGTCATTTCGCCTTTCTTTTTTGCGTAGCTGTCTAAACCCACTATAGACCAACTCAAGGATGATGCTAAATGAATATTTCAACGATTTTCAATGGTAGAAAATGCCAAATGCCTATACTTATTGCAAATTGTACAATAGTTTGTTGAGATAACCACAGGGGCTCGATCTTGCACGGGAAAAGAGGACACTGTTTTCGTGTAATTTTAGAAGAAAAAAAAAGAAACACATACACATATCGATCAATAAAGTAGTTCAGTAGCGTTTAAAATGAATAAGAATTTTTCAGAGCTGAACTGTTTTAAATGATAAACATGCTTTTTTAATGAGCAGTAAAGGGGAAGCTATTTCTATGTTTATCTTGACTTCCTGGGATGAAATGCTTCACAGATGATGATTCGTACATCATACGAGTATGACCGTTATTTATTCTACATTCACTGGTAATAATTCGTACATTATAAAACTGTTTTATATTCTCCATTAGTTTAATCCCCATCAACAACCATATCTTTTTTAAAAGTTATTTCTTGTTTCAATTCAACACACGGTACATCTCGGCGATGAAGGCTGTAATCGTAATGCGCAGACGGAATTACACGACTATTTTATTTTAACGACATACACTTTCTTATGTACGTAAACAAACAATAGTTAAATATGAATTAGTATTAAGGTAATCCGTTCATCATCAAATCGTGATCATGGTCCATTAAGTGATCATGGGGATTTTATAGAAAATTCAAGCCTTTATAGACTTTAACCAAAAAAAAAATTAAAAAAAAAATTAATAAATAAATAAATAAAAAATAATATGTCCAAGCCGATGGATGCTTGCATCTACATTGAAGTCTATTTAAGCAATTGAAGGACCATGATTAGAATTCAAGGATGGATGGATTACCTTAAATTACTGTCTGTGACCAAACTGTGGTTAGTGTTGCTTATATGATTTTTTTTGTTTGCATCAGGTCTTCGAGCACTCATTGTGCCAACCCACTGTACAAAACATGTGATAATCCGATTAAGTACATCTGCTGTGGACCAGACCATGAATGTTGTGAATATGGTTACAAGTGTTGCCGAAGAAGGTAAGTAGCACCAAGGCCCCATTCGTGTTACTTCGACTATTTCCGGAATCCTCCGTATAAAAGAACTCGTAAATCTAGTGAATTCTTTGCGTTTACTAGCTTACTTTTACAATAATGGCAATCAATTTTGTGGGTGTTAAAAATATACAAAGGCGAAGTGTGCAGATTTATTTTATCTTCAATGATCATCAACATTTGACGAAAACCTTTCTCTACCTACTCCATGTATTTCAGCCTTGAAGAACATCTATTTCGGTACTTTGATGTTAAACTATTACCTCATATTGATTCATTTTGACGCAGACCAAGATCAAAGCTGTCTATTCAGGGTCTCCTCTGCTCACACACCACTTTTTATACTGAACCTCAAATTTTGCACAATCTGCACAGCAAAGAAAAATCCAATGTTTACTTTACCGTTTTAAGTTCTGTAAATTAATATTCATAACGTCTTAAATCTGTATATGAAGATTTATGAGACAAACTTGCAGAGTACTTATTGGTTTCTCCGTGTCGTGTCAGTAGTTGTTGGTGCCCTTGGCTATTTAGGTACGTCATCCCATGCCATATCTGGTAACAGCAAACCAAGATCAAACTGAAAATATTCCCACTGTGGTCGGCCCAAATCTTCTTTCGCAAGTGCACTATATATTCTTATGTCCTTAATATAAATATCTATATACAGTAAAACTTTACCTTAAGACCACCTCGGAATTAAGACAAGCCCGCTACTAAAATTTTGCGACCAAATAGTTTTAATTCCTGTTCTGACGTTATTAGTAAAATTCATTTTTGAGACTACCTCACTATTAAGACCATTTTTCGCTGGAGTCAATGCTGGTCGGAATAACGAGGTTTTACTCTAGTCCATTTTTTATTTGATTTGTAAACCATTTTACAATATATCTCACATACTGTTGAATCATTATTTTTCGTGGGACACAAATTTTTGTCGAACTCATGGAGGGTTATCTTCACGAATATTAATCCCCACGAAAACTTGTCTGCTATACAGACCTCACGTTTTCTAGAACATAGATCCACGAATAAATGTACCCACGAAATTTCCTTAGGTACATAATCAGTTTATAGTTTATTTGTTGGTCCCACCAACATTATTTCAGTCATTTGGGGCATGATGATGATGTATGTCCTCATCTTATTTAAAATTTCTAGTATTCCTTGGTTATTGAATTCGAGCCATCTTATCTTCTTATTGATATAACATTAGTAACAGATATCATGTACCTGGCCAGCATGCGAGTTACGTACAGACTGATCTGGTTTGTAATAGTTTCTGTGGTCATTCCATTGATAAGTCTCACACAGGAGACTGTTGCAGTTTTCTAGGTGATAGTGCAAATTACACAGCCCTTTGGATTTTAAGTTTGGAGAGCAACATAAAAATTTTCATTGTTTGTTTGTTTGTTTATTGGGATTGAAGTCACACCGGCAATATTTCAGTAATATGGAGACTTTGTCTATATAGTCAGATATAGTGCTGCACTACGCTGTAGTATCACACCGTAGACATGTGGCATGATACAATATCCAGTAACATTATCCTGACTGGGCCAATCAGTCCTGGAACTACCCTTTTATACTGAGGGCCAAGCAAGGCAGCTATACCAGCATTTTGTTGTGACCGGGAATCGAACTAACGACCTCTCGATTTCAAGACGAACTCTCTAACAACTCGGCCACCGGGACCGGTAAACACTTTTTATGGCATCAACAAAATTTATGTCATAGTAAAACTTTAGAAATGAAATGCTGCCAGATCTTTCAAAATATCCTTATATCTATCAATGATCAAAAACAATAGCTTTTGGCAGTTTATATTATATGCCTTGAAAAACATCTTTTTGCAGTTTATATTGCAATGCCTTGAAAAATAAATTTTGGAAGTTTATATTGTATGCCAGTTGTGAAGTCTATTTGCTAGTGTTAAACGTCTCACCGACAGTTTTTCAGTCAGTCATTCGGTGAAATGTGTGTACATGAGACAGATATAGTGCTGCGACATTAAACTGTTGATATGTTGCAAGTATAACCTCTAATCACAAAGGAGGTGTAATAGAATATTTTGAAAATATGTATCGACCTCCCGATTACGGGGACAGACGCGCTAATCAGTCGATCATCAGAACCGGTGAGTTGAGGCGATGTATAAACAATATGATTGCAATCGCAGGTACATTGTATAACAAATGTTTATGAAATCATGGTACATGCGAAGTGCAAACTGAATAAACATGTTCATTCCCAACAGTACGTGGAACGCGTCTGAAATCGTTTCTGTGGTGGCCGGGATTCTCTCCTGGGTCTTCATTCTTATCGTCCTGGGCATCTGCGTCTTCCCTAGGGTCCCACGCCTTATCAGAAGTAAGTAGCAATTGATGTTCTTTTGTTCACTAAAGGTAATATTCATTGGAATCTCCTTACTTCAAATGAATCTGTGACAATGCAAAGACCTAATAACCTAACAGAGATCCGCAACTCTTATATAGTTAAAGAGCAGGCCAAGAGATGCTCTCGTTAAGTTACGTATACGTTCATGTGACCGCGAGATAATGTGAGATGTGTAAATTGCTCATATCAATTATAAATATAAGCGTTTCCTCTTCAATTTATTACCGGATAAACCAAATATGTATGTCTCTAAATCGACTTGACTGTTTGAGATAAACATCGCTTCGACAGTATTTCATTCATACAGCGACGTCCAGCTTATTACAGGTGTAGGAGAACCCCGAATGTACGAAGTCATACGGGTAGAACCACCGATATACCGCAAGCCAGCTGGAAGGCTTTCTCATATGAAAATCCGAATGACCCTTCTGGGATTCGTTTTGCTACCAGATAACACCCCTCATTCCCATATAAATATAAATGAAAAATAAAAATAAGAAATAAATAAACATAATAACCATTATCTCGCTTTCAGATCCGCGCATGTAAAGTGACAATGTTGCATTTCTGTAATGAAGATACAAACACATTGTCAACATGCATTCTAGTTGACAACAAATAACTTTAAGTTGAGGTATCCTATTTAATTATTGACTGATTTGAAGCTCCACTTAATTTAGGGACCATGTGTAAAGACACATAACACCGTGGTAGCATGTCACCACATTCAGTCGCGTTATCCTTGAATCGATTCAACCAGCATTTAAACTATTATTGACCGCCAGTGATGTATTACCGATCCGACTTAAACGAGTCTAGTATTTCACGGTCTGGGATCGAATCCCCGCCACTCTACCCACTTCCAGGACATATGCTCTTAAAACGTAGCTACCGGCTCCGGTTGAGGTAAACTACTTCTGGAATAACAAGCGTTTTATTCGTACTTTACAGTATTCTTGTTTCAATAATTGGTCAATGCCTATATATTTAAGTGTTTTCTTTCTTTTCTTTATTGCAGGAAAATTTACAAAGTCAAGAGTGCATCCAGAAAAGAGCAAGGACTAGCTATTTTTTTTGTATGCATTTTTCGTTTAAGTGATTAAACATGGCGTAATTAAAATATTTAAGCATTAAAATAATGTTCGAGGGGAAATAAACATGTACTACCTTAAAGAAATCTGCATATATTCCCTCCCTTGCTAGGATATATATATATATATATATATATATATATATATATATATATATAATTCTAACACGACTTGCATCTTTATCTCTATACAGAAAGAAGGAGAAAAATTGTGTGTAAATTCGCAATAACGCACTGGAATCAGCGCGCGCGATGCGTAATAATATCTATTCCCTTACAATTACCTCCCCCGTATACTGCAGTTATGAATGAACGTAAACATCGTAGTAAAACTGACCTACTTTAAACAATATCGTTCGTCTGCATCGTAAAATGGCTGAATTACCTCACGGTGCTCATTGTGAGTTACGGGGTAGTAATGACACATGAATAGTTGTTGATAGACAACATGACGGTATCGTTCTTAAGTATGTCATTCAATCGCTACATTCCGGAGAAATAAAAAGGGTTTTCAAACACGAATTGTTTGAAAAAATAAATACAACAACCTACAAAGAAATCAATGACTTTTTTCAACAGCTATTAGGTTTTGACGAAGAGCTGCTCTTTGATGAAAAATTTGAGCCAACATTTACCATACCAGATCAAGCTTGAGATTCTACACGACCAATAACATCTGCATCAAATTCTCCTGTAGCACATTCCGGTCACCGTGACATTTCGCGTGACATTACACATACATGTGTCTCCAGCAAGCCCGAATTTCAATCTAGTTGACATCACAATGAACACATCCAATTCAAGAGATGCAAGATCATTCACAATGTTTGCTGGCACTATCACAGGTGGCACAATCAGTGTAAACATATACAACAAGTGAAATAAACACATGTGTTGAACCGTTCCTCTTTTGAATTTGTGTTAACACTCTTGCTTTAATGTTGACGTCATCAAAGTGTGTGTAATACACATTTATAGTTTATCTATCTGTTACATTTTGAACATCGATTTGTTCATTGGTTAAAAATTAATTTGAAGATACCAAAAAATATCGTTACAAATAAAATATTTAATTTTAAAAAGTGTGCCATTTTTGTTACTTTTTTATTTTTTCTCAGCTACATTATACGGGGGAGGTAAAACGATCGGCAAACTAGAAGGAAGTTGTTCGGTTTAATGTTGCTACGCTTAATAAATGAATCCGAAAAATATTATGGAAAAATGTGTTCAGGTTCGAATAATTATATCACTCGGGCTTCGCCCTCGTGATATAATAATTCGCACCTGAACTCCAAACCTGTGTGTAAATAAACAACAACGCACCGGTAGAGACAGATTATTTCTTAAATAATCAATGTACAATTGTAATTTCAAACAATAAACATCGCTTTAAAAAGTTTTATAAATAATTAACTGTTTGTTTTACAGATGTTCTTTTAAATGTAACGTAAATATAAAAATTATGACTTTTAGAAGATTAATTTAATATGGCCAGATAGTAAAATTAACATATTTTAATTGAATATTGCATTATTTTTTGTATATACTACATGTTTGAAAACCTTTCGTTAGTTTGCTGTGTATCTAGAGTATGTGCCATTATACATATCATTTACATGTGTGTGTCTGTAATGAATAATTTTAATTTGTATATATCTATAATAAAATGTTTGTCCTACTTTATTTGCCGAAATGCCGACCACAATCAAGTATCAGTAATTTTGCTATATTCCTATCTATAGGACACAATACACATAATTTGAAATATTGCTATCGTTATGACGTAATCAAGTACAGTAAATTTGCTATATTCCTATCTATAGGACACAATACACTCAATCTGTAATACTGCCATCGTTATGACGTAATCAAGTACAGTAAATTTACTATATTCCTATATATAGGACACAATACACTCAATTTGTAATACTGCTATCGTTATGACATAATCAAGTACAGTAAATTTGCTATATTCCTATCTATAGGACACAATACACTCAATTTGTAATACTGCTATCGTTATGACATAATCAAGTACAGTAAATTTGCTATATTCCTATATATAGGACACAATACACTCAATTGTAATACTGCTATCGTTATGACTAATCAAGTACAGTAAATTTCTATATCCTATTATAGGACACAATACACTCAATTTGTAATATTGCTATCGTTATGACATAATCAAGTACAGTAAATTTCTATATTCCTATATATAGGACACAATACACTCAATTTGTAATACTGCTATCGTTATGACGTAATCAAGTACAGTAAATTTACTATATTCCTATATATAGGACACAATACACTCAATTTGTAATATTGCTATCGTTATGACATAATCAAGTACAGTAAATTTTCTATATTCCTATATACAGGACACAATACACTCAATTTGTAATACTGCTATCGTTATGACGTAATCAAGTACAGTAAATTTACTATATTCCTATATATAGGACACAATACACTCAATTTGTAATACTGCTATCGTTATGACGTAATCAAGTACAGTAAATTTACTATATTCCTATATATAGGACACAATACACTCAATTTGTAATACTGCTATCGTTATGACGTAATCAAGTACAGTAAATTTACTATATTCCTATATATAGGACACAATACACTCAATTTGTAATACTGCTATCGTTATGACATAATCAAGTACAGTAAATTTCTATATTCCTATATATAGGACACAATACACTCAATTTGTAATACTGCTATCGTTATGACGTAATCAAGTACAGTAAATTTACTATATTCCTATATACAGGACACAATACACTCATTTTGTAATACTGCTATCGTTATGACACAATCAAGAACAGTAAATTTACGATATTCCGATTTGACCTATACGACACAATTAAATACTGCGAATTTACGATATTCCAATCTATATGACACAATCAAGTACAGTAAATGTACGATATTCCAATATATATGACACAATCAAGTACAGTAAATGTACGATATTCCAATCTATATGACACAATCATTTACAGCAAATTTACAATATCGATTTTGACCTATATGACACAATCAAATTTAGGAAATTTACGATATTTTGATCTATATGATACAATCCAGTACAGCAAATTTGCGATATTTCGATCTTGACCTATATGATACAATCCAGTACAGCAAATTTACGATATTTCGATCTTGACCTATATGACACAATCCAGTACAGTAAATTTGTGATATTCCGATCTCGATCTATATGACACACACGGTCCCCGATGTCCGAGTTGTAAGAGCGTCCGCCTCGGGTGCGGGAGGTCGTGGGTTCGATCCCCGACCACGACATACCAAAGTCGTAGAAAATGGTACTGTTATAGCTCCCTTGCTTGGCGTTCAGGATATAAGGGTAGTTGCAGGACTGGTTGGCCCGGTGTCAGGATAATGTGACTGGGTGTAGTATCATGCCACATGTCTACGGCGTGATACTGCAGTGTGGCAGCACTATATCTGTCTCAAGTAGACATCGTCTCCAAATGACTGAAATATTGTCGGCGGGACGTTAAACCCAACAAATAAACTATATGACACAATCAAGTATCCCCTTGTTCACTGACACTGAAAGGGGAACACTTGTGCACGGAGTTATATTCCGCAGCGAAACTAAAGAATCACCTCCAATTAGGACCGGTACTCGAAATAACATTCCTGGGAAAATTCTTAATGCAATATTTATATTTGCGTGATCCTTAAGTGTTTTACACACGGTTAGAGTTAGAGCATCATTATTCATTGTAAAATAAAAACAAATGAATTATAATGCGCAACCTCGTTGTTTGAAAAAAAAATACAAATGAGAGGTAAGTCGCAGGTTCGATACTTGGATTGGCCATACCGAGGTCTCTAAACATAGAGGATGTTCATGTTGGTCGAACGTCTGATCGGTTGTATAACATTGTTTACCTTACAGGCACTCCCGAATGTCCTCTGGCACGCCGTCTGGCGGACCTATCGATTATTCCCCGAAGCAGACGATATTTATATTAAAATAAGCTCCCGGGTTTCCCATTCTCACGTAAGGACATTCAGCTTCTGCGTGATGATTTCGAAATCTATATTCTATAGTTATATCAATCTATTGACTGCCACTGCAGGAAAAATAATTTGATCATGAAGTGGTTAATTTTAAAGATGCGGACCTGTGGATTGTTATTTACCATGTTTAATTGGATTATTCAGACCAGTGACTTTCCAGTGTAGGCCAAAGAACGGTTAGGTACGTATTAATACTCTTTATACGTTTCTATAGCAACGCTGCACAAACTGTTTTATAATAATAAGTTTTAAATGGTAATGATCCCGTAATGAAAAACATTAGGTTAGAATTCATGGCGTAACAAATCATCACGTTACAAATAGTTACGTTACAAGTTAATGCGTTACAAATGCTATAACTCAAATACATGTATTACATAATAAACAAGTAATCCGAGGTTTGGAAAGTGATTTTGTCTGCACGTGAAAATGCCATTGTTCTGTATATAACTCATTAATTATACGAAGACAGACTGGACATTCTTTATGGTCATATAACATTATGACCTCGCAAGGACAAGACCTTGACATTCGATCTAAGATCAACAGGTATTGAGGCATTGTGAGAAAATTTGTATTATATGAATATGAATTCAAATACATGTACGTACATATTCTGCTCAGAATAACGCCATTAAAAGAATTGAAGATAAAGTCAGGCATTTTATTATCAGTTTATCACGAATTCGATGACAATGCTCTTTCTCGTGCTTGGTGCCATCATAAAGGGGAGGAAACTACAGTTTCACCAATTAATTTCTTCGCAGTTATCTCCCTTGTTATTATGGTTTGTACTGGTGACTTGTTCGGTTTCATTTGTTGTTTTTCACATATCTTGGTTTTCTACAGCTGTAAGGGATGACTTGATTAATACTTAATGCTTTGATTCTCCCAGCGCCACCCAGTCATACTCTTCATTGATTGTTCGGGAGTAACAAGTAGAAGTAGAAATATGACCAATGTTCGATCCCTGGCGAATTCGAGTCAGATTTGCTTCCATTTAGTGATCGTAGTTCCACTCTGGTTTATTTGTCGTTTGTCAGGGCAACGGGAATAAATGTGGCAGCACATTACTTGTCTGCAATAAGACAACCCTACCGCTAAATAAAGGTTAAACATGAAACAAATGATAATTGGATAATATTAAAACCGACTAAATACAGGTTGACAGTTTGATATAGGTGGTCGCTTTTACAGGTATACAGGTACAACTGTTATCTTGGATATATTGTATTTTTTAATGGGATTTGAAAAATATATAGAAACCAACCATATAATTGAGATCTTGACATCTCTCTCTCTTTCTCTCTCTCTCTCTCTCTGCTTGCATGCGGGTATGTACCTGTAAAGAGTTAATATACTGACATTGATTAAACAAAAGAAGCTAACTCATTGAAATAAAATGAGAATAAAATCATAAATTAACCAGTACTTCATGATTGACAGACACAATCTCAAAGGATGCTTGCCATACAGTATCTACTACTAATCGATAGATTCTCGATGCTCTATACCGTATACCGTATGATATACGTCCAATGTTTGGGGTCCACGTGGCCGAGTGCATATAGTATCGCTCGTGCACTATCATTCAAAATCGATGGCGCCCCACAATATTGTAGGCTCGAGTCCCGATCGAGTCCTCGGTTTTGTGAAGTGTGAAAACCTTCTAGCTGGCTTACAGTGGGTTGGTGGTTTAAACCCGGATGTTCTTTTGGTCCTTGGGTCTCCTCCCCCAGTAAGCACCTAGACGTCACTATGATTGAAGTATTGGTGCTACGACGTTAAATTTCAAATCAACAACAAATAAGCTGGTTCCTGCTTGCCCCACGCCATATTCCTCTTACTTCTACTGCTCTTACTACTACTATTGTTGTTGCCGCTTTAACTTCTAAAACCATGACTTTTACAAAATGGAGTAACCAGTCTACTTCCAGTTTTCGCAAGAAAGGTACAAGTTAAAATATATAGGCTCCCAAGAAAGTACAATAAGTAAGTTAGTAGTAAGTGCTTGTAATCGCAAGACAGGGTAAACATTGAATTGTAAAGGCTTACAGACATGGTAAAGTGATTTCGTTTATATATTGTGAGTCTCGTATATCCACCGCATGTATTTCCAGCAACAACTGTTTTGTAAATCTAATAATTAATCGCAACCGACGCAAAGGAGAGATAAATCCATAAAATTTAGAAATATAACGATAACTAATGCAAATCATCCAGACTATGATCGTGTGAAAATCAAGTGACATCTGTGTGCAAAAATGTTTACATCACCTGGTGAAATATACATTGCATAATTTTGCTACACGCAAACAACAATAACACTAGAAATACGAAGTGCAATGCTAATAATTATATTGCAAATATCACACAAAGATCTTTTTAATGTAGGATCCTGGAGACGTAGGATAAAATGGCGCCCTGAATGATACACAATATAAAATCGTTATTTTTTAGATAAACAAAAATGACTGGACTTAAATAAATTTACGGTAATCAATGTCAGCGAAGAAAGGCCTTAGGTGTTGATCAGTTATGCATGCTAGCATTATTCTAGCGGGTTATTGTTGTCACTAGTCTAGTGTGTAACACCCATTGCGCACAATAAGCAATTGCGCATAAAATTCCAATTAGGAATCTAATAAATTTGGTCATCCAAGAATTGATCTAACATTCCATATTAAAATTTATCCCTAACCCAGCTGTGGGAGATTTCAAACACGAATGTTGCACCTGTCAATAGCAGCATCAGCAGTTATTTCATGATTATGTAGTCTTTTTTTTTCAACAATTTACCCATGTAATATTCCATCGGGTATCCATTTCAACACTTTTCACATTAACTTTACTGTTTGTTGACGTGTACACCACTGCGTGACTTTTAAATACCCTTGACAATTTATCCTATGTTGGTGAATGTACGTTTACCTATATTATTTGAAATTGGTATAGACACGGATGTGCGAGTGTCTCTTGCTCTCGGCAATCTCTGATTACAATGTACCTACCTTACATAAAAGATAACATTATGTAAAATCATTATTTTTGCTGGTATAAAATTTCGTTGAATCAGCATTAAACATTTTCGTGCGTGTGAATCTTCCTGGATTCATGGAATATAAAATTTGTGATATTGGAAGATATCTTACCCTAACCCTAACCCGGAATTTTTCCTGTCAGGAGGCATGCAAGCTGGTAGGTCGGTAGTTCTACTCACATTGGTTCTTCCTCCAACTGTACTTAGTTGGGCGTAGCTTTATGATTGAATTACTTTTCAATACAGTAGCAGCCATTTTATGTCTTATTTTAACGTTCATGATTTTCACCTTTGGTATCATTGTCGCACACACTGGAAACAATGTTCAATAATCAATATTAATAAGGTCTAGTGATTGTTTGTATGTTTATTATAATTCTCCTAATAATTTTCATCAAAAATATATCTATTGTTTATTCATAATTGCCTTAAAATTTTATAATTATAATTTTAAATGACTTGAAACATTCATACCTTAAGTCAAATTATATACATGTATCTTCGTGTCATGTCTGATTGACATATTTCGCTGCTCTTAGTCAATTGAACCACTTTCATGTATAAAATGTGTGAGAGCGAAGGAGAGAGAGAGAGAGAGAGAGGAGTAGAGAAAGAGAAAGAATAGAGCGCAAACATTTTCCCCATGGAACGGCATCTACTACGAACACCATCTATTTAACAAATTAAACGTCTGGCAACGTACAAATGACATAGCATCTAGCCATTGTATACTGTATTTTATATCAAATGCAGTTCAAATATTCATTCTAACGTCATATAGAACATACTTTAAACTAGTTAGTGACCCCTGTTCATAAAATTAGGCTTTTTTAATAACTTTTTATATTTTATCACTATTTCTATTATTTATTTATTAAATTCATTTTCTTCTTTCTTTCTTTATTTATGCAATATCTATTTCCGCTAATATTCCAATTATCTATTTTCCTGTTTTATACAATAACCATATTGGAGAATGACTCGTGTCGCCCTTAATCTATCGATATACCCTCATGTTAATGAAAATACCACATAATATTTAAACGTGTACAACATCTGAGACAAAGGTACAACAAAACACGTCAGTAATCTTGTGATTTACGTCACAGCGATGGAAGTACTATGTAATAGATACAGTACAGAAATAGACTTAAAACATCGTGATTTAGAAGTTGCATGGGAAGGAGCGCAACGACCCGACCGGCTTTATAATCACGAATAATCCTATTTCTGTACTCGAAGTATCTTAATGTAAAACTATTTTAGAACTTATTTCGTAAGAGCGCGCTCTAAATGAGTAAGTGTACAATTTGACTGTCTTCATGAAATAGAAAGTTAAAATCTGGTAAAATGCAACAGTCTCATTGGTTTAAAGAAATATTTTGTACGCTAATTTAGGCTGAATGGGTCTCTTTTTAAATGATATACAGAGTTATTGGTATCATCATTATTCGTTCTATATTTGTAAAGAATCGTTTATGCAAGATATATTTGATATAATTAGTTGAAATACAGACGTATCAAAATCAACATTTGTTCCCACTCTTTATGAGTGGATTGAGAATGTGTGTTTCCATTGGTAGCAAACAGATAAGGATAAACTATTTTACTTCTTTTTCATAGTTCATATGCAGTCTACGAATTTCACATCCCTCATTTTTGCTCTTTTCTCATTGAATCATATGCTACCCACATGCGAAATAAAGGTCAAGGTCATATGTCAATTATCGGTTTTTTTTCTTCGGCTAAGGGTATCTCAAAAACGATAAATTTTCTATCAAGACACTATGGGTGAAATGTGTAATGCTTTCAAAGACCTTTCAGGTGGTATTTAGTTTTTTAAGATCGGGGTTGAATCAGTAGAAATATGGCAGAAAAAAAAACGAAAAGTGTACTTTTAACGAAATTGAAACTAGCTTCATGAAATTGAAGTCAATCTTTATGAAATTTTTCATAATTAACATATTAAAATGAAAAGATGTATGCTGCAAAAGAGATATTTGTTTATATCGGTTTAAGATCTGTGGATAAACCGATTTAATTCATATTTGCAATTCAAATAATGGGCGTTTATATCCTGTTGTATACGGAGCGAGACCGATATTATTTGGGTAAACAAGATAGTTGCATCGACAGCTGGATAATTTACCTAGGTTAAACACCCTGTACCCACCACCAGAGTCGCAACTGGCACCTGGACTTCACCATAATGTATAAAGTAAGACAACTAGTATAGTACATTTATATTCTATTAACTATGACAACTGCTTTTCACCCACGCAAGCCGGGTTTGATAACGACATTAGAATGATTTCATTAAAAGGGCTACGTGACCCTGTGGAGTTGTTCTGGATATAAGTCGGAATGGGTCATTAATATCTCTATGGCGCAAAGTAATGGTTGTGGTAAAACGTGTTTTCTAAAAGACATATGAAACATAAATCAATCTATGTTGGTGATTAATGATGTATGTTAGGTTTTACGTCCCACCGTCCTATTTGTGAACATATATATTACGCTGTAGACAAGTGAGTACCACACAAGTGACCACACCTAGTCACATTATCCTGACACTGCGCCAACTGCGGATATCCTTGCACTGTAACTGTGCCGAGCCTCAAGAAAGAGATACATGTACCATCTATAATTTACCAGGATTATGATGCATTCTTGTTTAGAGACGGATGTACACCACATATATAGTTCATTAAAGGTAAAATTTAAGCTTCACGCTTGACAAGGGGACCACAAATCAGTACGCACAGATTGTTATCATGGTTCGTGGATGTGACTCAATGTGAATTCAAGGCCTCATACGGATATAAAACATCAAAATATTAGTGTTTATTCATTGAAATTATTTTCAACATCGTGTTTCTGTAAATTGTAAAATAAGCAAGAAGTATTTAAAAAGAAAAATCAGCGTAAACCTGTAAGAAAGAAAATGCGTGTCGTAATAAAAATAAACGTTCGATATTATAAGGAAAGACAAAAACAACAAAAGGCTGAGTTTGTAAATACAGTACATAACCGCTTAAAAGATCATTTCATTAAGTTAAAAAGAGAGTTTAATAGGCAGATGAATGTTTTAGGAGCTTTTTGTATCAGGAAACAACAAATACTGCAGTTATTAAGAAACTTGGAAAATATAAAACAAAAACACCAAGGTTAAAGCAGCTCGTTCATAGATGATAAGTAGAAATAATAAAAAAATGTTTTCTACACTCTACTCTTTTTCTCTCGTCAATGTTGGTGGAATCTTTTCTTTCCTGACAAATAAACTCGGCAAGTGTAGGTCACATTTCACGGGAAACGCTATTTTCGTAAATGCAACTTCGGGCGATGATTGGTTTTTTTGGGGGGGGTTTTTTTTTCGTTTTTTTTTCCTGCTCTCCCTCGTTAATGTTGGTTAGGTCTTTGTTTCGTCAAGTGTATGTCCCATTGCAAGGAAAAACGTTATTTTCGTAAACGACACTTCGGGAAATCGATTAAATATAGAATACTCGTACGGTATTCCCAAAGCAGGTGCTTTCGGCACCACTTGTCACGTTTCGAAATTCTAAATATAGTTTCAATACCGTCTGTGACGGATTTGCCTGTGATGGGGAAACCACCCATTTTTAGCTCACCTGAGCACTTGTGCTCGGGTGAGCTTTTGTGATCGCCTTTTGTCCGTCGTGCGTCGTGCGTCGTGCGTCGTCCGTCGTCAACAATTGCTTGTGAACACTCTAGAGGCCACAGTTTTGGCCCAATCTTCATGAAACTTGGTCAGGATGTTTGTCTACATGATATCTCGGATGAGTTCGAAATTGGGTCATGTGGGGTCAAAAACTAGGTCACTAGGTCAAATCTTAGAAAAACCTTGTGAACACTCTAGAGGCCACAAATTTGGCCCAATCTTCATGGAACTTCATCAGGATGTTTGTCTACATGATATCTCGGATGAGTTCGAAATTGGGTCATGTGGGGTCAAAAACTAGGTCACTAGGTCAAATCCTTGAAAAACCTTGTGAACACTCTAGAGGCCACAGTTTTAGCCCAATTTGGCCCAATCTTCATGGAACTTCATCAGGATGTTTGTCTACATGATATCTCGGATGAGTTCGAAATTGGGTCATGTGGGGTCAAAAACTAGGTCACCAGGTCAAATCTTAGAAAAACCTTGTGAACACTCTAGAGGCCACAGTTTTAGCCAATCTTCATGAAACTTGGTCAGGATGTTTGTCTACATGATATCTCGGATGAGTTCGAAATTGGGTCATGTGGGGTCAAAAACTAGGTCACCAGGAAAATCTTAGAAAAACCTTGTGAACACTCTAAGAGGCCACAGTTTTTGCCCAATCTTCATGAATCTTGGTCAGGTGTTTGTCTACATGATATCTTCGATGAGTTCGAAAATGGGTAATGTGGGGTCAAAAACTAGGTCACCAGGTCAAATCTAAGAAAAACCTTGTGAACTCTCTAGAGGCCACAGTTTTAGCCCAATCTTCAATAGATTTGGTCAGGATGTTTGTCTAATTGATATATTGGATGAGTTTGAAATGAGTCACATGAGGTCAAAAACTAGGTCACCAGTGCAAATCTAAGAAAAACCTTGTGAACACTCTAGAGGCCTACATTTTTGTCCCAGTCTTCATTAAACTTAATATGAATGATGACTGCATGAATTCCCAGTTGAGTGCAAATTCAGGTAGGATCAATATGTAGGTCACTTAGTCAAATGTTAGAAAAACACTTTTAGATGCCAGATTTTTTGTCATTATGCCTAACACAGCCATCTTACTCAGGTGAGCGACACAGGGCCATCTTGGCCCTCTTGTTTACAATCACGGATGGTTGCATTGGGTAACCATACGTCTGTAGATAGATAATGATTGAATCAATACTCACATATATTTAAGAATCAAATTTTTAGTCAACGAGCAGCTTAAAAAAAGGACAACTATATAAAGTTAAACTGTTAGAATAAAAAATGCGAGATTTTAAGTCCATATCAAATGACACATGTTGTTTACCTTTTCCATAACAGTTTCAAATGGTCTGTAGTTTAAAAATAATATTAAAAACACATTTGTCGATAAATTCAGGAGCTGTAAATAGACTAGGCAGTAAAAAGAAAGAAAAGTAAAAACGTTTAACAAAGGCAATATATATAAAATTCAGTGACAGGGATTCGAACACAGTGCGTCTGGCTTACCTGATCGACTCTTAACCGACTACGTCATGAAAGCATTCGGTTAATCTCGAATTTCGTGGCGGATTAAGCATTGCAACGAATCCACATTTCTAAAATTAGCATACACCTGCTTTTTATTTGATAAACTTTGACCAAAATCATTCATCAATCGACTCTCAACTGTTTTCTTTTTCAACCGTGTGTTCTTTTTATGTTTAAATAGGAATATTAACTTGTAGTAAGCTATGCACACTAAAACTCCCATTTTAAGATGGAGTATGCTAAAATAATTTATGCCAACCAATGAAATAGCTGCTTTTCTACAGTTTTCGGTTGTTAACAGTTGTTAACCAAAATTTCATTGGTTCAAGAATTAGGTCACAATTCATTTTATACAGCTTACGCCAAAATGATTGTTTGTGTGTTGGATTTAAAACCGGCAGTAATTCAGTCATTTTGGAGAGAGACAGATTAAGTGCTAACACACTACAATATCATGCCGTAGACACGTGACATGATACCACATCAAGTCACAAACCTCTTTCCATTTTTAACAATGAAACCCCGGTCTTTTCTGTACATAGCTGGGTGTGATTAAAATTTACTTTTAAAAGGAAGGCTTGCCCCGTTTATTATCAGCCGGTCTATCCAAAGCATATGTTGTATAACCACCAACTGTTTTTGTTCAAATCTTTGCCCCAGTAAAACAAGTTAATAGCCAAATACCGTCGAATGGATTCACAATTTGAATTTAGCTTTCAAGAATTTTTGGCACAAGCTTGCAAGTGTTGTTCAATACTGTGTATCATATATGCACAGATTTTACACAAATTATTTTTCCAAAGGGTTATGTGCTGATTGCTCCATATACTAAATTACAAACCGAACTCTGAAGGCCAATATAATAATTGGGCTAATAATAATTAGTGGTTTCCGGTTATGCATTTTGTTAAAAATCAAATCAAATTACCAGAACAAGCCACAGAGCTCAAAGTTGCATTGGGAATCGAGCCCCCGTGTTTTTGTAGCTTGTTTAGTAAACGTAACAGTCGCTATCGTGAGTGGTTGCACACCTGTGTTATCGTAGTGTATAGAATGTAAGCTGGGTACCAAACCGCAGTTGTTAGCTAGCTGTCACCTTCACTGAACGCACGCCAGCTGGTTGTTTGTTCCTTCCCACAAATCATTTTAACTTTAGGAAACCCGCATATGACGTGTACACAAACGGATAATCTCGGCTATCTGCCAAATGAAACATGTCATAAATGTTACGGGAAGGGTGATACGGGAATCACAAAATGAAGTAATATAATGGCTTGCAACCAATGGTACAGATAACATAGAAAATCGAAAATAGCCTTAGCCGTTGTGCAGTAACCGCTCATATCTAGAAAAGTATTGA
This sequence comes from Solen grandis, assembly GCA_021229015.1. Classification (NCBI taxonomy): domain Eukaryota; kingdom Metazoa; phylum Mollusca; class Bivalvia; order Adapedonta; family Solenidae; genus Solen; species Solen grandis. The sequence goes on from CM037789.1 coordinate 4,710,887, forward strand.
TTTTTGTAGGTATGTTTTCAACAGCAACCAAGGCAACTGTTGCCCTTTCGAAGACATGTTTTTTTTTTGTTGTCCAATGACGTCGTATGACGCCAGATTAAATAATAGTGTATATTCTTTTTGTATATACGCTGCAGTCACCATCTATGGCCGGGTATTATCGAAATTTTTACAGGTGGTGAAAATCAAAGCATTAATGTGCACCTCCATATACGTTTTTTTTTCAGGTTTGATAAGACAAATACAGTATACAAGTTTCGAACCAAGGGCCTCAAAATATGTTTATAAGTGTTTTGTATTTTCCAAGTGTGCCGAAATTAGGAAATTTGGACAGTATATACCAGCTGAAATTTATTTCTTATTCTGTGAAGGCTATCGCCATGTGAAGTGAAGTAACGTTATAATGTTAAAAGCATCTTTTAACAAAATCAGATGATTTTTTTAGCTCTGCACGCAAGTACGTTTTGACAGGTTTGCATTAAATTTACACTGAAGGTGACTCGTCTCTGAAAAATCGCAATGGTCAAGGTCATACGTATATATATATATATATTTTATTCGGCCTAAAATATTTCATAAACGGTATATACATGTAGTTTATCGAGACATACCGGTAAAATTTATAGTCCTTAAAGTTGTGAAGATCGGGGTTGAAGCAGATGAGTTCTTGCGGTCATTCAAAAACGGTCTGATTCGTAGTGCAGTAAACTGCTTACATCTCGAAGACTATTAATTTTTGTAAATAACATTTTGAACATGATGTTCAGCCCAATTCATGGCCTATCTAACGATATTGTAGCGTGAGCTCCCTACTGCAGGAATATTTCTTTCTCTCTGTCTACCTATCTCTTTCTCCCTATCTCTCTCTCCACACTCTGTCAGGATTTGTGTTGTGGTTGTCGAGAATGGTGATTCAGTTAACATACAGCGGACTTATAAAATACGAGACATCATTAAATACATGTAACTGTTGTTATTTAATTTCGACATGCGGATAACAATATTTAATAGATACCGTACCTATATATTTTCTATATGTACAATATATTTTCCCTTAACTTGATAAATAGTATTCTTTTATAATTTTATTGTATATTTACATTGCTGCGGGCGGCGTTCTTTCTGGTTTTCTTAGTTTGACAAATTTTGGATGTTTTGGTCCGAAATGGAAAGCTGTCAAACTGCCTTGCGTTCCCTTATTTATACTTTCGCGCGCCGGGATACTTTGTGATGAGGTCACACTGAGTCATCTGCCCTCTAGCCAATCAGAGTAGGGAATTCCCATAATCGGGGATCCTCCACCAATCAGACGCCGTGCGGAGAAATCCGTAAAATGGGTACTTCCGCCATATAAAAGTGCATCTTATGTGCGGAAATCCTAACACATCCACTTCTGCGCATCCCACAGGTATAAATTAACATGAAGCATCACAATTACCCTAACAAAGTATTTCCATACCAAAAATAGCGTAAGGTTCATATAGTTTTTAACTTATCTGCAGGTTAAAATAGAGAAATAGTTCCTGGAACATAGGATGCCGTAGAATAAACAAATGACACTTCCGTGTGTCATGTAAACAAAGTAATGAAACTCGTACAATAAACTGTTTGTTTGATATTTGAAACATGTTAACATACTGAAATTGAATTAAATTACTTTGTCTTTGCCATGGCAGTTATTGCCATACTATATTAAGTTATATTCTTGGAGAAAGGGGATTAGTAATGTAATTTCGCTACCAATGAGATTTAAATACAGGTAAGAAAATCTCGCATTTGAATATTAATGCACTACAACAACATATTTTAATCATGAGAATATAAGCAGGTAGAAGAACCTTTTACATTACAATATGCAGCTATTAAATGACATTAACACATTTGTTTTCGATTTTTGCCGTTTTCTCGAGGTTAAACACTCTATATATCTAATGCCGTAAGTTAAGGATAGTCCCATACATAAAGCATGTGAAATGTTGGAATTCTAATAAAAAATAATTAAAATGCACGTATGTAATATGATAATATATGAAGCAAAATGGGCAATTTTGAAAAATAGAAATTATTTTTAGTTTGATAATCAGAAAAGAAATAAAGTAAGCATTATATCATCATTAAATGTTTTAATACTGGGGATATAAATATGAATACTATTTTTTTCCTACGTTTTCCATTCAAAGTATCTTACTTTTCGTTTCGTGTAAGGTATTAACTGGAATGGTGAAAATTTAAGGTTATTCTGAGCTTTATATGTATGTACGTATGCTTATACATTTGTATGTTTGTGAGAGTGTGTGTGTTGTTGTTGTTGTTTTGATGTGCTAGAGGTTGATTTAAATTCTACGATCTAATCATCTTCTAACGTTATTGTGAAGAACAGGATGTATAATGAATAACTTATTTTATATGTCATGCTGCATCAAGTGATGTTATATTGATTCAGGAAAAAAGTTTCATTTCGAACCTTAAAAAAATAATTAAAACCATTTTTCCACGCACCTCTTATCGTTTAAAGACATTTATCTAGATAGCTATTAGTTATGCAAATAACATTATGAATATTACTTTTATCTCTTCTCATTGATTTCCTAGTGGTGTGCATATTTGATGATTGCCCAATTAATTACAAAGATGTCTGTCGAAAAGAACTGAAATAAACTTCTATAACTCAAAAGCCGTAAAAGATTCAACCAAATCTTTTTTTCTGTTACATTATAGTCAGAATGTCATGTTCTTATTTGTTCAAATGACCAATGCTCACTTTAATTCAGAAAGAAAATTCTATAAAAAAAAATACAGGAAAGAATTATTTTTTACGAAAGAAACCTTTTATAAGTATTTTGCATGTAAAAGGGACTAGTGATAGTTTATTGCCTTGTGGGACACTAATTTTGAGTGTCATTTTATAGAGGGTAATTGTAGAGCCAGCATCATGAAATTATAAAAGGATGCAAAGCTTTGTAGTCCCCTTTGTATGCAATGACCTTATGACGTCATTTGATGTGTAAGACTTCATCCGTTATCAAAATTAATTTGCGCTCAACAGCTGTCAGTTCTTGTCGGAATTTCTTAAATTTTTCACATATGGCGTATGTCAGATAAGTAAATGAATAATTATAATCAGCTTTGATATGGTTTACTGAGCAGAAAGCCACATCGTTTGTTCGAAACAAACGATATCTAGTATTATTAATTGTTGTCGTATTAGGAGTCCTGAAATACTATTCCAGTAAGCAACATTAAAAATTTTTTTTTGATATTGTGTTATTTCGTATATCTGCCTCAGAAAAACTTTTAATTTTATTATCAATGTTTTGAATAGACCATATAGTTAACTGGCGCCGTAAATGTCGCGCTATAAAATAGAAAGTCGGTTTGTCAGATCTTGATGTCGTTGTTGATAATTACACCCTATGAGTAGATAAATTTATTTCATCATAAAATATGCAATCACATAGCATTTAAGGTAAAGTCCCTGTAATGGTTCCGCTACGTCTTGGACCACTCAACCTCTACCAAGTAACCAAGGTGCCCAAATGAAACATTAGGAAACTTTGGTTATCTCCGTGAAAGGCCATGAGGTCCGAAATGTAGCGGAACCATTACAGGGACTTTACCTTAAAGTCAACGAGGTTTCAGGAGGACGAAATCGAAGAGAAGGGGTCAGAGGGAACTAAATAATATCAGAATTACGTTGTTGATGTCTTTACAGAGAGCTTGAATATCTTCGGCGACACTAAAGCCACATGATTTTCATCATATTCCACAGGTCAGCAAACTGGACTCCTTAAAGACAATACATTATGTTTAGTATTAGTATTAATTATGTATTTGTTTATTGGTTCAAATAAACTGACGTCGTCGGTCAGGCTAAGAAATATAAGAAAATGAAGTATTTCCTTCGAGTTCGATTTTATCAGGAATATCATATCTAAAATAGAAAATCATGCATTTACAGTCCGTCCTCATTTATTTGAAAACAGAAAGGAAATAAGAAAACCGATGTCGTCGTCTAAAGAAACTTTATCCGAAACGAACCAGGAAAATAGTTTTAGTAATGATGTGTAAGTAATTTAATCTTTATGAATGTACGAGCGTCTACAAAGGCGTAAAACAGATTTTTAAATTATGTCTCTTGCTCCATGTGTGTCTTGCTTTCTGAAGCTTATATTCAGCTTATATTCAGGCTTTATCGCAAATTAAACACGTATATGTGTGTTTCTTAACAATTCGCATTGACGTAGTTTAAGTTAATTAGCCAAAACATAGATAGTGTACTTTGTACTGAAGTCGTAAATTTCAAGACATGAAATAAACAAGATATCAGCAGCTTTGATATTTTGTTCTTCAGTGTGACCTTTTTATTATCTCCTTTTGCGCACATTGGCGTAGCGGTCATACTAGAGGACGCCGTATGACTATTGATATAGAGTATCCTGCCACGGACTGTTTCTCAGTGCAGGAATATGTAAGGATTGGGAACCGTTAAAAGGTAAATAAATAGTATCTAATACGCAGATTTAGTGTTATCCGTAAGGGTTTTATTGCGATTGCATATTTAAACACACTGTATAAATATATAAAATAAAGATGTAACGCCTATTTAATGATGTTGAAACAGGACATGTATCAGTAACCGAAAAGTAACCTTTTAAGGACAGCTTACCGTTAATTTGGTGAATCCTTTTATGCAAATAAACAATTCGGCCAACATCTTATATCCGAGACCGTATTTTATCAAAATATTACAACATTATTTTAGTACAGGATGAGTGTATGTATTGTATGAAATAAATAGATATAGTATACAAGTATATTTTAATGGGATATTTTAACTGTGTTAACAAGTTATTTCCCATTTGTTTATAAATCAAGTCTCCTAATATGAAATGTCATATTTATTCATTTACTAATGGTAATTCCTTTCCAATGGAAAACTAGTATTTAGTTTGGCATCGGTTGGTGGGCTGCGGTCGACTTTCTTTGTCCGGACTGTAATTCTATCATGCTCTGACATATTTTAAAATAATTTTGTACATTTGTTCAATATGATGAGACGGCGTGCAGGCACATGACGCAGTTCAGCAGTTCATTGATCAAGGTCAAGAGTCAAAATGAGTACAGTGGGCCTTGTCTGGTCTGCAACTTCAGCTCTCATTAAAAAAATGTAATAACTTAGTACATTGGTTAGCCTGATGAACTGGAGTGTGCAGGCGCATGGCAAAGTTCCGTATATCAAAGGTCAAGGTCACAATAACAGGTTGATGGTCAGAATGGGTAAATGTACTATTATAAGGATTTTTTTATTTGTACAATTTATTATTCATTCAATTATTCATTATGCGTCATTTTGTCCCCAAGCAAATGAGAGGAAGTGAGGATGGTGTCTTTGTTTCAATTATCCGACAAAGTTAGTTTTAATCGTTTCAATAATGTCTTTATCATCGTTGTCTGAATTGAATATTTCACACCTGACTACAGCATCACAAATGACAAATATTCAGGCTTCCGTGAAAACCAGAATTGTGACAATTGAAATTTGAATGTATCTTAGTAACATCAGTTATTCCGTTCTTCAACAGCTATGAAATGATATTCAATACATGTAGCAGGTGGATAACAATGTTCCCTTATCTGTATCTCGTATGCATTATACCTTATTCAGTTCCAGAACAATTTGTGCACTACCGGTCCTGGTGGCCGGCCGAATGGTTAGAACGTCTGCCCCGGAATCAGGAGGTCGTGGGTTCGATCCCCGGCCGCGACAAACTAAAGTTTTGAAAATGGTACTGGTATAGCTCCCTTGCTTGGCGCTCAGCATATAAGGGTAGTTCCAGGACTGGTTGACCCGGTATCAGGATAATGTGACTGGGTGTAGTATCATGCCACACGTTTACGGCGTGAAACTGCAGTGTAGCAGCATTGTTCCTGTGTCAAGTAGACATCGTTTCCAAATGACTGAAATACTGTCAGTGGGACATTAAATCCAATAAACAAACAAACAAACAAACAATGTGTGCATCCGAATTTTAAACTGTACTACGGTTTTGTATGTCTTTCGGTATTAAGTCACGCAGTATTTTAAATGCGTTTAAACTTTTGGCTATTGTTTGCAATCCTAATGTAATATGTTTCTGAAAAAGAAAAACAATTTCGAAAACCTGATCTCACACTTTCTTTCCATCTAAGAATATTTTCATAGATTTGTCTTCAGTTTAGGTCTGACCGCTATTTCTGTAAGCCGGGATACTGTGATGAAACCCAGACTGATATAATGTATAAAAATGACTTTTATTATATTAACACAAGAAAAAAGCCATATAATGCACTTAGTACCAATAAGAATGTGCCTTTAGATAATTTTCAAGTTTTGCATCTATATCATTTACTTAAAGCAAGATAGTCGGTATTTGGTATTGCAATGAATACGTCAATTTGAACACAAGTAAAGTTCTCTGATGGGTTACTACTAGAAACGCGTCTTTCAGATTAATTAAGTCATATAGATAAATTAGCATCTAACAAATTGACGTCGTTTAGATATCTTTCAAGTAGACGTCGTTCAGATAAATTAGCATCTAACAAGTTGACGTCGTTTAGATATCTTTCAAGTTGACGTCGTTCAGATAAATTAGCATCTAACAAGTTGACGTTGTAAAGATATCTTTCAAGTTGACGTCGTTCAGATAAATTAGCATCTAACAAGTTGACGTCGTTTAGATATCTTTCAAGTTGACGTCGTTCAGATAAATTAGCATCTAACAAGTTGACGTCGTTTAGATATCTTTCAAGTTGACGTCGTTCAGATAAATTAGCATCTAACAAGTTGACGTCGTTTAGATAGAGAACACAATCAGAGTAATACATTCTTTAATGGGCATGAAATTCGTTTATAATAAAAGAAGAAATTAACTAGTCCGATGTTCAGAGTCCTTACTCTCAATCTAAAAAAGAATTAGATATACGAATATCAGGGCTGTTAAAAAACAAGATGACTCGTGGGCGAAGAAATAATATATGTTTGAAGGACGTCACACAAATTGGTCACAAAGCATATGCCTGAAGATTGGAAATAAAAAAGAACATATTAAAAATACTGATGGATAGTTTCCCGGTCGCCATGGAAATGAAATATTTGTATATATTTTATAAATTTGGGCATTTCGGCTTAAGATACACATTGACATACCAAAAATGCAATGAAATCTATTTGATTCGTTGAAAAAAAAAACACTTTCCTTTTCAATGTTTTCTATGTGTCTCTAAACTGAAATCGTCATTTTTAACTTATACAGTTTCATATGCTTGAAACTTAACAACATTCCTTTACAGACCCAAATCTTTCACTTAATGAAAAAAAAAAAAATCTAAAATTTGAGTGTAAAAAACTATCATACCCTTTTTTACATTATTCATATAGTTTTCAAATTATTTTGCATTTCAATCTTGTCTTTTGGAATATAGAGTTGTATTTCCAAATTTAAACAGAGGTGGCTTGTTACTTTTGAATTTTGATTTTAACTCTCTTGGTCATATTCATTGAACCATGGAACAAAATTACATAAATGATTGCGTTTTTCATTGGAATTTAAATATTTTATAGACTATTACCTTAAAAAATACAATTATTCATTTTAGTAAATAATATGGTGAAATGAATTTGAGAGTTTCATTTTAGGTTGAATATAAATTAAGATCGACCAATGGCCTTGGTCTAGATCTACGCTAGTCATGGACATGGTTGCCCTACTATACAGTACAAATTGTTTGTTAAAACTGCAAAGAACTTCATCAATAACGACCCCGAAGCAGCCACAACTGCCATGTAAACCCTATTGTTCAGTTACCATATACCACCGCCAATGTGGTCTTGTGTTGCAATTTCCAACCCAGTTGGTATGAATAAAGCCCATTGTTCAGCTAAGGTCAGTGGTCTTCATGCCAGAGTTTAGGTCAACAGATATGGTAGATTTAATTGTCTTAAGAAATACAATATTGTCATAAACTTGTAATGCTGATCACAAAAAAACAACCAGCGGCCTTGAGAAGGACGAAATTGGCCAAGCAAAGAAAAAAATATTTATTATATATTGACGAGCAGGGAAAGGACTAGTTCATTTGAGCTGTTTGCAATCTATGTTAAAGCGTTTTTCGAGATGCATACCAGTTGTCCATTTAGCAGGGAAAAGGTTCTGTTTGCATATTAAATATATATTGAGAGAAATGTCTGTATGTGCGCTTGCAAGTATGTGTGTGACCGGGACTTACAAAATTGTAAAAAATAATACTGGTATAATTCTCTTGCTAGTTGATCAGCTTAAGGGGTAGTTAAACCCAATAACCAAACAAACAAACAAACAAGTTATGTATGTATGTATGTCTAACATTAGGCTATACTCTTCTTAGCATACAATGTTTGATAATAATGGATCCTTAACGATCAAGGTCACGATCGGGGTTTACAGTACCCGGCAAAATATCCCCAGGGTCAAGTTTCCCCTATCAGGACAAGCTGCGTTGTTGTCGGTAACTTGAAACATTTGTCGTAAATGTATGACAAGTGAGATATTATTGTACATAACTTATAGTGTGTACTAGAACCGTAAACAAAACCAGTGGGTCATTTTCAAATATATCACCTTTTTTTTCTTTAAAATAGCCCTGATGAAAATTTAGCTTTCATACGCTTTCGAGACCTTGAAAGTCATTTGGGTTTGATACATACGTATACTATGTGACCTGCAAAAAAAGGACAGAAGGCTAGTCGCATTGCTTACATTTGTGTGTTTTACATATTATTATTTTTTATATTTTTGTTAAATTCAGTTGACGATTATGGAAATAAGCATCCGCAGTATAACGAACTCATAATCAGTACATTGGTCTTAAAACCCTTAACAGCCATCAATTCCATCAAAGCCATGCATATAATATTACCATTCAGTGGCAAGATAGGGAATATGGCTTTTACGGTGCTAAGACGTCACAGGTGGTAAAAAAATAACCGTGTCATTCCTACCATTATATTTTTCAGCAAAAAAAAATGAAGTTTTCAACTATAATCGTTGTCATATTTCTTCTTGCACTGTCTGTCGAGCTCTCCGTCTCTACGTCACACGTTACGTCACCAGGGACGTCAGAGCAACATAATCTCACTGACACCACGACGCAGGATCCAAACAATACCAACACTGCCACAACAGGTTATAATTTGAGGTTTTCAAGGGATCAGTAATAATAATGGCAACACTATCTATAATTCATTTTTTTAAAGAATTTTAAATAATTAATTAGGATTGAGGTTAAGGTATGGTCTTGTTCATACGTCATGATTGAGGGTCAGAATGGTGTTGGTTCGAACCCCGTCAGGGGCAAGGATTTTCTTGGTCTGTCCGTGGCCTACCCCAAGAACTGTTGAGATGGATTAATTTATTAGTTGGAATAACTTTTTTTTCCCAATCGACGTAAGCATACGTAAAAATTAACGTCAAATTAGTTTTGTCATTTATTGTAATAATTTTATTATTATTTATTTATTTATCTATTTGCGTTATTGTGATATTTGGAGTTCGAATGAGAAAATATTTTGAAACTGAAATAATTACTGAAGTTTGAAATGTTGCAGGCAATTTTAAGACTGTCTCTATGTACGACTAAGCATTTTAAGAATATGAACTCTGACACTGCCCAAATCTGTCCTAGCATGCAACAAATAAAAGCAAATATGATGCACTGTAAAAATAACGCCATAAACAAACCTTTTTTTATGAATTTCTACTTTTTTTAAAGAAACCACCCATTAAATTTAAAGTGTATATATGTGGCAGTATATACATTTTATATGTGTATGTATATGAGTGTATATGTGTATGATCAGATCATCATGATACGAAAGATCAAGGCGGGGACCGCGGGGGACATGGCAAGTTAGAGCTGGTCCCAGTCCACTTCGACCATGTCAAATATCCTCTAGTCTTCACCATCGTCGTCATCCTAGCTGGCCTCAGCAAACTCGGCTTTCACTACTCACATTTCCTGTCTTCCAAGGTACCAGAATCATGGTAAGTTTTTAAGGTAAAAGTCATTATTGATTGATTGATTGATTGATTGATTGATTTGATTGATTTATTTATTGATTCATCTTTTTTGTTGATGGATGGATGGATGGATGGATATGATACATGATGAACATGAAGTTGTTTTCAGTGACAATATATTTATTGTTTCAGTGTCCTTATCTTAATTGGCGTCATTATGGGAGCAATTCTATAGTAAGTTACCACATGTCTGTCTGTGTGTCTGACTCTCTGTGTGTCTGACTGTCTGTCTTTTCGCCCAAAAATTTCTATAACCTGTCCACAATACCATATCCATAATGTGTACCAGTCCACTTTACTCTTCATTCCACAATTGGTCCTCATAATGATTCAAAGTTTCATTTATCATTTCTCACTATTATTTTTGATTCAAATTCCCTTTTCCTCGTCCTGAGTAATGTTATTGTTCATTTGTTTCCCGCTGTCCGCATGCTTAGATTATCCACCTTGGAGTCGTGGGCTTGATCCTCGGACGCTCTGTAACAAAGGCATTATTAAAATGGCACCGTTATGACACCATTGCTATTTTCTTAATGTATTATGGAAGGTACAGGACTTGTTGGCCTGGTAACAGGATAATGTAACTAGTGGGATATCATGCCAGTTGTTCTGGCGTAATACCGCAGGGAAGCATCAAAACAAAATCTTTAATTGGTTGATAGATTTATCCTGTCAGTAGAACGTTCAGATCAAACATATGAACATATTGGGGTTTTTTTCTTCCAGCTTCACAGGTGTGTCGGATACTCTCACGCTGTACTCGCCTCATGAGTTCTTCCTGTTCCTTTTACCACCGTACGTACCACGCGCAATGCATTTCTATTCATTCAACTCATTAGGTTTTGCTTTTAAATATTGACGAGGTTTCTCTAAACAATAGGTGGCTGAATTTAAACAAGAATGTGTGGCTTTATTATCATAACACGAGTGCTTCAGCTACTACTTCTACTACTACTGCTGGTTCTGCTATTACTACTTCTACCATTATTACTACTATTGTTACCGCAACTATACCACTGCTTCTGTATCTGAACTACTTCTACTACTATCACTAATGCTGCTGCTACCACTACTGCTACTGCTATTGCTACCACCACTACTACTTCTACTACTAGTACTTTAACTGCTACTATAAGTTTCATCATTTATAGTATTATCAATGCTATCATTTCAAAATTAAATAGAAAATTGTTTTATTTCTTATATCCAAAAGTTCAATAATCCATTCACCCTTAACGGAATTAGGTTGTTTTTTTACCCCGATCATTTTATAAACTGGCTTTAGGAATACAGCACCTTACATTTAACAGTTTTAGCATCTTATCCAGCCGTAAATATAACAACAATATAACCCCTGTTAAACCTCCGAAACTTACAATTGCTTATCATCTCTTTAGAAATCTACTACCTGTATTATTTCACGAAATAAAAGGATGGAGTAATAAAACACACTCCGCTGTATAAATACACCCATACAATAGATTCAGAAAAACATGACTTAGAGTTCAAATTACCACCTCGCACAACTCAAGGTCATGGTTAGTTTTATGGTCTGATGAACCGCCCTGGTAAACGACCAATCCTAGTACATATCGTCTAATGATATTGATATCTTCTCTACATCACGAACAAAGTAACATCCATTGTACCCAAATATCTATTGTAACCCAGATGTCAAGCTGCTGACAAATAGTGTATGGGATTCAAACTATCTTTTTACTGTGATAAATCTTTCACTTTTTTCCTAAATATTTCAAAGCCCACACGCTTAAGGAAATCCATCCATCATTAAATTATAATCATGGTCCTTCAAGTGCTTAAAAAGGGTTCAGTGTAGATGCAAGAATCCGTTGACTTGGAGAAACGGTTCTTTGGATCAGTCTATAAAGGCTTGCATTCAGTATAAAATTCCCATGATCACTTAATGTGTCATGGTCACAATATAATGATGGATGGATTACCTTAATTGTACACACTAGCATGCATCTTTTAGACCTGCATTGACCGTTTCCTGTGGTCAAGTGGTCAGATTGCTCGCTCTTTGACCGGAAGGACGTGGGTTTGATCTCTAGCCGTTGCATACCCAAGTCTTTATATGATTATGATATATATTCCTTCTACTTGGCGTTCAGTATATAAGGTTAGCCTCGAATCTGGATAATATGTATATACCCAATAAAGAGGATCTAAAAACGGGCCATAAACTGAACAAAACGATCAAGGAAATGCACAAGGTCGAAGGGCAAATTTTACATAATGAACTATAAAGGCAAACTTATAAATCAACAGGACGGTCTGTAAACTGGATAAAACAATCTTTTGTCTGCACATAATGGTTAGAGTACAGAAGTCTGCACAAACCATATTGATCAGAATATAAGAAACACTAGAATGTCATGTTAAGACAGTTAAGGCGTCTACAGAGTAATGTTGCAATAAGAAAGACCTATAGAGTAACTAAAATGTTATCGATGTTTAAACTTTAC
>CM037789.1:4729774-4779774 GCA_021229015.1 Solen grandis
AATGAAATGATTTTTCTTCAACCATAGGAGATGACACTGAAATTCATTCAAGCCTCAGCAAGCTTTAAGATTTCTCTTACCAGATAATTGCTACCAAAAATTAGTAAGTCTTTTAGATTCCAGGTCTTCATATCATCAAAACTTGAGAATTGCTTAGCTCAAAATTTAGAGATCTAAATATTCCCTAATAATTGACACAAAGAATGGAAATTTGGCATACATACCATTATCAGCATTGAACACTTCTTCCCACACTTACATACTACCTTCTGACTACCATAGGCAATAAAATGCTATCTCTGATATCTTTATTTAATAATTCATTAGAGAAAAAATGAGTAGAAGATTTTAATGCACCAATCTGTTTAAAACTAGCTATGCAGAGTGGTGCCAATGCTTGTCTGTTTTACATGACCATAACGGGATGCCATATTTGAGATTTAAAGTTTGAACACCATAAGGTATAAAGAATAACTGTTAAGTAAATATGAAAAAGGAAAAAAAATATCTTACATTGTGTAGAAGAAATGTAATTGCTTTGAATAAAAACAATTTTAAAAGAAAATCTAAGTTAAAAAGGGGCATAACATTCCTTTCAGAATAATGCCCCAAGTATTCCAAGTTTCGTTGATATATCTTTCATAGTTTTCAAAGTAATATGCTCATCATAATTAACCTTTTAAGTATTACAAAGCTTGGTTAACCTTTCATAGTTTTCAAATCATTCTACATAATTAGCAATTTTGACAAAATTTTAAGCTAAAAAGGGGCATAACTCCAAAAGTATAGCTTTCAGAATAATGTCCCTTGTTTAACAACTGTATCTTGTCATGATTATCAAGTATTCAAAGTTTTGTGTCGATAACTTTCATAGCTTCCAAAACATTCTACTTAATAAGCAATTTTTACTAAAGTTCTAAGTTAAAAAGGGGCATAACTCTGAAAATATATATTTCAGAATAATGCCCCTTGCCTTAAAACTGTGCCTTATCATGATTATAAAGTATCCCAAACTTTGGTTTGATACTTTTAAAAGTATTTGAGTAATGGGCTACATTAAAGTTTTTGCACAACGCCAACGACAACAACGACACAGCGATCATAATAGCTAGACTTTTTCTTCAAAACAGACAAGCTAAAAATGAACCACACACACATGTCAATGCCAAAAAATCTTGATATGGGTCTTTATTAAGGAGAGTCAGATATTCTACCTTGTTTGACCTGGCTTTTCAATTTTGTAGCTGACCCCATCCTTTCCTTTACTTTGACCCCTGGTTCCACAGTGACGACATACTCTATCATGGCTCTCCTGTTGTCATATACCACATACTCATTGTAGTCCTTAGGGCAACCCTTGAAGGGAAAATTGATTCAAAACTATTGATAGACATTTCCAATATAAATGTTAAAATTAATTCATTTGATTTTTCCAAAAACCAAACTGAGATGTCATGTAAAAATAGAAAATAGATTATGTGGGTTTTTCACTGTTTGTGAGCAATTTTTAACCTAGTTATTGAAGAGAAAGTGAATAATTCCTAACCACTGGATAAAGGATGGGCTATTATCTTGATTATAAAACCTTGCCAGTCAATAGTCATTATGATTATCCCTGCTAGGTTCTTATGAGTAAACTATATACTTTTTCATGTTCTTGTATCAGAAAAGGGGCATTTAGCAATTATAGGAAAGCAAACTTTTCATGCAAGAAATTTTTTTGTTTGCCTTTCTTACTGGTAACATTGCCTTCTCCAGAAAAAAAAATCTAAATACAAACCCAAACTTTGGTCACAAAAAGTATTTTATTCCAAATGAAAGTTATTAAACAGAAATTAATCTTGTACCAACAGCCAACACAATGACATACTTGATTCTTCAATGAAATATTGAATAAAACAAGAGGGCCATGATGGCCCTGAATCGCTCACCTGATTATAAATGAGCAACATATGTTGGATTTTTCATGTTGACCTACATTTTGACATCACATGACCCACTTTCGAGCTTGTCCAAGATTTTATGGAAACATACATTCTGACCAAGTTTCATGAAGATATGGCCAAAAATGTGGTCTCTGGAGAGTTAACAAGGTTTTTCTAAGATTTGACCTCATGACCTTCTTTCTGACCCCACATGACCCAAATTCGAATTTGTCCAAGACTTTATGGAAAGAAACATTCTGACCATGTGTCATGAAGATTGGGTCAAAAACATGGCCTCTAGAGTGTTAACAAGGTTTTTTCTAATATTTGACCTCGTGACCTACTTTTTGACCCCACATGACCTTAACTCGAACTTGTCAAAGATTTTATGGAGAGAAACATTCTGACCAAGTATCATGAAGATTGGTCTAAAAATATGGCCTCTAGAGTGTTAACAAGCCAAATTGTTGACGACGCATGTCGCATGACGGACGAAGGGCAATCACAAAAGCTCACCTTGAGCACAATGTGCTCAAGGTGAGCTAAACAAAAGGGGGCTATCATGGCCCTAGAATGCTCACTAGAGTACCATCAGCTTAATTAAACTATTCAGTATAACCTTGATTAAAATTTCAGATAAATTTTTTCTTAAATTTCAATGTTTCTGTATAGTCTAAATAGGAAAACTAGCCAACCATCTGCATGACTCATTTTTAGGGGATCAAAACCATGTAATGACATTATAGGACTATAGGCTTATTGTAGGTCCATAACATAATTTATTTTTTTGCATTGGTTTGATAAGAGAACAAATATCATGCCTTTTATTGCATAAATTACTTCACAACATGGCTATAGCACTGTGCTGTTATCATGCTCATGTGTCAACAGAGCAGTTTAAATATTTGACTATTTGTATCTTTTAGCCTGGTAAATAGTTAATAATAAAAAGTTTTCAAACAGCACGCTGGTTTACTTATGATTTACATTTATTATTCAAAGAAACTTATGTCATATAATTATTAATGAAATCAAACACTTGGGAAACAATTCCCATGATATTAAAACAACTACATGTATACAAAGATATTGGGAGATAATAAACATTTTAAAAATAGACTTACAAATAGGTTATTTATTTCAAGATAACAGACAAATGCTGCGGGCCACATTTTTCAAGGGACCAACATCATTTTAGTAAATATGGTCAGATAAATTAGGTGACAATCTGTGCCAAATGAAATAAAATTCTGACCATTAGTTTCAGGAAAGAAGTATTTTGAAATTTTTTGTGTAGAGTATATAAGGAAATTAGTATAACCCCATAGGGGCCTCATCAACTTCATTTTAGCAACTAGCGATTTGTTCTCGTAGAAAACTGATGTCTCCCACCACCCCCTCCTCTCACACACATATACACTAAGTGACACAGTGACATATGCAAATTATTTAAGTTAAAGGGCTGACTATATTGATAAAGCTCCACCCAGAGTTATCAACCTTGTGTTTGAGACTTCCTCTCATCAATTTCTTTACATAACTGAAATTTTGTTTTAACAGCATAAGTAGAACAAGAGTTATCTTGTGGTCAAGAAATTGTGAAAAGGGGGAATAACTCCAAAAATACAGAGGCCAGAGTTGTGAACCTTGTGCATGACACTTTCTCTCATTAATTTCTTTCCATAAATGAAAAACGTCTGTCTGCATAAGTTTACCCACCTATGAAGCTTCAAAGTTATATATCTCAATAGTGCATGAGTTATGCTCTGGACAAATCTTAAAAAATTTAATTCTGCAATTCTCCTTTGTGTTATTCATTTATATCTATAAGTTTTATGGTTATATGTCTCATAGTGTGTGAGAAATGCTCTTGACAAAAACTAAGTATGAAATATAACAAAAGGCAAGAACTCCAAAAATATGATAAAAGAGCTACAGTTCTTGTGCACTTTTCCATCATGAGGTCTATCTACCTGTGGGGTTAAAGTTAAAATAGCTTTTAAACATTTTTAAGTTACGTTCCAGACAAAAAATAAGTTTGAAATTGAACAAAGGGCAGTAACTAAAAAAAATTGATGTGCAGAGTTATGGTTCTTGTGCATGACACTTCTCCGCCATGTGATCTATCCACCTATGAAGTTTCAAGTTAATAGCTTTGATACTTTCTGAGTTATTCTCCGGACAAAAAGTGTGACAGACAGACAGACAGACAACTCTGACAAAAACAGTATGTCTTCCCCATATAAATATGGCTGAAGACATAATAATGGTAAAGCACTATGAGGAGACCATTAATTTTGTGTCAATGGAAATTAAATTCTGACTATTAGTTTCAGAGGAAAAGATTTTTGAAGTTTTTAAAGTAAAATTCTGTTGGTTGCCATGGCAACCAAAGTTCTGCATGGATCAAGTTTTTGGGGTTTTTTTTTTGCAGCTTTCATGGAGGTTCACCCAAGGATGATCCATGCCAAGTTTTATCAATTTCTACTTCACATGACGACAGACGCAGGGTGATCCTAATAGCTCACCTTAAGCCCGTTGTGCTCTGATTAGCTGAGAACTAGATGGGCGTTCCATAGGAAACGTGTTTCACCTGCATTCCTGCAGTTATCACAGAAAGGGTGAGCATAAAACGATCAAAATTTATTAAAGTAATTTTGGTTTTACCCACAAGTTATCACTTTTAAACAAGAGGGCCATGATGGCCTGAAATCGCTCACCTGAAATCAACTGCTAGAGAGAAGATAAAACTAGAGTTATCACTGAAGGTGATAAATACATGTATCCCTGCAAAATGCTTTGATAAAAAAGAAGCCAGAATCCATGCGGAGCATAGATAAGAACCTGTATACATAATATTTTGGTTATTGTAGTAAGTAAAAAGTAAGTAAAGTCTCTATTTAAAGTGGATAGAGAGTTAGTTATGGATGTTTGGCACAGCAGTTAAAAAGTGTAGAATTACAGTTCTTGGACACTGCATTTCTCCTAGTTGCGATCTGTTTACATTTTACGTTTCAAGTAAATACCATGAATAATATTTAAGCTATGTTTGGGACAAGAAAAAAAAGCAATTTAACAAAGGGAAATAATTAAACAAGAGGGCCATGATGGCCCTGAATCGCTCACCTGAGTACCATTGCTTCAACTGATGTCAAGGTTTTTAAACAGACAAGGATTCTGATATAACTTAATCTAAAACATTTTACCCCTGACAATACTACACACCAAATACCTAAGCAATGGGCCATATGGTTTCAGAGAAGACTTGGGCGCAGGGTCATTTATCACCGTAGGGCCAAGACTTTGAAAATCTTTGTAATGAACCATTAGATGCTACTACATACCAAAAATCTTAGCTCTAGGCCTTATTGATTCATAGAAGAAGATTTTTTAAGATTTTCCTATTTAACTCTATGTAAAACAAGTGACCCTGGTGTGGGGTCATTTATCACCATTGGGCTATGATTTGTACAATCTTGGTAGTGGCCCATAAGATGATGCTACATACCAAATATCTAAGCTCTAGGCCTTATAGATTCATAGAAGAAGATTTTTTAAGATTTTCCTATATAACTCTGTGTAAAACAAGTGACCCCTGGTGCGGGGTCATTTATCACCATAGGGCTATGATTTGTACAATCTTGGTAGTGGCCCATAAGATGATGCTTCATACCAAATATCTAAGCTCTAGGCCTTATGATTCATGAAGAAGATTTTTTAAGATTTTCCTATATAACTCTATGTAAAACAAGTGACCCCTGGTGCGGGGTCATTTATCACCATAGGGCTATGATTTGTACAATCTTGGTAGTGGCCCATAAGATGATGCTACATACCAAATATCTAAGCTCTAGGCCTTATGGATTCATAGAAGAAGATTTTTTAAGATTTTCCTATATAACTCTATGTAAAACAAGTGACCCCTGGTGCGGGGTCTTTATCACCATAGGGCTATGATTTGTACAATCTTGGTAGTGGCCCATAAGATGATGCTTCATACCAAATATCTAAGCTCTAGGCCTTATGCATTCATGGAAGAAGATTTTTTAAGATTTTCCTATATAACTCTATGTAAAACAAGTGACCCCTGGTGCGGGGTCATTTATCACCATAGGGCTATGATTTGTACAATCTTGGTAGTGGCCCATAAGATGATGCTACATACCAAATATCTAAGCTCTAGGCCTTATGGATTCATAGAAGAAGATTTTTTAAGATTTTTCTATATAACTCTATGTAAAACAAGTGACCCCTGGTGCGGGGTCATTTATCACCATAGGGCTATGATTTGTACAATCTTGGTAGTGGCCCATAAGATGATGCTACATACCAAAAATCAAAAGGTTAGGCCTTGTGGTTTTGGAGAAGATTTTTTCAATTTTTATAACCTATGTAAACAAGTGACCCCTGGGGCGGGGCAATTTTCCCCAGGGCATAATTTGTACAATCCTGGTAGAGAGTCATAAGATCATGCTACATACCAAAAATCAAAAGGCTAGGCCTTGTGGTTTCAGAGAAGAAGATTTTTTAAATTTTCATTTTTAAAATCTATTTTTAGCTCCTGTGACCTAATTATGCGATGGACCAGAACCATTTATACAACTTTAGTAGAGCTTCATCCAAGGAACATTCCTGCAAAATATTTTTCAAATTGGCCAAGCCATTTAGGAGGAGATGTTGTTTGAAGCAATTATTGACGCCGGACGCACGGACGGACGCACGCACGCACGCACGCACGGACGACGGACGACGGACGCCGGACAAAAGGCGATCAGAAAAGCTCACCTTGAGCACGTTGTGCTCATGTGAGCTAAAAATGGGACCATGTAGAGTTACTGTTCCTGGACACTGCACTTCTCCTAATCGTAATCTATCTATATTTTAAGTTTCAAGTCTAAACCTTGTATAATATTCGAGAAATGTTCCAGACAAGAAAAACTGAAATAAATCAAAGGGAAATAATTAAAAAAATGGGACCAGGGCAATAACTCTGCCATCCTTGAGACAACTCAAGTGCAATTTATCAATGCACAAAAAAATATGAACTGAATCGGTGAAGAAATGTAGAAGAAGTTTGCGTCACAGGATATTTAGAGTCCAATCAGGGGCAATAACTCTGTAATCGTTGCGCGAACGCACATGAAATTTTCTGCTCCTGATGAATATTTATGCCAAGTATCAGGTGAATTAGACTGAAAGTGACAGAGGAGTTCACCGGGCAAGATTTTTCAAGTTGATTCAGGGGCAATGACTCTGTACTCTTTGTGCGAACGAACATGAAATTTGCATCTTGCACATCTACTTTTGCCAAGTATTCGGTGAATTGGACTGAAAGTGAAGGAGGAGTTCACCGGACAAGACTTTTCAAGTTGATTCAGGGGCAATAACTCTGTAATCCTTGTGAGAACGAATGTGAAATTTGCATCTTGCACATCTACTGCTCCTGATGAATATTTATACAAAGTATCAGGTGAATCGGACAGAAACTGAGGCAGGAGTTCACTGCACAAGACCTTTCAAGTTGATTTAGGGGCAATAAGTCTGTAATCCTTGTGCAAACATGAAATTTGCGTCTTGCACATCTACTGCTCCTGATCAATATCTATGCAAAGTATCAGGTGAACTGGACTGAAACTGAAGGAGGTGTTCACCGGCCAAGACTTTTCAAGTTGACTCTGTAATCCTTGTGCAAACAAACCTGAAATTTGTGTCTTGCACATATACCAAGTAACAGGTGAATTGGACTGAAAATGAAGGAGGAGTTCACCAGACCAGACTTTTCAAGTTAATTCAGGGGAAATAATTCCATAATCCTTGCGTCAACACACCTGAAATTTGTGTCTTGCATATCTACTGCTCCTGATGAATATTTATGCGAAGTATCAGGTGAATCGGACAGAAACTGAAGGAGGAGTTCACTGGACAAGATTTTGCAGACATGACCAACTGACCATATGACTGACCGACCGAAAGGCTGATTCCAGTACACCCCTTCAAACTTTGTTTACTGGGGTATAATTACACATAACATATAGTAGTTAAGAAGTAAAGAGTCAAATGTGTTAATATGGACAACTGGACTGGATACTGATTAATCATGTTCTACTGAGTTTCATTAAAATCTACCCAGCGGTAAAGGAGATTATGCCATTTAAAGATAGTTCAATTTCTAGCTCCGGCGGCCATTTTGTTTGGTGTACTGGAATGATTTTAGCGATTTTTGTGCAGTATAATCACCCAATGATCATTCCTATTGTGTTACATCAAAATCTGCTCAGCAGTTTAGGAGGAGATGTCATTTAAAGATTTTTCTTATAATTTTTAACTCTGCCAACCATCTTGATTTGCAAACCGAAATATTTTAGCTATTTTGTGCATTATCACCCATTGATCATTAGGGCTTTCTGCCTAAAGCAGAAAGTCCTATTGGGTTTGTTATGTTTTTTCTTCTTCTTCTTATTATTATTATTTTTCCTCCTTTTGAGGTTCAAATTAAAACAGGTTGCGGATAAGCCAGCAGCATGAAATTTTAACAGTGATCAGAGTGACTTTGGCCCTTTTAAATGCATCAATTTTCATTTTCATATGACATAATGTGACGTCACAGTTGAAAAATGCTACCAAATTTGGTTTCGCGCTCTGCAGCCGTCAGTATTAGTCCAGACGGCCTAATATTTTTACAGAAAGTGTAAATTAGGATGTAGATGTGCATACTTACTGAACTTTTCAAAATTCAAAAAGTTCGAGATTTTATGTCAAAATCGAGATTCGAACTTTGGTCATAAAAACATTATTTCGTATTACAAAGGCTCCTGATGAGCTAGAAGCATATGTGTCTTGGGATCTTCTTTGTCTTCCATGACAACTGACGTCATATGAAGTCATTTAACGTCAGAACGTAATAAGCAATTTTACATTTGAAATAACCGGTTTTTAGGCCCTGCAGGCTTTATTTTTTGAGTGATTTACATGTAACCTTCATTTAATGTGCAACTTAGTGTCCCGTTGAACATGGTGACATCCGTTTCCGGAAAATCACAAAGGTCAAGGTCATATTTCAGTTATTGGTTTTTTATTCGGCCTTAAATATCTCAAAAACGAAAAATATTTTATCAAGACACTATGCGTATAATTTGTAGTGCTTTGAAAGGACTTTCAGATGATATATAGTTTTTGAAGATCGGGGTTGAATCAGTTGAGTTATTGCAGAAAAACATAAATGTTGCAACCCTAGGCTCACTTAACTACTTATATCTCGATAATTTTTTATTTTTGTTAATAAGAGTATAAATATAATTTGTAGATCAATGCCTGGCCCTTTTATTTGGTGTTTAAATTTTAAAGATTGACCTAATATTCATTAAGTTATAGGGAAAAACAATATGAACATATTTATCCCGATTTTTGCCGTATGCTCAAGGTTTAACCGCCCGTATCTACAAAGTGTTTAAAGATACATACAATTATGAAGCGAGGGAATTGTGGGAAATGAAAAGACCTTTCTAACGGTACCTAGCTTTTTAAAATTGAACGTAATATAACGGAAGTTACATGAAAAATAGGAATTCAGTAAAACCGTACTTTCATGCACTCCGGCAGTAAGTCCCGATCATTTGATTCCTTTTTTCGAAGAATCTAATTTTTTTTTTTAAAATAACATAAAGAACAAATTTTTTTGCATGATGTAATGTGGTTCTATTGATATGCAGATTTTAATGATCAGACCATAAATTATAAAGATATTTGTCGAAAGTGAATAATAGACATGAACATCTTTTTGCTGATTTTTGGGTTTTCTTGAAAAATAACTTTCATCTCAAACCCGTAATAGAAAAGTCGAAACATGAAACGCGTGAAATGTTGGAAATTTAAAGGCCTTTCTAATGGTACCTAGCGTTTTAAAATTGGACATCGGACATCCTATAAGGAAGTTAGATGAGAAATAAGAATTCATTTAAACCGTTCTTTCATGCATTTCTGCAGTAAGTCCCTATCATTTTATTGTTTTTTGTAAGAAACTATTAATTTTTGAAAATAACATAAAGAACAGTATTATTAGCGTGATGCAATGTGGTTCTAATGGTATGATTGGACGATTCATTATAAAGTTATTTGTCGAAGGGCAATAATAGACATGAACATCGTTTTGCCGATTTTTTGCCATTTCCTTGAAAAATAACTTTCTATCTCAGAACACGTCACAGAAAAGTTGAAACATAAAACACGTGAAATGTTGGAAATATAAAGGCCTTTCTTTTTTTAAAATTGGACACTATATAAGGAAGTTAGATGAGAAATAAAAAATAATTTATACCGTTCTTTCATGCACCTCTGCAGTTAGTCCTAATCACTTGATTGCTTTTTTCTAAGAAACTATTAATTCTTAGCTCACCTGAGCACATGTGCTCAAGATGAGCTATAAGAATCGATGAATGTCCGTTGTCCGTCCGTATGTCCGTCCGTCCGTCAATCCGCCATCCGTCCATTGTCCACAATTAGTTTGTTTGCACTTTAGCATCTTCATTTCTTAAGTAATCATCTTCAAACTTTATAACAAAGTTTATTACCATAAAATCCTGGTCAAGTTCGATTATGGCTGATATCGGCCTATTAGGTCAGGAGTTATGCCCCTTTTAATATTGAAAAAAAGCTAGATTTCACATTGTCATTGTCACTTTGCACTCTAGCATCTTCATTTCTTAAGCAATCATCTTCAAACTTTATGACAATGTTTATTACCATCATCTCATGACCAACTTTGATTATGGCTGATATTAACTTCTTAGGTCCGGAGTTATGCCTCTTTTGATATTAAAATATGCCAATTTTCAGTTAATTTGCACTCTAGCATCTTCATTTCTTAAGAATCATCTTCAAACTTTATGACAATGTTTATTACCATAAAATCTCGGACAATTTCGATTATGGCTGATATCGGCCCATAAGGTAATGAGTTATGCTCCTTTAAATATTAAAAAATGCCAATTTTTAGTTTGTTTGCACTTTAGCATCTTCATTTCTGAAGTAATTATCTTCAATCTTTAGAACAATGTTTATAGCCATATTCTTTCTGCCAAGTTCGATAATGACTGACATCTGCCAATTAGGTCAGGAGTTATGCCCCTTTTGATGTTTAAATTTGTGTGTTTTAAACCATAATTTTTCAGTCAAGTTTGACTTCAAATTTCGACAACAGGCTCTCTTTAGTTCGTGAAATTATAAATAATCTGATGGATTATGTCTTCAGTACAACTATGCTATAATTTAGTAACTTGTACAGGCAATGAAAGCAGTTTTTCTCAGGTGAGAGTCTTTAGGGCCACATTGGCCCTCTTGTTGAAAATATCATAAAGAACAATATTTTTATCATGATGCAATGCGGTTCTAAGGCTATGCAGATCTAAATGATCAATCTATTAATTATTAAGTTATTTGTCGAATGGTAGTAGTTGACATGAATATCTTTTTGCCTTTTTGGGGAGAGGAATAATTTTATATATCGCAAAAATAGATAGGTTTAAACATAAGGTAAGTACATGTTTCAATTCAGAATACCTTTCTAACGGTACCTGGGCTTTTAAAATCGGACATCATATAAGGAAGTTGCATGAAAGTAAGAATTTCTGAGAAAAAAAACAACAAAAAACAAAAAAAAAAACATTTTTCCTCGTGTTGTGCTTCTGCAGTTGATCCCACATATTATTCTAAATTTTATTTCTGTTACATTAAAGGTAAAATGTGAAACAGTAATTTATTTTAATGCTCTGTGCCCCCTTCAATTGAACAAGAAACTTCAATGAAGATATGAGAAATGAATATTTCGTAGAAAAGGAATCTTGTATACCTTTTTAGCATGTTAAGAGGACTAGTGATACTTCATTCCCTTGCAGAACACGAAGATTGAGTATTATTGTAGTTATCTTAAAGATGGTTCTGGAAAAATTAGCATTATGAAATTATAACTGAAAACAAAGCCACATATTCCCTTTTGAATGCAATGACTTTAAAATTTAAATTATGTTATATGACATCACAGATTTCCTCTGCTATTTATTTATGTTTGCACTCTACAGCTTACTTTGGGACGGATTTTTTTCAATTTTTGAAGATGGTGTATTTCAGAAAACTAAATAAGTATGATCAGGTTTGACATGGTTTGCAGTGCAGAAAGCCCTTTCTTTTGTCCAGAACAAAAGATGTCTAGTTCTTATTGAGTTTCTTCAAAATCAGCACAGCAGTTAAGGAGGAGATGTAACTAAAAAAATATATTTTTAGCTCTGGCTGCAATCTTAGTTGGCATACTGGAACAATTTAGTTATTTTTGTGCAGTATTATGCAATGATCATTCCTATTGAGTTTCATCAAAATCTGCTCAGAGGTTTAGGAGGACATATTACTTAAAGTTTTTTCTTTATTTAGCTCTAGCGGCCATCTTAGTTTGCGGACCATAATGATTTTAGCTATTTTTGTTCTGTAGCACCTAAGGATTATTCCTGTAAAGTTTTATCAAAATCGGCTTAGTGGTTTCATAGGAGATGTCATTTCATTTAAAGCAAAAAGCATGAAGTCTGATCACAATACCTTATCTGAGCACTGCTCAGGTGATAGAAAAAACAATGTCTTATCATTTGATGCCAACACACCAGGGCTCTCTCTCTCTGTTTTGGGGAACAGTAACTCTACCTCTGTGTCGTTTTTCCCTGAAGGAGGAACTTTAGGCAATTTTTGCTGCACATCATATCACACAATAATAATATCAATTAAAATGTATTAATAGTTCCTGTCTAGCAGCTTTATTGAATAAACCTGAAATGGAATATAAATGGTGTAAATTACATGTACGAGAGGTGATTCACGAATTTTGAAACACTTTGTAACAGCATATAATTTTAAACTGATATGCATTTTACTGTAACAAATGCTCAATATGTGATCCATGCATGTTGTAAATGAGTCTACATCGCTTTGGCCATGACTGCAAGGTTTTTTTCATGACTGTTGGTTCTAATTTTTTCCATTCATCCTTTTATGCTCGTTTAAGACCTGCCAAAGTGTATATTTTACGTTTTTGTAAACGTCTTTTTAAGATACCCCAAATAGCAAAATCCATTGGTGCTGCATCAGGACTTTTGGGCATCCATTCTTCAGGCATTACAAAGTTGATTTTTTGTTGACGCAAGTATGCAAGTGTGTGTTTTGAGGTATGACTGGATGCACTATCCTGGTGGAAGACCATGTCTTTAATTTGGTCTCCAGGAAACATTTTGGGAAGATCTTTATTGACAAAAGGCTTCAGAACTTTATTGATATAGAAGTCTGAATTGACTTTTACACCTTTATCAATAATACGGATATCCGTTTTACCATGGAAGCTTACGCCTGCCCAGGCCATGAATCCTGGAGTAAACGAATCACGTTTTACAAACTTAAGTTTTGAAACATCATGTACTTCTTTATGGTAATAACAAACCCGACAATGATCATAACTGCCACCAAGATAAAACATTGCCTCGTCGGTGGTGACAAAATTTTTCCACTGGTTGTTATTTAAACGTAAATACAGACGCCATGAACGTTGACGTCTTTTCTCAATTTGAGTTGCATTGAGCTCATGAACTTTGCATTTCTTGCGAAGTTTACATTGCAGTACACGTTTAATAATTCGGTTAAAAGTAGCCTGACATACACCTAAACGTTGTGCCATCTCTCTCTGGGTTGGAGGATTTACCCTTTGAATAACAAGAGCTGTCAGAGGACAGCACGCTCGACTTATTTAAAATGCTTGTTGGTAAAACAAATGAAATCTATTTCAATTCTTGCCCTTCACATACCCTGTACATAATAATTGTCAAAAATGATATACCTTGATAGTCTGATACCACTTAATATTTTTATGATGTCTAAAATCAATCCCATGCCTAGTTACTGAGACATAAGCACAATAACACTGTGCATGCAAAACTTTAACCAAAAATCCAAGTTAGAAAAGGGCCATAATTTGTTAAAATTCAGTCCAAAAGTTATCCTCCTGTTTTCTGATGCCCCTGAAGACACGCCTTAACTTTCTAGTCAATTCCACAAGCAATTTCTGAGATATAAGCTGGATAGTAGCTTGAATGTAAAAATTTAACCAAAATTCTGAGTTAAAAGGGGGTCATAATTTTTAATATATTCCATCAAGTGTTATCTTCTTTTATAGCATGATGGGGAACTTGTAATATATTCCATCAAAAGTTACCTACCTTGATATTATGATACTCCTAAACATATTAAAGATATTGCAAATCAATCCCATGCCGGGATACTGAGATATAAGCATGAATATCTGCATGCAAAACTTACCAATGTCTGTAAGGGGCCATAATTGTGAATTCCATAAGAGTACTACTTGTTTAATGCCTAAACATATCAAACTTTCAAGTCAATACATGATGGTTATAGAATACAACTAGATGTAGTTGCAAGCAACTTTACCAAATTCAAATTGAAGGCATAATTATATTAAATTCAGTCAAGAGTTATCTACCTTGGTTGTCTGATGCTCCTGAACAAATCTATAAACTTTCAAGTCAATACCATAAATGGTTATTGAGATATAAGGTTGATAGTAACTTGCACGCAAAACTTTAACCAAAAGCTGCAACGCCAACGCTGACACCGACGCCAGGGTAACTACAATAGCTCTCATATTCTTTGAATAGTCGAGCTAAAAATGGCGACTTTATGAACAACGTCATCAGTTGACTTAGTAGGTCGCCTACGAAACTCACCTGGTTTTGGCTTTTTAGTATTAGTATTTAGAGATTTGCTGATGGAATGTTTTACTCTATGTATTGTGGACAAAGATACATCATGCCCCTGCCCCTTTAGCTCCTTCTTTATGCTTCTGTAGGAATTTCCTTTTTTCAACAGGTATTCTATAATACCCTCTAATCTTGAGTCAATTTTACGTCTACCCATATTAAAATCACAACTATGTGTAACATATATGTGTAGTTTGGTATTGAAAGGATAAGATACAGTTAAAATCATGAAACTTTTGCTGCATGTGTTCGCGAGAAACAAAGCTAAAAAGTGTTTCAAAATTTGTGATTCACCTCTCGTACAACAATCTACCACCAGACCAGTCTTATAATTTATGTGAGCTCTTACATTTTTTGACTGAAGGGGAAGTTTTGCTTGGAAATGTGGGGAAAACTTTTTGGCTGAGGATATATCAGCATGAAAAACTGGAGACTGAAATCCCAGCACCCACATATAAAATGATCCTATCTATATTCCATGCTATGGTGGGGGCACATGTAATAAGCACGAATTAGGATTCCTATTTATTGCATTATAACACCTTATGAGGTATCTATGATCTAAGTTTGAAATGCACCAACCATATTGTATTTGAAGTTATGGTATGGACAAGACTCTTTTTACAAAATGAACAATGAGGGCTAATTAAAGAATTATAGGAGGTAAAGTTAAAGTTCCTATCGTGTAAGGTATCCATGATCAAGTTTGGAGTGAATGCATCTTATAGTATTGAAATAATGCTCAAGACATTTTTTTTTAAACAAAATCAACTTAGGGGAATAATTCAAGAATTAGATGAGCTACGATTATGGTTCTTGTGCACTGCACTTTTGAGGTTGAGTCCATGCAATAGTTTTAAAGTTATGCTCCAAGAAAGAGTGACAACAACGCCGATGCCAGACAAAGTGAACCTTATGTGTCTGCCATGCTATACAGGTGAAACAACTAGAGCTACCACTAAAGGTGATGAATACCCCCACACTACTTCTTGTCACACAACTGCTCTCCAAAAAGTGGCAGAATTTGATACAGCTAATGAAAACTATGAAAATAACAGGTAGATCAAACAGAAACTTTGCAAATATATTTAAAAATGTGCTCACATTCCATTCCCCGCACGGTGCACTCTGCTAACAATGATAACATTGTGGAAAGAGAAGCAATTGCTCTGAGAAATGGCACAGGGAAGAAAATTCTCCTAATGGTCATAAATTATTGAAAAATCATTTAACAATATTGACAGTATAATGATGTACATCCAGTTTCTTCCAGAGCGTGTTTTTGCATTTATGACACTCTTTTTTTGGCATTGACGCAATGAAATTTGGTCTGTGCGTTTTCCATGACGCAGGTTTTTATTCGTTGCATTGAAACTTTAAAAGAGTGGGAAAGATATAAGAATTTTGTTGTGTTGCAGCACTGGTTGAGAAAATCATGCCCCATGCGCAATAGTCACATTAAAAATAAGCATGTCACATTGTTTTTTTTTGTTGTTGTTGTTTGCATTGGATGTGCCCCTGTCGCATTCCGATTTTTCGGTCTCGCCCAATAAAGTGTATTTAGTCCAAGCCCAAAAGAGGGGAAATTCCTTTGCTAATTATAACAAATTGTAGAGAGGGATGAATATTATTGATTCATCAGGCATTGGTGTATCAACCAATCAGTTTTTTTCACGGAAGAATTCGAGAGGGATACGCAGTATTGAATTTTATCAAGGCATTGATACCGGATGCTTTGCATTTACATGTGAAAGTTCTTCTGCTTCCGCAAGTCAGATGTAATGCACCTTTTATCAAATATTATCTTATTGCAATTTCATTGTTAACTTGATGTTTATAATAGTCAATAGTTTGAGTAACATTCTTGAAATGCCGACACCTTCTTTTTTTTTTTCAAGTCCCTTTCCAATGGGTACTGTAACATGTATTTAAAGTACACAAAAAATGATAACCAAACAGGACAGTATTGTCCAAAATGAAACTTGGAAGAACATCTTCTACTGACAAGAAACTTATTGTCTATTTATGATTGGTTCCGGAAATAATGATGCAAAAATCGCATTAGTTTAATTGCTTGCCCTCAATAAATTGTTTTGTCCGACTTTTTTTAAACTGACAAAAGCACATACTGTACTGTGCTTTACTGTATGGTATATGGGAATATTACAGTGAGTCCTGTTCTGTATTGTGAGATATAGATAAAATAGAAATATACTAGCAGTCATCAACTATTACAGTGTTAAACTGATGAATGTGGATTGTTATGTAAGATTGGCCATTGTTTGGTTTCTAGACTTAAGTGTTTTTGTTGTTGTTGTTTTTTTGTTTGTTGTTTTTTTGTTTCTATGACGATCCGTTTTAGTCATTATACATGTTGTTCTGCAATTTTTCAATCAAAATATTATTTTGTCATTTCATGTCTTTTCTCAAAAGTTTCAATTTTCTGATGGTTTGAGTTTGTTGTTATTAGTATGCATTTAAGACTTATGGTCACTTTAAAAAGCAAGTTGAAGTTTTTTCATAAAATGTCACATCTGATTTTGAAAATGTCACACTGATTTTGCCCAGAAAATGAAAATTCTTTCCGGATCTCTGCTTTAGGGTATCACCTTCTAAAATTTCAAATGACCCCCAAATTCTGATACAGGGGGTCAAATATGACCCCCTGAAAATCAGTGCTAGAAGAAACACTGTACATCTGTGCTTAGCAGAAGTGCAGACAAATAAGGTCAAGAAGAAAGTAATTATTGAAATCCTTCCTGAAATCATTCATTCGTAACATCAGTACAATATACACATCATTCTGTGCTTTCTAGAAAACTTTCTATGTAGTTTGACTGAAATCCATCCTGTAGTAATTGAGAAATAGCGTTGACAAAGAAAGCTCAAGAAAATCCACAAAGGGCCAAAGAAAAATCATTCAATCATAACAACTGTACAATACTCACATCTGTGCTTGCTAATGAAACTTCCTATGATGTTTGATTGAAATCCATCCAGTAGTAATTCAGAAATAGGGGGAAAAAAAAAGGAAATTCATTAAAGGGCCATTACTCAAAGAAAAAGCATTCAACCATAACAACTGTACAATATGCACATCTGTGCTTTCTAGTGAAACTACCTATGAAGTTTGATTGCAATCCATCCTAAACCTTTGGAGAAATAGCATGGACAAAGTAAGCTAAAGGAAATTCATTAAAGGGCCATAAGTCAAAGAAAAATAATTCACTATAACAACTGTACAATGTGCACACCTGTGCTTTCTAGTGAAACTACCTATGAAGTTTGATTGAAATCCATCCTGTAGTTAATGAGAAATAGCATGAACCAAAGGCAGCTCAGCTCAAAGAATCCTCAAAGGGCCACCACTTGAGAAATAGTGTGGACAAAACAAGAGGCCAAGGGCCAAAGACGCTCACCAGAGTACATCTGCATTTTAAAATGAAACAATTGTTTTCTGTAACAAGGAATGTTTAACTGTGACTATTTTATGTGGTTCCTTTTGAGAGTGGCAATATGAGTCTATATGAAGAAAAAGGTTAAAACAGTAACAGTTGTTAATCTGGAAAAATCAGCCAAAACAATTTCAAGTACAGACTAGAACCGCAAGCGGTATCTCGGTTTTCGCTTTTAGCCTAATCAACTTGAACACTTTATTTCAACTCAGCCACAATTTTCAATATGAAACAGAACGAAAAGGTTTTTGAAGACCTTCTCTCATTTGCAGTTTTTTTTTTTTGCAATGTTAGAACATTCAAACTCTTCTAGCGCAAATATTTTCCCATACCCTGTCCCTTGAAATCCATCACATTCTGTGGTGCTGTCAACAAGGAACAAAATGCTGAAAACCGCATTTCAATCAGACTTTAACAATTTGAGTTATAAGCAAAAGAGTGATTTTAAGCAAAACGCCCTCTAGCGGCAAAATTAGAAACAAAATTGCAAAAACAGCAAATAGTTCAAACAAGTATATAAGTCGCACTAGCTGAACATTCTTTTTCTTATATATCACAACTTGAAGCATAAAATCTGATTAACAATTATTCCAAAAAAGGATCAAACTTTGGCCTGCCGTAAAATGAACAAATCAAGTCCGATCTCCAAAAACTAAACATCACTTGAAAGAGCTTCTCAAGAACTAAAACCTTTGTTATATACTCTCAATGAAATATTTTTAGATTTGGAGCACTTTGGGGCCGAATAAAAACACAATTATCGTAATATGACATTGACCTTTTCAATTTTTTTTAAACTTTTTAATTGTGAGGCCCTTTCAAACTTACCAAAACATAATGTGTGAAAATTTCATGACGAATAAACAAAAAATAAAGTCAGAAGCGACAAAAAACATGTTTTTGGAATTTTAATTTTTCCTAAATTTAAGTGAAGTTTGACCGTTTCTAGTGGACAAACCACGCATTTCTTAAAATCGCCACCCCATATTTTTTGTGTTTATACGTCTTTCAAATGGTATGCCAGAGACGGAATTCTTCTATCTGATCTCTAACAAAAACGGATAGGTTTTTCGTAGACCTACCCTCATTTGCACATTATTTTTTTTTGCGAGGTTCGAACATTCAACCTTCCGTAGCTCAAAAGCTTTCAGCCACACGGACCCTCGAATCCTATCATATGTTATGAGGCTATCAACAGGGAACAGAATGCAAAAAACCGCATTCGAATCGGACTTCAGCTTTTTGAGTTATAAGCAAAAGAATGATTTCAAGAAAAGCGCCCACTAGCGGCAAAATGAGAAAGAAAATTGATTAAAATTTTACTGTTAGGTACCTAGCAAAGCAGCAAATAGTTCAATCAAGTATACTACTCGCACAAGTCAAACTTTTTATTCTTATGTATCAGCATTTGAAGCATAAAACCTGATTTACAAATATTCCAAAAAAGGATCAAACTTTGGACTGCCGTATAATGACCAAATCAAGTCCGATCTTCAAAAACTAAACATCACTGGAAAGAGCTCTTTAAGAACTAAAACTTTTGTTCATATACTCTCAATGAAATATTTTTAGTTTTGGAGCTATTTGTGGCCGAATAAAAACACAATAATCGTAATATGACCTTGACCTTTTCAATTCATTTTTAGTTTTTGAATTGTGAGGCCCTTTCAAACATAACAATACATATAGTGTGAAAATTTCATGAAGAATGAACAGAAAATAAAGTCAGGAGCAACAAAAACATGTTTTTGATATTTTAATTTTTCCTAAAATTTAGTGAAGTTTGACCATTTCTAGAGGACAAACCACACATTTTCTTAATTCGCCACCCCATATCTTTTGTGTGTATACGTCTTTCAAATGGTATGCCTGAGACAGAATTCTTATATCTGATCTCTAACAAAAACGGATAGGTTTTTCGTAGACCTACCCTCATTTGCACAGTTTTTTTTGTTTTTTTTGTTTTTTTTTGCGAGGTTCGAACATTCAACCTTCCGTAGCTCAAAAGCTTTCAGCCACACGGACCCTCGAATCCTGTCATATGTTATGAGGCTATCAACAGGTAACAGAATGCAAAAAACCGCATTCGAATCGGACTTCAACTTTTTGAGTTATAAGCAAAAGAATGATTTCAAGAAAAGCGCCCCCTAGCGGCAAAATGAGAAAGAAAATTGATTAAAATTTTACTGTTAGGTACCTAGCAAAGCAGCAAATAGATCAATCAAGTATACTAGTCGCACAAGTCAAACTTTTTATTCTTATGCAGAATTTGAAGCATAAAACCTGCTTTACAATTATTCCAAAAAAGGATCAAACTTTGGACTGGCGTATAATGACCAAATCAAGTCCGATCTTCAAAAACTAAACATCACTGGAAAGAGCTCTTTAAGAACTAAAACTTTTGTTCATATACTCTCAATGAAATATTTTTAGTTTTGAAGTTATTTGTGGCCGAATAAAAACACAATAATCGTAATATGACCTTGACCTTTTCAATTCATTTTTATTTTTTGAATTGTGAGGCCCTTTCAAACATAACAATACATATTGTGTGAAAATTTCATGAAGAATGAACAGAAAATAAAGTCAGGAGCGACAAAAGCATGTTTTTGAAATTTTAATTTTTCCTAAAATTTAGTGAAGTTTGACCGTTTCTAGAGGACAAACCACGCATTTCCTTAATTCGCCACCCCATATATTTTGTGCGTATATGTCTTGCAAATCGTATGCAGCAAACAGAATTATTCTATCTGATCTCTAACAAAAGTGGGTAGGTTTTTCGTAGACCTACCCTCATTTTTCCACTTTTTTCCAAGAATCGAACATTCAACCTCTCCTAGAACAATTTTTTTCCCGTACTCGATGATAAGATATCCATCATATTTGATTGGGCTGTCAACAAGAAACATTATGTAAAAAACCGCATCTAAATCAGGTTTCAAATTTTTGAGTTATTAGCAAAACAATGATTACATGCATTGCGCCCCCCCTAGTGGCTAAATCAGAAATAAATGTGAAAAGTTTGACCAATTAGGCACATGTTCAGATAAAGATGACTCCATGTCCAAAATTTCATAGCTGTAGCTTTTCTCATCTGGCCGCTAGGCTGGACACAAAAATGGGTGGAATTGGAAAAATAATAAAAATAAAAAAAAAAAAAAAAAATCAACAGAAGAAGAACAATAGGTTTTCGCCCAGCAGAGGCGAAAACCTAATAAATCAGAGTCAAAAACCACACAAAATACACCCTTGTCTTGGAACAGTTAACTGGTTGTAAGTTGATGGATTACATTTCTTTTTTTCACTTGCTTCCATTAAGATAAAAATATTTTAGACAACGGAGTGAAAAATCACACAAAAATACACTTTTGACTCCGAACAGTTTATAGTGACTTAAAACTGATTGTTGGAGGTTGATGGATCCATTTGTCTCATATAGGACACTCAGGAAATTAATTACCGACAACTGCAAAAAATTACAACGTATATATTTTCCGTCTTCAATAATGAATTTATATATTGTATTAAATAACCACTTTATGCAATTTCACTTCTTTGATATAGAATCAATCTTCACGTGTGCTGTTTTTTAAACTCAAAAGTATATATCTGTAAATCTTAAACTGAAACAGAAGTGCAAATAGTAAAATGGTAAGATGGCGGATTTGTCTTGATGACGTCACGTGAAAACAAAGGACATTTCCTTTGATTTTGATTAATTGTTAAAATTGTCTGAAAAACAAAGTAAAAATTAGCCAATTAACCCTAAATAAACATCTATAACAATGTATTTTAAATCTGGCTAGCAGTTCTAAACAAGATGAATTTTAAATTTATCTTTTCATTGCATTGCAATGGCAACTAGAGTTCTGCGTAAATCAATATAAATATAACTAGAACTATCACTGAAGGTGATTCATACCCCCACCCCCATCTTTGACACAGGACGTATTCACATGACACATAAAACAAATGTTCACACATAGGATTTGGGCTTATAAGCATACCAAAAAAAAATATTATCACTAAAGGTGATCAATACCCACACCGGAAGTCTGTCATGTGTAGGAATACAGTTTCAAAAGTTTGCGTGAGTGAAAGACTACATGTATGTAAGGTTTAAAGTTAGTGTGAGCAATGGTTCAAAAGTTTTGGACAATGCTAAAAAGTTTTGACAGACAGACAGATAGACAGAGAGACACACATACAGACACACAGAAGAAAACAATTTGCCCCCAAGATCTGTAGCTGAGGAGAATAAAAATGCAGTCTAATTATGGTTCACATCCATATTTATTGTTTGCAAAAACCTGTCTTTAAGAATTTACATTGTGGTTTTCTTATGCACTGCACTTCCTCTCATCAAGATCAATCTACATATGAAGTTTCATCAACCTAGCTACTTTAGTATTGGAGTTATGGTCCGGACAAAATCAAAAGATTAAAAATGACAAAGGGCAATAACTCCTTTCAAAATATATGCAGAGTTATGGTTCTTGTGCACTGCACTTCCTCTAATCAAGATCAATCTACATATGAAGTTTCATCAACCTAGCTACTTTAGTATTGGAGTTATGGTCCGGACAAAATCAAAAGATTAAAAATGACAAAGGGCAATAACTCCTTTCAAAATACATGCAGAGTTATGGTTCTTAGGCACTGCACTTCCTCTCATGAAGGTCTATCTACATATGAGGTCTATCTACATATGAAGTTTGATCAACATAAGTACAGTAGTTTTGGAGAAATGCTCCGGACAAAATCAAAAGACAAAAAATAACAAAGGGGAATAACTCCTTTAAAAAACATGTAGAGTTATGGTTCTTATGCACTGCACTTCCTCTCATCAAGATCAATCTACATATGAAGTTTCATCAACCTAGCTACTTTAGTATTGGAGTTATGGTCCGGACAAAATCAAAAGATTAAAAATGACAAAGGGCAATAACTCCTTTCAAAATACATGCAGAGTTATGGTTCTTGTGCACTGCACTTCCTCTCATCAAGATCAATCTACATATGAAGTTTCATCAACCTAGCTACTTTAGTATTGGAGTTATGGTCCGGACAAAATCAAAAGATTAAAAATGACAAAGGGCAATAACTCCTTTCAAAATACATGCAGAGTTATGGTTCTTAGGCACTGCACTTCCTCTCATGAAGGTCTATCTACATATGAGGTCTATCTACATATGAAGTTTGATCAACATAAGTACAGTAGTTTTGGAGAAATGCTCCGGACAAAAAAAAAAAAGGGGAATTTAAAAAACATGAGAGTTATGGTTCTTATGCACTTCCTCTCATCAAGATCAATCTACATATGAAGTTTCATCAACCTAGCTACTTTAGTATTGGAGTTATGGTCCGGACAAAATCAAAAGATTAAAAATGACAAAGGGTAATAACTCCTTTCAAAATACATGCAGAGTTATGGTTCTTGTGCACTGCACTTCCTCTCATCAAGATCAATCTACATATGAAGTTTAATCAACCTAGCTACTTTAGTATTGGAGTTATGGTCCGGACAAAATCAAAAGATTAAAAATGACAAAGGGCAATAACTCCTTTCAAAATACATGCAGAGTTATGGTTCTTATGCACTGCACTTCCTCTCATCAAGGTCTATCTACCTATGAAGTTTCATCAACATAGGTACAGTAGTTTTGGAGAAATGCTCCGGACAAATATTTGTAGACCAACTGCCGGACCGACCGACCAACCGACAGGGTGACTCCTATATACCCCCCCCCCCCCAAATTTCATTAGTGGGGGTATAATAAATAAGCCTCCCCTCGTATTGTTGCTGAGTTTACAACACACATCCAAATAATTTTGAATACTTTGTAGAGCTACACCCAAGGATCATCTGTACCAATTAAAAACATTTTGAAACCCTGCAAATTATTAATCTGGAAGATGATTTATATTAATCTTGAAGAAGATGATTTTTGTTCTATTTATTGCCATGGCAACCAGAGTTCTGCATGGATCATTTTTATTTGAGCAATTTTTGTAGACTCGCATCCAAAGATCATTTTTACCAAATTTCATCGAATTCTGTCCATTGGTTTTAGAGGAGATATTTTTTTATCTTTCCCTATATAAAAAAAAATGTAAAATAAGCCCGGCCCCTGACGCCAATATTTTTTTGTGGATCCGAATAATTTTAGCAATCTTTGTAGTGCTACCCCCAAGGATCATCTGTATCAATTTATTTTGAAATCTTGTCAGTAGTTTTGAAGGAGATGATTTTTAAACTTTCCAAGAATTTTTTCTTTTTGTTGGAACCAGAGTTCTGCAAGGATCAACTGTATTTGAGCAATTTTTGTAGAGTCCGACCCAAGGACCATTTATACCAAGTTTCATCAGATTTTGTCCAGCAGTTTCAGAGGAGATGTCTTTTAAAGCAAATTGTTGACGACGGACGACGGAGAAGGGTGATCCCAATAGCTCACCCTGAGCACTTCGTGCTCTGTGAGCTAAAAAGCTACAGACTGACCAACCGACAGACAGACGGAACAACCTACCTACCAACACAGTGACTCATATATACCCCCTAAAATAAGTTTGTGTGTGTGTGGGGGGGGAGGTTTAATGATATATCATATAGACATACATATTCAAAACAAAAACAACTAGAATTACCATTGTCATCCCAAACATACAAAACAACTAGAATTACCATTGTCATCCCGAATATACCCCCAACATGCTGCTTTGTCACAGGGATTTTTGAAATTACGCAAATGCGAGTTACAGTTATTTGGCACTGCACTTCTCTTCAATGAGATCTATCCACAGAAAAATTTTCATATTGAAACCTTTCATTCTTTTTGAGTTATGGTCAGGACAAAAATTAAGTATGAAAATTTACAAAAAGCAATAACACAAATTAATGCAACTGAGAGTTATGGTTCTGGGTCACTGCACTCCACTCAATGTGATCTATCCACATATGAAGTTTCATCTTGATAGCTTTTATACTTTTTTAGTTAAGGCCCAGACAAAAATTAAGTATGACAAGAGGGCTAAAGAGGCCCTGGATCGATCACCTGAGTATAGGGTTACCCAAGGAACATTGTACTAAAACATTTTGAAATCTGGCCAGTAGTTTTGAAGGAGATGATTTTTTAAGTTTTCATTTTTTTCTTCTTTTCTTTGCCATGGCAACCAGAGTTCTACATGGATCAAGTTTATTTTAGCAACTTTGTGAAGGTTCACCCAAGGATCATCCCTGCCACGTGTAATAACATTCTGTCCAGCGGTTTCAGAGGAGATGTTGTTTAAAGTTTTCAATATATGCATATAAGACAAATTAACGCCGCCCCTGGCAACCATGTTTTTTTATGGATCAGAATAAATTTAGCTATCTTGGTAGAGGGTTACCTAGGGAACATTTGTACTGAAATATTTTGAAGTCTTGCCAGAGGTTTTGAAGATGATTTTTAAAGTTTTCATTTCATTTTTTTCTTTCTGTTGCCATGGCAACCTGAGTTATACATGGATCAAAGTTTTCTTTTTTTTCTTTCCATTGCCATGGTAACCAGAGTTCTACATGGATCAAGTTTATTTTAGCAGCTTTTGTGAAGGTTCACCAAAGGATCATCCCTGCCAAGTGTAATAAAATTCTGTTCAGTGGTTTCAGAGAGGATGTCGTTTAAACTTTTCACTATATACATATTTGGCAAAAATTAGCCCTGCCCCTTGCAGCCATGTTTTTTTTCCAGACCGGAATAATTTTAGCAATCTTGGTAGAGGGTTACACAAGGAATATCTGTACTAAAACATTTTGAAATCTGGCCAGTAGTTTTGTAGGAGATGATGTTTAAAGTTTTCTTCTTTTTTCTTTCCATTGCCATGGCAATCAGAGTTCTACATGGATCAAGTTTATTTTAGCAACCTTTGTGAAAGTTCACCCAAAGATCATCCCTGCCAAGTTTAATCAAATTCTGGCCAGCAGTTTTAGAAGAGATATTGTTTAAAATAAATTAATAACGCTGGATGACACACGACGACGGACACAGGGTGCTCAGGTAAGCAAAGAGCATTACAATGGGCAATAAGACCAAAATTATGCAACAAACAGTTATTGTTCTTGGGCACTCTACATCCCCCCAATGAGATCTATCCACATATGAAGTTTCATCTTGATACCTTTTACACTTTTTGAGTAATGGCCCGGATAAAAAAACAAGAGGGCCAAGATGGCCCTGTGTCGCTCACCTGATTAAGATGGCTGTGTTAGGCAAAATGACAAAAAATCTGGCATCTAAAGTGTTTTTCTAACATTTGACTAAGTGGCCTACATTTTGATCCTACCTGAATTTACCTGGTGACCTAGATTTTGACCCCACATGACCCATTTTCAAACCCATCCAAGATATCATATAGACAAATATCCTGACCAAGTTTCAGGAAAATTGGGCAAAAATGGGGCCTCTAGAGTGTTCACAAGGTTTTTCTAAGATTTGACCTGGTGACCTAGATTTGACCTGCAAACAAAGTGCAATCTGACTTTTTTAAATAATATAAGGGGTGTAACTCCTGACCTAATGGTCCGATATCAGCCAAAATCGAACTTGGCTGAGACTTTTTGGTTATAAACAATGTCATTAAGTTTGAATGCAATTGCTAAAGAAATGAAGATGCTAGAGTGCAAACAATGTGAAATCTGGCTTTTTTTAATTTTAAAAGGGGCATAACTCCTGACCTAATAGTATGATATCAGCCATAATCGAACTTGGCCGAGATTTTATGGTTATAAACATTGTTATCAAGTTTGAAGATAATTGCTCAAGAAATGAAGATGCTAGAGTGCAAACAATGTGAAATCTGGCTTTTTTGAATTTTAAAAGGGGCATAACTCCTGACCTAATGGTACGATATCAGCCATAATCGAACTTGGCCGTGATTTTATGGTTATAAACATTGATATAAAGTTTGAAGATAATTGCTTATGAAATGAAGATGCTAGAGTGCAAACAATGTGAAATCTGGCTTTTTTGAATTTTAAAAGGGGCATAACTCCTGACCTAATGTTCCGATATCAGCCATAATCAAACTTGGCCGTGATTTTATGGTTATAAACATTGTTATAAAGTTTGAAGATAATTGCTTATGAAATGAAGATGCTAGAGTGCAAACAATGTGAAATCTGGCTTTTTTGAATTTTAAAAGGGGCATAACTCCTGA
This sequence comes from Solen grandis, assembly GCA_021229015.1. NCBI lineage: Eukaryota > Metazoa > Mollusca > Bivalvia > Adapedonta > Solenidae > Solen > Solen grandis. The sequence goes on from CM037789.1 coordinate 4,757,150, forward strand.
CCTAATGTTCCGATATCAGCCATAATCGAACTTGGCCGAGATTTTATGGTTATAAACATTGTTTTAAAGTTTGAAGATAATTGCTCATAAAATGAAGATGCTAGAGTGCAAACGAACAAATTGTGGACGACGGACGACGGACGGACGAACTCATGAGAGTGACGTTGTGGGGTTTTTCCTTTGATCTTTGGCCCCTTTTGCACCCCATAATTTGCACCCCACAAGCAACAAATCAGCCCACAAGTGCCAATTGTACTCATGAAACCCCATAAAACTAACCCTAACCCAATTTCCTTAACCCGCAAATACCCTCCCACGAGGGCGGACGGACGGACGGACGGACGACGGACATTCATCGATCCTAAAAGCTCATCCTGAGCACACGTGCTCAGGTGAGCTAAAAACAAGACAGCTGGACTTTTTCGATTTTCAGCCTGGACAAAAATTAAGTATGAAAATTTACAAAGGGCAATAACTCCAAAATTACATGACAGAGAGTTATTGTTCTTGGTCACTGCACTCACACTAAATAAGTCCTATCAACATATGAAGTTTAATCTTGATAGCTTTTATACGTTAAGAGATAAGGCCCAAACAAAATTTAAGTATGAATATTTACAAAGGGCAATTACTCCAAAATTATGCAACAGAGAGTTATGGTTCTTGAGCACTGCAACCCCGTCAATGAGATCTATCCATTTATGAAGTTTCATCTTGATACCTTTTACACTTTTTGAGTTATGGCCAGGATGAAGAAAAAAAAAAAAACAGCTGGATGGCCAGAGTCTCACAGACAGACAAGCTGAATCCAGTATAACCCCCTTACAACTTCATTGTGTGGGTGTGTATAAGAATATCTTAAAGACAAAAATATAACTCACAATAACAGAATCATAGTATTTCCAGCCATCAGATGGATTTTCCTTTTTTGGCTCTCTTTTAAGCTGCCTGTCATACTTGCCTTTTTCATATACCTGTAAAAAAATCATTTCTCATTTCATGTGTAGGAACACCATGTACCCATTATCAATCAGGATCAACATACAAGTAAACAAACGGATAGTAAAGTTAAAATGTCTCAAAGATTGAAGTGAACTATTGTCAGTATAGCATCAATTTTAGGCAATGTAACATAGATAGGGTTGTCATCAATACAATAATAGAAAAAGAATGAGACAGATATCAAGAAAAGGAGCACAAACCAAATATGGTATGGTAAACTTTTTATCACATTCAAATTAAAAGAAATGTATTTCTGCAGCACTGATGCCCCATTGGCAAACAGTGGTCATAACCAAATATGTGCTTGTATTTTTTAAAAAGTTAATATCTTGATGTATATTTGTATAAAGTTTCATGATGATGTGAAATCATCTTCACAGAAAAAAGCTCAAAGAAGGCAGAATTATCAATTTTACAATGTTCATCCAACTGTGAAATAAAAGTCACAGCCATTAATCTGCATAAATATCTTTGAGTTCATATCATGATGTAGATGAGTACAAAGTTTCATATAATGTGAAATCATCTCCATAGAAAAAAAGCTTAAATGCAAAGGTAAACCTGAGTGTGATTGGCGGACAAATTAACAGATGGAAAACCTATATACCCTGCAATTTAAAAATTAATCTCAAACCAATCTGCAAAATGAATGATCATCTGGGACTCAAGGACAACTTGACTTTTTGTTTGCAACTTTGTGATACTGATAGACCCACAAGAAAAATGACTACGTAACTCTGAATTCTAAGACAAGTTATTCAAATAGTTTTTCTGATGTAGTAGCTAGAATGTCTCTAAAGTTGAAAAAAATAATTTTCAGATTGTCAAACTTACATTTTAATACTTCTATTTCTCAAATTAATACATTATATATTCATCTTTAGACTTACAGTTTTAAAAAAAATCAAATCACACAAGAATATGTATGGAGAGCCTACAAGAAAATAAAGAAGAAACAAACCTTGGATTCACCCAACAAGACCCTGCATTTTAGTATAAAGGACTCAGAGGATTTTGCGGAAATATCCTTGGTATAGTTAACACACTTGGCTGGGTTGTCACTGTAAACATACAAACAACATTCTCAATGACTGACTGAAGGCAGAAACAGTACAGTGGGGCTTTCGTTCATGTTGGCAAACGAACCGCACGATAACTGCACGATAAACGCAAACGAACCGCACGATACACGCACGTTACACGATAAACGAACGAACGAACGATAAACGAACGATGCATATACACGTTTGATGCACGATACACGATGCACGATACACGGACCGCACGAAACGAACGATTGCAGATAGGCACGGTAGCGAGGTTAATCGATTTACTCGGTTTTTTTCGCCCAAGTGAACAAGGCAATTAATCAATTTATAAATAAAACCATCATTAAAACTAACACATACACACACACGAAAAAAAACAACGAATGTTCTATAATAGGAAGTCACATGTTCTAAATCGTGTCGAAATTACAAATAATTGTTGTTACACATTGAATTTATTAGATCTATAACGATCCTATGCTTTGAACAATTATTTATTCGCGCCAAGCGTCATTGGTAACCGCATAATACGATTTAATTGGCTATCTTACAGCAGGTGAAGTGATCTCCCTTTGTACACAATACAGGGGAGACCACTCTACGTAGTTAACTCATTATTTTTATTAAACATGAATCGATATAAGACTTAAATTGTAACAGACAACGTAAGTAATCTACAGTTAAATGTTGCCATGCGGTGAGTAACCACTTAACTGATTTTGAAAAGCTGAAATTCTAATGCTGGCTTTTAAGGAAGCGTTGAACTCAAAATATATCGTGCGGAACGATTCACACGGAAGGAACTATGCGATAAACGAAACACGTTACACGATACACGAAACACGTTACACGATACACGAAACACGTTAGAATTGTGCACGATAAACGCACGCACCATACACGAACGATACACGGAAACGGAACGCACGATACACACACGATACACGAAAAATATGCCAACATGAACGCAAGCCCCACTGTATCCCCTTCCCTCTCCCTCCCCACCCCTGAAAAAAAAATAATGTCTGTCAAATTTTTCACATATGTCTTTTAATTTCATAAATCACCTGTTTATACAAATATAAAATACAGTCGGCACTCGTTATCTCGAATTTCATGGGACCAAAAATAAGACTTCGAGATATCCGTAATTTGACCAATCCGAAATGAGGTATTTTCAGCTTGTGAACAAGAAATCTTACCTATATCATTCTATCAATATGGTGTCGATATCTTAATGAAGATGATACATTTTTGTAGAATATATAATTAATAAACAATAATCCATAAGTACCATATTTTTCTTTATTTATTCAATCGCTTCTTTCAATAAATACAGAAACGTAGACGAAATAAACTAAATAGGGTTACAACAATAATATGGATCGAAAACATGCGAACTGCATTCTATAATAAAGAGCACTTATAATACATGCACATTATTCAAAGCACTTTGCACAACGCCAGATTGCTTAGCGCTCATAGATGGACAAGTAGGTTCCAGAGACATTGTGAATTATGACCTGGGTGGTATTTTAAACAAGAGGGCCATGATGGCCCTGAAACGCTCACCTGAGTACCATAGCTACAACTGATTACAAGGTTTTTAAACAGACAAGAATTCTGATATAACTCAATCTTAAACATTTTAGCCCTGACAATACTACACACCAAATATATAAGCACTGGGCCTTATGGTTTCAGAGGAGAAGACTTAGTGCGGGGTCATTTATCTCCAAAGGGCCACCATTTTGAAAATCTTGATAATGAACCATTAGATGATACTACATACCAAAAATCTAAGCTATAGGCCTTATGGATTCATAGTAGAAGATTTTTTTAAAGATTTGCCTATATAACTCTATGTAAAACAAGTGACCCCTGGTGGGGGGGGGGGGGGGGGGGAATTTTTCACCATAAGGTCATGATTTGTACAATCTTGGTAATGAACCATAAGATGATGCTACATACCAAATATCTAATCTCTAGGCCTTATGGATTTATAGAAGAAGATTTTTAAAGATTTTCCTATATAACTCTATGTTAAACAAGTGACCCCTATTGCGGGGGCATTTTTCACCATAGGGTCATGATTTGAACAATCTTGGTAATGAACCATTAGATGATGCTATAGTTCATACCAAATATCTAATCTCTAGGCCTTATGGATTCATAGAAGAAGATTTTTAAAGATTTTCCTATATAACTCTATGTAAAACAAGTGACCCCTATTGCGGGGGCATTAATCACCGTTTGGCTATGATTTGAACAATCTTGGTAATGAACCATTAGATGATGCTACATATGAAATATCTAAGTTCTAGGCCTTATGGATTTTTAAAGTTTTTCCTATATAAATCTATGTAAAACAAGTGACCCCTGGTGCGGGGACATTTTTCACCATAGGGCTATGATTTGAACAATCTTGGTAATGAACCATAAGATGATGCTACATACCAAATATCTAAGCTCTAGGCCCTATGGATTCATAGAAGAAGATTTTTAAAGATTTTCCTATATAACTCTATGTTAAACAAGTGACCCCTATTGCGGGGGCATTTTTCACCATAGGGTCATGATTTGTACAATCTTGGTAATGAACCATAAGATGATGCTACATACCAAACATCTAAGCTCTAGGTCATATGGATTCATAGAAGAAGATTTTTTAAGATTTTCCTATATAACTCTATGTAAAACAAGTGACCCCTGGTGCAGGGGCATTTATCACCGTAGGGCTATGATTTGAACAATCTTGGTAATGAACCATTAGATGATGCTACATACCAAATATCTAAGCTCTAGGCCTAATGTATTCATAGAAGAAGATTTTTAAAGATTTTCCTATATAACTCTATGTAAAACAAGTGACCCCTGGTGCGGGGGCATTTATCACCGTAGGGCTATGATTTGTACAATCTTGGTAATGGCCCACAAGATGATGCTACATACCAAATATCTAAGCTCTAGGCCTTGCAGTTTTGCAGAAGAAGATTTTCAAAGTTTGCATTTTTAAAATCTATTTTTAGCTCCTGTGACCTACTTTTTTAACCAATCTGAATAATTTGTACAACTTTGATAGAGGGCATTATAAGGATGATTCCTGTGAAGTTTGGTCAAAATCCCTTCAGCGGTTCATGAGGAGATGTTGTTTAAAGCAAATTGTTGACGACGGACACATGCACGGACGACGGACAAAAGGTGATCACAAAAGCTCACCACGTTGTGCTCAGGTGAGCTAAAAATCTGGCACATTTTGAGCAAAGATTGTCAAACACAACGCATTGTGTTTGGCCATATAATTACCATGCAAATATTTCGTCAAAACATAATCTGGTAATTAATGCAAGCCTATAATCACGGTTTGTTGTACAGATAGCCCCATGCCCAGCTAGTGTCACCAGTTGACTGAAAGGTGTGAAAAATATTGGTGGGCTAATTACCATCTGGAATTTGAGATAAACAAACAAATATGCATTATATATTGGGCAAGGGTCCAAATTTTCACTTTGAGATAGCAGTTATTAGAAATGAATAAATTTTGAGATACACGAAGTTAATGTATATAGACAAAGAAGGGAAAAATCTGGACCAAGTCAATTAATTTGACATAGACGAAATTTCGATATACGCGAATTGGAGATAACGTGTACCAACTGTATTTCTTGACACTTAATTTATATTAGTGGATTAAGTTGGCAAATAAGGGGTTTAATCCAAGAATTACCTGAGCTGGAGTTATGTTATTTTGTGTGTGGGGTGGGAGGTCATTCAAGAATTGGGATACCTGGTGTTACATGTTTTAGTAGTCTACTTCACCTCATATAACATCCATGTCATAAGTTTCAGGTGAATCCATGCAATAGTGTTGAGATTATGCTCCAGACATGAAAATGCTGCCAACAATGGTCAAAGATGATGATGAACAAAGTGTTCCCCATGTGCCATACTACAAAAATGGTGAATGGCACAAGAAAACAGCAAGTTGCACTGAGTGGTGAGTATGATACAATGTAAATCACACCAAGTGACACTGGTAATTTAGAAATGCTGTTTATCACTCCAAATGATAATGAGTGGTGATTCATATATGGTGTCAATTACTCAATTAGACACTGAGTTGTGATTCAGATATGGTGTCAATCACTCAATTAGAAACTGAGTTGTGATTCATATATGGTGTCAATCACTCAATTAGACAATGAGTTGTGATTCAAATATGGTGCAAAAAATTTCCACCAATCACTTAAAGTAACAATGAGAGGTGATTCCCATATGGTGTCCATCACATTAGACACAAAGAGGTGAGCAGCATCAGTCACTCCAAGTGAAACTGAGAGGTCATTCAGATATGATGTTAATCACTCAAATAAAAAGAGGCCAAAGGTTGGAGTGACAATGAATGATTATTAGATATAGTAACATCCATTGACACTTAGTGGTGATCATGATACCAAAACAATCACTCCAAGTGACAATGAGTGTTGATTCAGATATGGTGTCAATCACTCCATTAGAAAATGAGTTGTGTCAATTACTTCAGACAATGAATAGTGAGATTCAGATATGGTAACAATTGATCCATTAGACTCTGAGTGGAGAATCAGATATGGTGTTAATTACTCCATTAGACACTGAGTGGTGATTCATCAGAGTTGGTGTCAATTCCTCCATGAGATACTGAGTGGATAGCATAATACAGCATTAAACACTCCAAGTGACAATGAGTGGTGATTCAGATATTGTGTCAATCACTCCATTAGACACTGAGTGGTGAGCATGACAGAGCATCAAACACTCCAAGTGACAGTGAGTGGTGATTCAGTTATGGTGTCAATCACTCCATTAGACACTGAGTGGTGTGCATGGCAGAACATCAAACACTCCAAGTGACAATGAGTGGAGATTCAGATATGGTGTCAATCACTCCATTAGACACTGAGTGGTGAGCATGATACAGCATCAAACACTCCAACTGACACTGAGTGGCGATTCAGATATGGTGTCAATCACTCAATTAGACACTGTGTGGTGAGCATGATACAGCATCAATACTGAACAGAAAGCAAGGGAGCTATACCAGTTCCATTTTTATCGACTTTGGTATGTCACGGCTGGGGATGGAACCCAGGACCTCCCACTCCAGAGGCAGAAGCTCTAACCACTCAGCCATCGAAGATGGTAATCTGAAATATGAATCTAGCCAGGAGAAGATGATCGAAGGAATTAAGTTACAACAAGAGGGCCATGATGGCCCTGGATCGCTCACCTGGTATCATTAGGCTATATAAAATCAAGTGACCCCTTGGGCAGAGCCAATTTTGACCCCAGGGTCATGATTTGAACAAACTTGGTAGAGGTCTATTAACCCATGTTACATACCAAATATCTAAACTCCAGGCCTTGTGGTTTCTGAAAAGAAGATTTTTCAAGTTTTTTTTTCTATATTAGCCTATGTTAATCAAGTGACCCCTGGTGCTGGGCCAATTTTGACCCAGGGCCATGATTTGAACAAACTTGGTAGTGATCCACTAGACAATGCTACACACCAAATATCTTAACTCTATGCCTTGTGGTTTCTGAGAAGAAGATTTTTCAAAAAAAAATTTCTATATTAGCCTGTTTAAATCAAGTGACCCCTGGTGCTGGGCCAATTTTGACCCAGGGCCATGATTTGAACAAACTTGGTGTGATCACTAGACAATGCTCACACCAAATATCTAAACCCAGGCCTTGTGGTTTCTGAGAAGAAGATTTTTCAAGTTTTTCCTATATTAGCCTATGTTAAATCAAGTGACCCCTGGGGCGGGGCCAATTTTGACCCCAGGGTCATGATTTGAACAATCTTGGTAGAGAGTCATAAGATCATGCTACATACCAAATATCTAAACTCCAGGCCTTGTGGTTTCTGAGAAGAAGATTTTTCAAGTGTTTTTCCTATATTAGCCTATGTTAAATCAAGTGACCCCTGGGGCGGGCCAAATTTGACCCCAGGGTCATGATTTGAACAATCTTTGTAGAGAGTCATAAGATCATGCTACATACCAAATATCTAAACTCCAGGTATTGTGGTTTCTGAGAAGAAGATTTTTCAAGTTTTTTTCTATATTAGCCTATGTAAAATCAGGGACCCCTTGGCGGGGCCAATTTTGACCCCAGGGTCATAATTTGAACAATCTTGGTAGAGAGTCATAAGATCATGCTACATACCAAAAATCAAAAGGCTAGCTAGGCCTTGTAGTTTCGGAGAAGAAGATTTTTCAAGTGTTTTTTCCTACATAAGCCTATGTTAAATCATGTGACCCTGGGGTGGGGCCAATTTTGACCCCAGGGTCATAATTTGAATAATCTTGGTAGAGAGTCATAAGATCATGCTACATACCAAAAATCAAAAGGCTAGGCCTTGTGGTTTCGGAGAAGAAGATTTTTCAAATTTTCATTTTTAAAATCTATTTTTAGCTCCTGTGACCTAGATTTTTGACCAATCAAAATAATTTTAACAACTTTGGTAAAGGGCCCCATAATGAACATTCCTGTGAAGTTTTATCAAAATCCAGTGAGAAGTTAAGACGGAGATGTTGTTTAAAGAAATTGTTGACAACGGACAGACGCATGCACGCATGGACGACGGACAAAAGGCGATCACAAAAGCTCACCATGAGCCTAAATCAAGCAATATAGTGTTATGGTTCTTGTGCACTGCACTTCTCTTCATCAAGCTATATGTAGCTATGAAGTTTCATGTTGATACCTCTTACAGGTTTTGAGTTATGCTCTGGACAAACTTTTGGGATGGATGTACGGACGTGCGGACTGACAAAGGCAAATCTATATGTCCCCCCAGACCCTTCCCAGCCATTAGTGGTGGGGGCATAAATAACAAGAGCTGTCAGAGGACAGCACACTCGACTATTCAAAATGCTTGTTAGTAAATAAAATGAAATCTATTTCAATTCTTGCCCTTCACATACCCTGTACATAATAATTGTCAAAAATGATATACCTTGATAGTCTGATACCACTTAATATTTTTATGATGTCTAAAATCAATCCGATGCCTAGTTACTGAGACATAAGCACAATAACACTGTGCATGCAAAACTTTAACCAAAAATCCAAGTTAGAAAAGGGCCATAATTTGTATAAAATTCAGTCCAAAAGTTATCCACCTTAGTTTTCTGATGCCCCTGAAGACACGCCTTAACTTTCTAGTCAATTCCACAAGCAATTTCTGAGATATATGCTGGATAGTAGCTTGAATGCAAAAATTTAACCAAAATTCTAAGTTAAAAGGGGTCATAATTTTTAATATATTCCATCAAGTGTTATCTTCTTTTATAGCATGATACCTCTAAAAATATTAAAGATGTTTCAAATCAATCCCATGCCTGGACTCTGAGATATAAGCATGAAAGTACCTTGCATGCAAAACTTCAACCAAAATTTCTAAGATAAACAAGAGGTCCATGATGGCCCTAAATCGCTCACCTGAGATAAATAGGTTGACCAAAGGAACATCTGTACCAATTTATTTTAAAATCTGGCCAGTAGTTTTGAAGAAGATGATTTTTAAAGTTTTCATTTTTTTTTTCTTTTTGTTGCCATGGCAACCAGAGTTCTATATGGATCAAGTTTATTTTAGCAACTTTTGTGAAGGTTGACCCAAGGATCATTCCTGCCAAATTTAATCAATTTCTGTCCCGTGGTTTCAGAGGAAATGTTGATTAAAGTTTTCCCAATATACATATAAAGCAAATAAGCCTCGCCCCTGGCGGCCATGTTTTTTACGGTTCGGAAAAATTTTAGCAACTTTGGTAGAGGTTGACCCAAGGAACATCTGTACCAATTTATTTTAAAATCTGGCCAGTAGTTTTGAAGAAGATGATTTTTAAAGTTTTCATATTTTTTTTTCTCTTTGTTGACATGGCAACCAGAGTTCTACATGGATCAAGTTTATTTAAGCAACTTTTGTGAAGGTTGACCCAAGGATCATCCCTACTAAGTTTAATCAAATTCTGTCCAGTGGTTTCAGAGGAGATGTTGTTTAAAGGTTTCTCTATATACATATAAGGCAAATAAGCCCCGCCCCTGGCGGCCATGTTTTTTTACGGATCAGAATAATTTTAGCAACTTTGGTAGAGGTTGACCCAAGGAACATCTGTACCAAATTATTTTGAAATCTGGCCAGTAGTTTTGAAGGAGATGATTTTTAAAGTTTTCAAATTATTTTTCTTTTTGTAGCCATGGCAACCAGAGTTCTTCATGGCTCAACTTTATTTAAGCAACTTTTGTAGAGCCTCACCCAAGGAACATTCCTGCCAAGTTTCATTAAATTCTGTCCAGTGGTTTCAGAGGAGATGTCGTTTAAAGCAAATTGTTGACGACACACGACGACGGACGACGGACAAAGGGTGATTACAAAAGCTCACCTTGAGCACGTTGTGCTCAGGTGAGCTAAAAAGGGGCCACAACTTGTAATATATTCCATCAAAAGTTATCTACTTTGATAGTATGATACTCCTATATATATTAAACATGTTTAAAATCAATCGCATGTCTGGATACTGAGATATTCACATGAAAGTAACATGCAAACAAAACTTTAACCAAAATTTCTAAGTTAAAAAGGGACCATAATTTATAACATATTCCGTTAAGAGTTATCTACCATGAAAGTATGATACCCCTAATCATATTAAAGATGTTTCAAATCAATTGCATGCCTGGATACTGAGATATAAGCATTAGAGTATCTTGCATGCAAAACTTTAACCAAATTTTTTAAGTTAAAAAGGGACATAATTTGTAATATATTCCATCAAGAGTTATCTACCTTGGTTGTCTGATGCCCCTAAACATATTCATAAACTTTCAAATTAATACCATGAATGGTTATTGAGATACAAACTAGATAGTCACTGGCAAGCAAAACTTTAACCAAATAATCTATTGCATGCAAAACTTTAACCAAAATTTCTAAGTTAAAAAGGGGACATAATTCATATTAAATTCCATCAAGAGTTATCTACCTTGGTTGTCTGATGCCCCTGAACATATTTATAAACTTTCAAGTCAATACCATAAATGGTTATTGAGATATAAGGTTGATAGTAACTTGCACGCAAAACTTTAACCAAAAGCTGCAACGCCAACGCGGACGCCGACGCCAGGGTGACTACAATAGCTCTCATATTCTTTGAATAGTCGAGCTAAAAATGCATACATCTTATCCAAATATGCTTATAGTTTACCAAATATTTTAAGTTAAGAACTGACTAAAAAATCCAATATTTGAAAATTACAAAATATCAAATAATATCTATTGGAGTCTGATCTTTTTTCATGCTGGCTACAAATTGAACAAAATTTTACCAAATTGAATCAGTTGTGGTAAATTTAATCAGATTTCATATTCTAGTAAGGTTTATTTATGCTCTTTATGTTAACTTCTAAATTAAACCAAGTTATGTGACCTTGACCTAAGGATCCCATGTAGCAAGTTATTTCCAAACAAAACCATACACAACTATAGCTGGGACACAATTGCTTGCCCATACTAACACACAGACAGACACACACAGACAGGTGTAACATCAAATGCATGTCACAATTGCAAAAAGCAGCTTATGATGTATTGTCCTCAGGATCATTTAAAGATTAAACTTTATTTATTTTACTCTGATATGGAAACATCAGTTGTCACAACTTATATTTATCACTCTCGATGGCTCTGGCAGTGTATGTGATCATGTGCCAAATTATTTTAAAACACAATAATACACAACAAAGTAACAGCCAGGACACGATTGCTTTCACATTTTAAGGTCAACAAAGTGCTGAGACCTTGACACACACCTCGTTGCAAGCAATAGAGCAATCTATGAATTAAAAGTTTTCTATCTTTTGGTTAAAAGTTAAGAAAAACCAAATATCAAACAACACTGCTGGCTATATTTTACATTTATCAAAATCAAGATGCCTTCAAACAACACTATCCCCCATCTGAGCAGGTCAGATGTCAAATAATTGATGCCAATTGAATGTTATTCATGAGTGGAGAAAGTATGTTAAATATATAGTTTGTTTGTTGGGTTTAACGTCCCAACGACAGTATTTCAGTCATTTGGAGACGATGTCTACCTGAGATAGATATAGTGCTGCAGTATCATGCTGGCATAATACCACACCTGGTCACATTATCCTGACACCAAGCCAACCAGTCCTGCAACAACCCTTATATGCTGAGTGCCAAGGCTGACCTTAAAAAATTTGTTGTTTGGAGTTACCCGAACGACTCACAAAATCGCCATGACTCAACTTTTTTTTTGGCCTTTCCAACTGTCTGATTTTTTTTCTTTGCCTAGATCAATCATATATAGCAGTTGCAAATAAGGAACTCTTACACAACAGGTAATGTCCAGGTGTATAGCTGCTATAAATCCAAACTCAAACAACCACTAACACAAAACTCTTTTAAGTTTTGATAAGCACCATCTCAAAGAAGCTGTCCCAGACCGCACATTGGCTTGTGTCAATTTCACACCCTTTGAACTCTACCGAGCACTGCAGTATGTTAATTTCTTTCAGTGTGTAGAGTGGATGTCACTCAAGGTGAAACTGAAATCAGTGGAGGGGGCACAGAGGAGTGCATTTGGTGACACTTTTGCAAGCATTCTTTTCAGGATAATTAATACACAGACTTCTACAAATCTACGCATCCTGTTGAAAAATATGAGACACCATAGCCCTCTGTGCCGGCAACTTTGTACAGGCCATATCTCGGAGACCGGAGGACATATCTTTACAAAACTTCATATGATTATAGTCCTCAATATGTAGTGGTGTCTCCCAGACTTTTGTAAATGGGGGTTCCTGGGGGTCAGACCCCACCCCTTCAAAGATGGCTTTTTGCATAAAAAATGTATTTTGGTTAATGTTCCAAATTTTCAACCTTGAATCATATATTTTTTCCTCATATTTAGAAGAATTGCAAGGTACTACTTTGGTGTCCCCATCCCTTCATTTTACTTATGACCTTATATCTCAAAAACTGTTCAGATCCCTATCCCTAAACCATATATATTCTTGTTCCTCATAATGAGATGGATTGAATAGCACTTATTTTATGTTCACATGGGTCACCAAGGGGTCAGTCCCCACTCCATCAATTTTACTTACTACCTTATTTCTCAGTAACCATTTGTGTATGACTGTCTGAGGAGAAACTTTGTTTGGGAGACTTAGTGACAGTTCACTGTGACAACTATATTATTACTTGTTTAATTTTTTTGTCACATAAACACATATATGAGAGACAGCAATATTAGTTTAAAATCCATAGTAGTTTTTACTAGGTAAAATTATTCTGAATTAATGGTAATGTGAATCAATGATACTGCTATTCTGGATATCTTATCCCATCTTATAAGAGGGTCAAAGCATAACCCACAGATTAAGGGAGTGAGAAAAGGGTCCCATCTTATAGACGAATAGTCTTATAGGCGAGTTTCTATGGTATTTTTTTAATATACCAAGTATTTGATTAATCATGTGGTATGTTCACATTAGTAGTATTATTTTCCATAATTATTGTGTCAGATGAAAAACAAGAGGGCCAAGATGGCCCTAAATCGCTCACCTGAGAAAAGTATCTTTCATTGCCTGTACAAAACAGACTGCTTTAGAATTAAGATGATGAGGTGAAACAATGTTCAGGAATTTTCTGACCCCATCCACAAAAGATATCATCATGACAAACATTCTGCCAAAGTTTGAGGATGATTGGACCAAAAATGTTGCCCTCAGAGTATAAACAAGATTTTTCTAAGATTTGAACTACTGACCTACATGAAGATTGGATCAAAATTGTGGCCTCTAATGTGTAAACAAGATTTTTCTAAGATTTGACCTACTGACCTACTTTTTGATCCAACCTGACCCATTTTTGAAAGGGTTCAAGATATCATCAAGAAAAACATTCTGACCAAGTTTGAGGAAGATTGGATCAAAATTGTGGCCTCTAGTGTGTAAACATCAAAATTGTTGACAAATTGTGGCCTCTAGTGTGTAAACAAGATTTTTATAAGATTTGACCTACTGACCTACTTTTGGATCCAACCTGACCCATTTTTGAAAGGGTTCAAGATATCATCAAGAAAAACATTCTGACCAAGTTTGAGGAAGATTGGATCAAAATTGTGGCCTCTAGTGTGTAAACATCAAAATTGTTGACAAATTGTGGCCTCTAGTGTGTAAACAAGATTTTTATAAGATTTGACCTACTGACCTACTTTTTGATCCAACCTGACCCATTTTCGAAAGGGTTCAAGATATCATCAAGACAAACATTCTGACCAAGTTTGAGGAAGATTGGATCAAAAATGTTGCCCTCAGAGTATAAACAAGATTTTTCTAAGATTTGACCTACTGACCTACTTTTTGATCCAACCTGACCCATTTTCAAAAGGGTTCAAGATATCATCAAGACAAACATTCTGACCAAGTTTGAGGAAGATTGGATCAAAATTGTGGCCTCTAGTGTGTAAACAAGATTTTTCTAAGATTTGACCTACTGACCTACTTTTGGATCCAACCTGACCCATTTTCGAAAGGGTTCAAGATATCATCAAGACAAACATTCTGACCAAGTTTGAGGAAGATTGGATCAAAATTGTGGCCTCTAGTGTGTAAACATCAAAATTGTTGACGGACGACGGACAATCAAGTATCCCAAAAGCTCACCCTGAGCTATGCTCGAGCGAACTAAAAAAATCTATCTACCTACCCACCTAAAAAAATGTGGGTCGGTAACTCCAAACGAAGAATTTTTTAAGGTTAGCCCAAGCAAGTGAGCTATAACAGTACCATTTTTCACGACTTTCATATGTTGCAGACAGGGATCGAACCCATGACCTCCCACATCCGAGGCAGACACTCTAACCACTCGGCCACCGGGGTCAGTCAAATATTATAGACTATATATAGTAATGAAGTAATGTTCAAAACAAAACAAGAAGGCCATGATGGCCCTGAATCGCTCACCTGATTAATATTGCCTTCATTGCCTTTTCTAAAACAGCAAAATAACCTTAATTGAAAATAAAACTGTAAAAAAATCAAGTGACCCCAAGAGCCATGATTTGAAAACTTGGCTCAGGACCACAAGGCCATGTTACATACCAAATATCTAAACCCATGTTCTTATGGTTTCTGAGAGGGATATCTTTTAAAATCTTTCCTATGTAAGTCTATATAAAATCAAGAGACCCCTTGGGTGGGGCCAATTTTGATCCTAGGGCCATGATTTGATCAAACTTTTTAGATGTCCATAGGGCAATAATACGCAATAAATATCTAAACTCCATGCCTTGTGGTTTCTGAGGAGAAGATTTTTCTAGATTTTCCTATTTAAGCCTATGAAAAAATCAAATGACCCCTGGGGCGGGGCCAATTTTGACCCCAGGGTCATGATTTGAACAAACCTGGTAGATATTCATAAGGTCATGTTACACACTAAAGATCTTAACTCCACAGCTTGGGTTTGAAAATTTTTTTTTTTTTTTTTTCTTATATAAGTCTATGTTAAATCAAGTGACCCCCGGTGCAGGTCCAATTTTGACCCCTGGGCCATGATTTGAACAAACTTGGAAGAGATCCATTAGATAATGCTACAAACCAAATATCTAAACTCCAGGCCTTGTGGTTTTTAAGAAGAAGATTTCCCTGGTTTTTTTCCTTTACAAGCCTATATAAAATCAAGTGACCCCTAGGGCCGGGCCAATTTTGACCCCAGGGCCATGATTTTAACAGGCCAGGCCAATTTTGACCCCAGGGCCATGATTTTCACAAACTTGGTAGAGATCCACTAGACAATGCTACCCGCCAAATATTTAAGCTCCAGGCCTGATGGTTTCTAAGAAGATTTTCCTATTTTTTTTTCCTATATAATCCTATGTAAAATCAAGTGATCCCTGGAGATTTAAAGGAAATTGTTGATGCCAGACACACACACCAACAACGTTGTGCTCAGGTGAGCTAAAAATATCACAAAGCGATGAAATATTATATAGGACCAGTTTATCATTGAGTTTTGGCTTCGTGTGTAGATTTGAACACTGTGTTTCACCTATCAATATTGTGTTTCATCAGAATCTGAGGCAGGTATGGATATGATTGTTTTTCACAAAGTGTCAATCTTTCTCAAATGCACTATATGGTTTGAGGCAAAGTCAAGTTAAGCATTTGATCAGGTAGATCATTATTTTATTGGTGACCCATGTGAACATCAAAGATGTACCATTCAATCCATCTGATCATGAGGAACAAGAATATATATAGTTTATGGGTGGGGATCTCAATGGTTTTTGACCCCCCCCCCCCTCCCACTACACTACACTACACTAAAGAAGTACCATTCCCTTGAAGTACCTGACCCCTAGGTAACCTATGTGAACAAAAAAGAAGTACCATTCAATCTATCTCATCATGAAGAACAAGAATATATATGGTTTAGGGGTGGGGATCTGAACAGGTTTTTAGATATAAGGTCATGAGTAAAATTCAGGGGGTGGGGCCTGACCCTTTGGTGACCCATGTGAACATAAAAGAAGTACCATTCAGTCCATCTCATCATGAGGAACAAGAATATATATGGTTTAGGGGTGGGGATCTGAACAGTAGATAGATAAGGATATGATTCAAGCTTGAAAATTTGAAATATTTAACCAAAATACATTTTTTATGCAAAAGGCCATCTTTGAGGGGGTGAGGCCTGACCCCCAGGGACCCCTCATTTACAAATGTCTGGGAGGCACCACTATATGTGCACCCCTCTGTGCCCCCCTCCACTGATTTCAATTTCACTCTACACACTAAAAGAAATTAACATACTGCAGTGCTCAGTAAAGTTCAAAGGGTGTGAAACTGACAGAAGCCAATGTGTGGTTTCCTAGTGAACACTGGGACAGCTTCTTTTAGATGCCACTTATCAAAACTTAGAAAGAGTTTTGTGTAAGTGGATTTATAGCAGCTATACACCTGGACGTTACCTGTTGTGTAAGAGTTCTTTTTTCGCAACTGCTATATACGATTGATCTAGCTAAAGAAAAACAATCAGACACTTGAAAGGCCAAAAAAAAGTTGAGTCGCAGCTATTTTCGTGAGTGGGTCGGGTAACTCCAAACAAAGAATTTTTTAAGGTCAGCCTGAGGGTTGATGAGGGTTAGCCTTGGACTTTTGATTTATAGGACCTGGTACATATTACAAACACAAAACCTTGCTTGAGGCATTAATAATAACAAGCAGTCCTCCCTTACTGATCAGGAAACTAATATTTTACCTGAAATAAATTCCCTTCCCAAAGAAGCCCGTGCTACTAAGCCTCTGGTCCAGGCCTTCCTCACAAATTGTTTCCTTGTCCACACTGGTTCCATGGTACAGGTAGCGTGCTTTCAGTTGGAAATCTAAAGTGTTAAAAACTTCCATATTAGGAACTTATTATTATTAGGAACATAAGATACATAATAGCCGGAGTGTTAGAAGTCTAAATACTGTAAGTAATGAAAAAAGCTGACTTCCATGTGGCTAATTTTTTTAAACAAGAGGGCCAAGATGGCCCTGAGGATGCTCACCTGAGAAATATTGACTTCATTACCAGCACAAGTTACTGTACTAGAGCTATCACTGAAGGTGATTAATACCCCCACAAAATGCTTTAATACAGGAGAAGCCAGATTCCAGGTGGAGCATAGATAAGAACCTGATACAGAAATTCGTAGACTTTTTCACTCATTCTTTCAAATATTTGCATAGTGTATTCATGTTGGTGTCATAATAAATGTCTATCTCTTCTGTATCGCTAAGTGTAAAATTGTAGTCGTAAAGATTATTTTTGTTTGTTTAATATGTGATTGCATTACCATAGTAACACTTCAGCACCCCTGTCTATTATTTGGTCAGATATTTAAAAGTATATGTCTCTTAAAAATAGGAAAACACGTCCTAATTTCAAAAAAAAAAATCTTTATAATGAACTTATATATTCTGTTATCAACATAAAAAAATCTGATCTCATTTTGACATTATTTTGCGAAATAATACCAATTTGAATACTGACGGTTGTCACGTTCGCTATGTAATAATGGATGTCAAGGACTGGACGGAAATTCGTGCAAACATTAATTTTGCAATTATTTAGGAAAGACACCAACGAAAACGTTTAAACTACTAGAACAAACTAGAGGAAAGGGGTCAGTTAGCCGGGAACTTGTGTTTAAATGACAAAGGTCATTTTAGGAATGCCGTTGAAAGCAACATCCATGACGTCAATCTGCAGTGCCTTGAAGGGTGATAGATGACTGACCTTGAACTGACCGGTGTAGGCTAAGGAACAGTGCAAACTCATTCTTGAATATAATCTGAACATTGAAAAGGTATGTAATGTTTTAATATTTTATCTTATGTGTTAATGACTTCAATTTACATATGATTACACTATAACAACTCAGACCCCAATTTAGGCAATGGAGATTGAAAATACTAAAATGTATTTTTCATTTTATATGACATTATCTTAAGTTTCAAATAAATTACACAAATGTAAACAAGAGGGCCATGATGGCCCTGAATCCCTCACCTGAGTACCATTGCTTCAACTGATGTCAAGGTTTTTAAACAGACAAGGATTCTGATATAACTTAATCTAAAACATTTTACCCCTGACAATACTACACACCAAATATCTAAGCAATGGGCCATATGGTTTCAGAGAAGACTTGGGTGCAGGGTCAATTATCACCGTAGGGCCAAGACTTTGAAAATCTTTGTAATGAACCATTAGATGCTACTACATACCAAACATCTTAGCTCTAGGCCTTATTGATTCATAGAAGAAGATTTTTTAAGATTTTCCTATTTAACTCTATGTAAAACAAGTGACCCCTGGTGTGGGGTCATTTATCACCATTGGGCTATGATTTGTACAATCTTGGTAGTGGCCCATAAGATGATGCTACATACCAAATATCTAACCTCTAGGCCTTATGGATTCATAGAAAAAGATTTTTTAAGATTTTCCTATATAACTCTATGTAAAACAAGTGACCCCTGGTGCGGGGTCATTTATAACCGTAGGGCTATGATTTGTACAATCTTGGTGGTGGCCCATAAGATGATGCTTCATACCAAATATCTAAGCTCTAGGCCTTATGGATTCATGGAAGAAGATTTTTTAAGATTTTCCTATATAACTCTATGTAAAACAAGTGACCCCTGGTGCGGGGTCATTTATAACCGTAGGGCTATGATTTGTACAATCTTGGTGGTGGCCCATAAGATGATGCTTCATACCAAATATCTAAGCTCTAGGCCTATGGATTCATGAAGAAGATTTTTTAAGATTTTCCTATATAACTCTATGTAAAACAAGTGACCCCTGGTGCGGGGTCATTTATAACTGTAGGGCTATGATTTGTACAATCTTGGTGGTGGCCCATAAGATGATGCTTCATACCAAATATCTAAGCTCTAGGCCTTATGGATTCATGGAAGAAGATTTTTTAAGATTTTCCTATATAACTCTATGTAAAACAAGTGACCCCTGGTGCGGGTCATTTATACTTGGGCTATGATTTGTACATCTTGGTGGCCCATAGACAATGCTTCACATTAAATATCTAAGCTCTAGACCCTGCAGTTTTGCAGAAGAAGATTTTTAAAGTTTGCATTTTTATAATCTATTTTTAGCTCCTGTGACCTAATTATGCAATGGACCAGAACCATTTATACAACTTTAGTAGAGGAACATTCCTGCAAAATATTTTTCAAATTGGCCAAGATGTTTAGGAGGAGATGTTGTTTGAAGCAATTGTTGACGCCGGACGCACGCACGCACGCACGGACGACTGACGCCAGACAAAAGGCGATCAGAAAAGCTAACCTTGAGCATGTTGTGCTCATGTGAGCTAATAAAAAAAGACAACAACAGTAAAATAAGTTAATTGATGTGTGTTACTGGGTCTAATAATTGATAATCGTATCCACATAAATATGCAGTACGCTAGAATTTTCAAAATCCATCGTACCAAAAACGGGGGAAAAATCCGTGTATGCAACAAATTTCAGTTCTGTCAGTACCGATATTCTGTAGCTGTTACGTCTAGAGTGCATAAAAAATGAGATTTATCGGCTTTTATTAATGGAAACCATAGGTATGTACCGATATAGCGCGGACAATGCCGAGTACTGTAGTTACGATTGAATGTATCATTCAAGGGAAGTCACTCTCAAATGCGCAAATATGGCGAAGCATTCAGAAATTACTAATTATTTTCACTATTCAAAATCGCAGTCACCGCCTGATGTGCTGCACAAACAGGCAAATGAATTCGTTGCAGCGTTACTGGAAGATATCATCAAATCAGTTGTAGCACCAAAAACACACAACCACACAAATAAGTTGGCATAATACGCGCCCGAAAATGTGATAAACTAAAATCGCTGACATCGAGGTGATTGATAACCACGTGCAGGTAGAAATGTTGTACATGTGTACTTATACTTAAATGTTTTCAGTGTCAACAAATTGTAATTTAACTTGTTACTTGCTTGTTTTTTTAAGAAAGAAGTATGAGTTAAAACTATAATTTAGAAATAGAGATCGATTATTGTATCATAGTTGACGAGATATAATTTTGGAGATCTCCTTGTAAAAACAGAACAAAAGGGACAGAACAAAAGTGCTAAAAATGAATTTATTCACTTTTTAGTTTATTCGTAGTAAATCCTTTGCTTGCACTTTTTTATCAAACTAAAGCTTACTCTCTGAGGACAAATTTAACAAGAAATGTATATAAGTCTGCTCTTTCAGAATACATTGACTTATTTTCAACACTTGATTACATAGAACACATATGAAAGTCATGTGACCTCTTCATGCAGATGAAGGATTGTCCATAAACTTTTGCGAAATATATTTAAAAAGATACAGATTTTTATAAAATGAAAAAAATAATACTATTTTCATTATAAAAAAGTGTAACATGTTTGTCTTTAGAATATGAAATTAAAAGTGTTTGTGATTAACATTGTGTTCTCTCTATTGTACAAGTGGTACTGATGGAAGTTGGTTGCAGGTACTGATATGTTTTGATTTTAATCAGTACCGTACTGATTGGATAAAAAATTATCTGGAGCACTGCTTCAGAAATGAAGATGCTAGAGTGCAAACAAACTAAAATCTGGCATTTTTTAATATTAAAAGGGACATTTCTCCTGTCCCTAATAGGCTTATAACAGCCATTATCAATCTTGGCCAAGAGATGATGGTTATAAATATTGTCATAAAGTTTGAAGATGATTGCTTAAGAAATGAAGATGCTAGAGTACAAACAAACTGAATATTGGCAATTTATAACATTAAAAGGGGCGTAACTCCTGACCTAACAGGCCGATATCAGCCATCATTGAACATGACCAAGGGATTATTGTAATATACATTGTCATAAAGTTTGATGATGATTGCTTAAGAAATGAAGATGCTAGAATGCAAACATTGTGAAATCTGGCTTTTTTCAATATTAAAAGGGGTATAACTCATGACCTACATGTATCAAGTCGATATCAGCCATAATAAACTTGACCAAGAGATTATGGTAATAAACATTGTCATAAAGTTTGATGATGATTGCTAAAGAAATGAAGATGCTAAAGTGCAAACAAACTGAAAATTGGCGTTTTTTAATATATAAAGGGGACTAACTACTGACCTAATTGGGCGATATCAGCCATAATCGAATGAGGCTGAGATATTATAGTAATAAACATTGTCATAAAGTTTGAAGACGATTGCTTAAGAAATGAAGATGCTAGAGTGCAAACAAACTAATTGAGGACGACAGACGGACATCCATCGATCCTTATAGCTCATCCTGAGCACATGTGCTCAAGTGAGCAAAAAAAGCAAAGGAAAGATAATTAAACAAGAGGGCCATGATGGCCCTGAAACACTCACCTGAGTACCATTGCTACAACTGATTACAAGGTTTTTAAACAGACAAGAATTCTGATATAACTCAATCTTAAACATTTTAGCCCTGACAATACTACACACCAAATATATAAGCACTGGGCCTTATGGTTTCAGGGGAGAAGACTTAGTGCAAGGTCATTTATCTCCAAAGGGCCACCATTTTGAAAATCTTGATAATGAACCATTAGATGATACTACATACCAAAAATCTAAGCTATAGGCCTTATGGATTCATTGTAGAAGATTTTTTTAAAGATTTTCCTATATAACTCTATGTAAAACAAGAGACCCCTTGTGCGGGGGCATTTATCACCATAAGGTCATGATTTGTACAATCTTGGTAATGAACCATAAGATGATGCTACATACCAAATATCTAATCTATAGGCCTTATGGATTCATAGAAGAAGATTTTTTAAAGATTTTCCTATATAACTCTATGTTAAACAAGTGACCCCTTGTGCGGGGGCATTTTATCACCATAGGGTCATGATTTGTACAATCTTGGTAATGAACCATAAGATGATGCTACATACCAAATATCTAAT
>CM037789.1:4779874-4829874 GCA_021229015.1 Solen grandis
AGGCATGAAAGATAAAGTTTGATATCAGTTTAAAGTATGAAATATTCCCCTAGACTTTGCTGTAATGGCTTACATAAAGTTGTGTAAAACATAAAAACCTGAAGTCTTGTGAATTGTGTGCACCCTTCTCAAAAATGAAAATAGAAGTTGAATAAATGCACACTTTACATGGTACTTGACACTCATTGAAACTGCAAAACTTTTCTTTTGTTGAAGATTTTTATCATTAACCTGTCAGTACTGTGTTTTGTCCTCAGGTAGGAAGGGAGAAAATGGAGACATGGGTCGGCCAGGAACACCAGGGCTTAAGGGAATGGATGGACTGAATGGAGAACCAGGCTTGTTAGGTGAGTACCAGAACATATGTTGCTATAGGAACATCATTAAGGTAAGACAGTGTACTTTTCATGAATGTCTTCTTTCCAAGTCTTGGAAAGGTTGAAGATGTCTATCCTGAAAATGATTGAATTATGACAAATTGTATGAAAGTAGGCATATAAATAGTTTGGATAAAGGCTGTGATGGAAATCCAGTTATTGCAATTCTAATCATTATAAAGATACTTCATTGCCCAGAGATCTTTTGTAAATCATAGGACAATACATGATAGTATGCATTTGACTGTGTGCATATGTAACACAAGCTCGCAGATGACATTGTTCCAACATATAATCCAGGTGCTGCAGGAGAGGATGGTTACCCAGGGTTATCAGGTCAACCTGGTCTGAAAGGAGAGTCAGGAGAGCCTGGTGACATTGGTTTCCATGGTGAGGATGGTGCTGTTGGAAAGCCTGGGTTTAATGGCGTGAAGGGTCTCCAAGGAGATGATGGTGTTGACGGGTTTGATGGACGCCCAGGACCCCCAGGCAAGACTGGCCTTCCAGGCTTTAAGGGTGCCAAGGGCAACACGGGCATCTCCATCAAGGGAGAGTTCGGTAAGTGGAATCCCTTTCTACACCAAGCACCATTTCTTGGTCTGTATTTTTAGACACCGTTGTTTTCTTAATTCATAAGAAAATGCATGATTTTGATATCTTTCATATCCCTAGCACCATGGTCACACTTAGACTTCAAATGTCATGATGCTTGATTTGCTTGTACATGTTATGAATATGATATTGATAGCAAAATTCTCAATTTATTTGGCAGTAAGAAAAAAGGAAAAGTAGAGATAATATTTAAGTAAGATAAAGTTTAAAATTTGTGAAAGATATTTAAATCTTTTTTTTGTTTCAGGTTAAGATCTAGCAAGGTTTCATATGAGAGAGTATGTTTGTTTCAGGTTTACCAGGTTTCCCTGGCCCCGATGGAAAGGACGGTTTCCCTGGAGAGGAAGGACCTAGTGGGCCCCCAGGTGACATGGGACTGACAGGTGCGTGGAACATGGTGGTATATAATATACCACAGACTTCTGTAATGTACTCAAGCACATTATTTTCTCAAAAATTCAGCACACCTTACACAATGCCAAGCCCTCAGGCCATGCTGACTTGGGGATTATAAATCTTTAACAAAAAATGTACAAAAATGACAAATCTTAAGATTGATGTGAGTAAGTGATTATAATATGCATGTCCATTTGTAATTAGTAAACATATTTAGTTAAAATATTTAAACAACCTAATTTTCAGTCACATGTTTATTATATTTTTATAGTAAGGAAAATGAAAAAAAATGGTAGCAATTTTAGTTTCGAAAAAAAAAAAGTCATTTTTATCCTGAATGATGATTGATTCAGGAATGAAGGGATTTAAAGGGGATCGTGGCCTTGACGGTTTTGACGGAGAACCAGGTCGCAGTGGCTTTCCAGGGAGGAAGGGCGCATTTGGAAGTGATGGTGTTCCTGGTTTCCCAGGTCTCAAAGGAGAAAGGGTGTGTGAACTATTGACTTCCATTAAACATTTACCAAATGAGGGTATTTTCTGGACAGGTTTTTCAGTTTTTATTCTTTTTTGTTGATGTGTGTATAATTGTTCAATAATTGTTCAAGTAAGTGTGGTTTAGTTTTCAGGAACTAAGAAAAAGTAAAGATATAATTACAAAATTTGTAGCAATTTACACTTGTGTATTCAGCTGATTACAGTGGGAATTGTCTCCTGTGACAATATTACATGTTTGTGATATTTTCCTGCAAGTGTTATATTTTAAATACATATTTTCATTTTCAAATATTGGGATTGTCCAGTTATTAATGCAAGCGTACATTTTTATAAAAGTTATCATTTTTAGCTCACCTGAGCACATGTGATCAGGATGAGCTATTAGGATCGATGAATGTCCGTCCGTCCGTCCGTCCGTCGTCCACAATTAGTTTGTTTGCACTCTAGCATCTTCATTTCTTAAGCAATCATCTTCAAACTCTATGACAATGTTTATAGCCATATTCTATTGGCCAAATTCGTTTATGGCTGATATCTGTCAATTAGGTCAGGAGTTATGCCCCTTTTGATATAAAAAGAAAATGTCATACTGTACACACAGTCAGATTAGGCGCAGCTACGTATAAGGCGCATCCTAACTTTCAGGGTAACTTATTTGAAAAAAAATCTCTTATTATTTCGTATGCGGCAAAATCTTGTTTTGAAATTTGTGCTGTCGTACATTTTGACAGACTGAAAGCTATCTGTACGTCACCGGGCTAATCATACGGTGAACCATTTTATTTACACATGGCATAAGATTACTGTTAGACCGTTACATTAACGACGGGTAGGATAAAGGTGACACATTTTCATAACATGACATTACTCAACTGTGTCCCAACATTCTAACACTGGGGACCATTGTCACCTGTCAAAATTCTTAACTAACAAACATTAAGTAACAATTGCCATTTGTCAAGTTTCTCTTATACATCATGAGGTCCCGTAAAATGAACTTATTTGTTTATATTGAAAATGGCTTCCATCAAGTTGTTTCAGTTTCTTACGATCATTTTATCATGAAATATACCAGTAGGATAACTAATAAGAACAAAAGCAATAATCTGGTATTGTTTATCAGGGTTTCGTATAGACTTTGTGGCATATTATCGTATTCATTGGCTTTCAGTATATCCATTTTCTGAGATCGTATACTGGTAAATTTCACTTCTCGGTGACAGAAAAAAGAAACCTGAAAAGCTGTATATCACCATATAAGGCGCACCCCTTCTATAAACTTGAATTATCTGGGAAAAAATGTGCGCCTAATCTGCCGGTGTATACGGTATTTCACTTTATTTGCACTCTTGCATCTTCATTTCAAAAGTTATCATCTTCAAACTCTATGACAATATTTATAGCCATATTCTTTTGGCCAAGTTCAATTATGGCTGATATCCGTCATTTAGGTCAGGAGTTATGCCCCTTTTAATGTTTAAATTTGTGTGTTTAAAGCCATGATTTTTCCGTCAAGTTTGACTTTGAATTTTGACCACAGGCACTGTTTCATTTGTAGAATTATAAATGATCTCATGGATTATGTATTCAGTACAACTATGCCATAATTTAGTAACTTGTACAGGCAATGAAGGCAGTTTTTCTCAGGTGAGCATCTTTAGGGCCATCTTCGTTTATCATATACTTTAAACTTTATAAATTGATTTTTTTTACAAGACATCATAGAAACCATCCATTCAAACGTGGCCAAACCCCTGTATCAGTTGCAGTGTAGAACTATTAATTTTTGAGGTGGACTTATTTTCATAGATTTTGTGCACAGCTTTATCCATGATTATCCATCCCAAAGAAATATATTTATTTAATAGACCTTACATTTTCTAGAGCATGATTCCACAAATATATAGCAACGAAATTAACATTTATACAGATTCCAAAATATTGAATGTCAATAAAAATTAAAGATTTCACAGTATTCTGTTCCATTCCCAGGGCAGAAACGGATCTCCTGGTGCACCTGGTCTCCCAGGTTTGCGTGGTGACAATGGGCCTGACGGTTTTGTGGGTGAGCCTGGTCGTCTAGGTGATCCTGGAGAGCCAGGATTTCGAGGATTTCCTGGAAACATTGGTCTGAACGGGCTTCCTGGTGAGGATGGTGAGAGGGGTCTGAATGGACTTCCAGGGTTGGATGGTGAAAATGGAGTACCTGGTATCATTGGGCCAGACGGGCAGACAGGCGAGAGGGGCATACCTGGCCTGGATGGCTTGTCGGGTGTGCCTGGGACTCAGGGAATGATGGGTAGGTCTAACAAACTTCAAAGTCATGAAATATTAAAGTATTTTTTTATAAAATAGCTTTATGCAATTTGTAAAAGTCTATGGAAGTCAGTTGCGGTATGGATTCTGCTGATATTAGATGTATGCTAGCAGTTTGTGTAACTGAAGATTGCTACAAATATACAATTTAGGGCTTAACTGAAATGCAGTAGTTTGTTTTTATTATGTCCATCTTATATCAGCTTCTAAGTTCACAAGCATTTTATGTGTTATTGCAATACTTTATAAAGTGTCATTTATGTTTCTAGTTTTTCTACTCTTCAAAATTTGTATCAAATATTTTTTTCTGATCTTACTAAATTTGTATGGATTGTAATAAAATTGTATGTTTAAATTTAGCCACTGTATATTGTAAATATAATTAAGTATATTTTTTCCAGGTGCAAAGGGTTATATCGGCTTCCCTGGTCTCCCTGGTGACGATGCTTTACCAGGTAAATATCCTGTCCTTCTTTATCAGTTATGCATTCATGGATAGGTCATCTGTCCAAAAACAACATCCCAAGCAAACCTATGTGTACTGATCACCATATACCAGTGTAGCTATTTCATGATCTTATGATTTAATTTGAATAATTCTGCAAGCATAAGATATTTACATACAACAGACTATACAAACTTGTCAAGGGTTACATATTTTGAACTTCACAAGAAAGAGGTTTTTTTTTCTTTTCTTTCTTTTTAACCAAATCAACATAATTATTCAAAGATGTCTGTTTAACCAATGGCATGTATATTATCTTTAATAAGAACTGCACTAAGGTCTAGTTGAAACATGTAGAGTCATTAGATCCAGAGTTTGAATCCCAAGTTGAGGGGTAAGAGCCAAACTAGGCTAAGTGTTTATATACAGTCTAACCCCAATTACTCCACCATCTCTCATTCAAATACCCGGCATCATTCGAAATACTTTGTTGGTCCCGATCACTCTCCTTCTTATTTCTATATAAAAATATCTGGGTTATTCAAATTTGTGCCATTCAAATACCTGGACTCATCCAAAAAGATTTTTTGGCCCAACAAACAATGGAAAGGCGCAAACGTCAATTAAATACCAAAATGGGTGGAGATGGCCGCTTACAGTTTGCATCAGTTGTTAATTGATTGGATGTTTGTCCAGTTCAATCATAAAGGTGATAGATACGCTGGTAAGTGTAACAGGCAGACCACTATTACATCGTTTTTCGAGAAGACGTTGATATAACGTTGATACAGTCATGTAGTTTCTTGTGGTTTAGTCAGACATGCTTAATGTTCATATATGTACTGAAGTATGTGTATATGCAGAAAAAAGATGAATGTTGGTAAATTAAATATCAGTTATCCATTGTTGTTTTTAAAACATGTAGTTGCTCGTGATTTATTCAGACCTGATAAATGTACATATATATATATTTATTATTGACGTATGCATTCATTATCTATGTATCGAAATCATTTGTGCATAAAAAGATGAAAGTTGTAAAATAAAAATTAATTATCTATAGTCGTTTTCATAGACATTACTTAATCATAACATATTTTAAAAGTGTACATTATATATTACATTCACTGCATGAAAAAAAAGTGGGTGGGATGGGCTTTTGTTTCAACGATTTACATGATTTTGGTTATTCAAATACATGCCTTACTCAAAATAAAACGCTAATCCCCAGGATTTCAAATAGCCGGGGTTCAACTGTATTTATATGCACTTAGCATAGTTTCACTGTCACCCCTCGAAATAGGCTAGATTCTTTCATGCTTTTTTTACAATCCAGGAGCCATGAAGAGGAAGGTAGTATAAGTTGTTACGAATTTGTTTTCAATTCTACATGAAAGAGATTAGCTTAACTAAATAAATACAGTCTCCCTTATTTTCTGAACAATAACTTAAGAGCAAATTCAGGATGACTGAAATACTTCAGTTTGCTTCAGTTTATTGTATAGCTTACCCATTCCAACTGTACTAATTAAAACTAGAAGAAGTTTTCAAATAATCTGATGCTTTGACAAACGATTGGTATATACTTATCCAGGACTGCAAGGTATGCGGGGTAATGACGGTGCCCAGGGTCTACCTGGTCTTGAGGGCAAGGATGGTATCTCTGGAGAACCAGGGCTCCAGGGTCTTCCCGGTAACAAAGGACAACGAGGTGATATTGGGTACTCTTTTGAGGGAGCCCGTGGCCCCCAGGGAGAGGATGGTCTACCAGGTCTGCCAGGTAAGCATGGACCTTGATCATATCTTGTCAAACTGGAACTGGTGTGCTCGATATGTCACTCAGGTGAATCTATGTGCTGATGTAGGAAATATTATCAACTGTGAAAAAAACATGGTTTCCTCATTCAATACACGTTTCATTATTATTATACCCCAAGATGGGAAGTTTATGGGAGCTATATTGGAGTCACATCCATCAGTTTGTCCGTTGATCAGTCCGTCAGTAGATGAGATTTGTCCTCCCTATTTCTCGGCTGTCTTTGGTTGGATTTTGATCAAACTTTACTAGATTAATAAGTACCAAGCCTTGTTGTCAACCCTATTTCTCAGCCACCTTTGTTCAGTTTAAGTTATATTTTTATTTAACTTCACAGCATTAATAAGTACTAAGCCAAGTTCAGCATTTCATCAGCTGCATTTTAAATGAGTTATGGCCTTTTATTATATTTATTGAAGATTTTTTGTCCCCTCTATTTTTTAGTTACTTTTCATTTAACTTTCGCAACAGGTATAAATACCGAGTCTACTTGCTCATATTGTAGCATATCATGCTTTGCTTCAGTTTTCATTGAATTATGACCCCCTTGCCATTTTTCTTGAATATATTTTATCTGCTCTTTTTTCTCAGCTACTTTTGGTCAGATTTTGATATATATTTCACATATCCTTGGCATGTCATGATCAGCTAAATTTTGTTATATCTTTTGAATATTTTTTGTTGGCCATACATGTATAAGTGTATCAGGGCTCTGCCTGGTTTTGATTTGTTATTTTTATCCTTCAACTTTAATCAAGACTGTCTGATACAGGATACAGTTACTGTGACAAAGCGGTATCTGAGTGTATAAATCACCTTTAGTGATACTTCTTGTTAGTCCTTCACAGATGTTTACACTAGAGGGGACTATAGGTTTGCCCTCAGTCAGTCTGTCCTGTCCGACCAGATGTCCGGAAATCTCGATCACATGTTCACTTAAAAAATGTTTAAGATAATATTATGAAACTAGGTATATGAACAGATGGCAATTTGGAGATTCTGCTTGTCACTTTGTTTTATTTTCTTGGACCATAATTTTGGTTGCTATGGTAATGGAAAAATTATGCACCTCACCGGTAGGAGATTAGTGTGTTGCGTGCAACACCAGTTATTTGTTTAAACCAAACTTTTAGAGGCTTTCATTTCACAGACTAGTCAAATGCTTGCCTGTATCAGTTTTGAACCTGTGGTAAGAAAATATATATTTTGATTGCTCAGTTCTTTATTTAAAAGGTTGTTCTTCTGAATGATATCCCTTGGTATTTAACAGATATATATAGACAGTGTCCAACAAATTCTCAAAAATTCTGGTAGCCCACTGGGCTACCAGATTTGGAAGCTGATAGCCCAGAATTTTGTTGACAAATTCTAATGTACAGCTGTGCTTAGACTCAGTCGGTCTTGACACAATTTATTTTATCAGGGTGAAGTTTACAGTTACAAAAAGCAGTGGGAGCAATTAAAATGTTAGAATCAATCAAAGACATCAGTAACAGAGAACTTTAGTTTAACCAGAAAAGCATCCATGTACTTATATGTTTATTATCAAGTAGAATGCAAAATTCTCAGGCCATTAATCCTACATGCATAAATATTACATTTTCCGAAAGCTTAGCCTTATGACATTAAACTACATCAGCAAAGGAAATATATGTTTTGCATAACATATTCACATATTAAAATCATATTGAAATGAAAAACAATATTTTCATTGTAAGAATTTCAAAGAAATGTATTTGAAATACACATGAATATATATATTTATTTTTTTTAGAAATTAACATGGCATACATGTTCTTGATATTAACATAAATACATAATTTATGGACACTTAAAGACCTACTTTACTAAACAGTAATAATAATTATGTACATAAAAATAATACTTCAACTTAAAGTAATGGAAAAAACATGTTAAAATAAAAAAATATATAAATAAATGAAATACTGTTTACTTTTTAGTCCCCTACCGGTGTTCACACCGGAGGGGACTATAGGTTTGCCCTCCGTCTGTCCGTCCGTCTGTCTGTCAGCTCAAATCTGAATCCTGCAATAACTTAATAACTAAGCAAGCTAACTTGATGAAACTTGGTAGATTATGCACGTCATTCTATTTTTGTTCTTCAAAAGGAAAAAAGGGAACTAAGCAAGCTAACTTGATGAAACTTGGTATATGACTAGATGGCAATGTGTAGATTATGCACGTCATTTTATTTTTGTTCTTCGACTAAAATTGTGATTGCTAAAGTAACGGAAATAGTGAAAATATGGCAAAAAATGGGATCCCGCGTTAACTAAGCAAGCTAACTTGATGAAACTTTCTATATGACTAGATGGCAATGTGTAGATTATGCACGTCATTTTATTATTGTTCTTCGACTAAAATTGTGGTTGCTATGGTAACGTAAATAGTGAAAATATGGAAAAAAACGGGATTGATTACCATATTGAGTCAAGGTGGAGCCGGTAGGGGACTTTATGTGTTGCATACAACACCAGTTACTTGTTGTCTTTAACCCCCACAACCTTGCTTAATGCTAAATAATACTAAGCATCTTAGACAAGGTAGAGAGAACATTGCACCATTCTTTTTTCATGAAGTATTTAAGTAAATGACTAGGTTTACATAGTCACCATTCTGAATGAATAGTTACCTTAATTACCAAACTGGATGAATAGTTACCTTAGCTACCATACTGAATGAATTGTTACCATAGTTGCCAAACTCAATGAATAGTTATTACCATACAGAAGTAATAGTTATCATATACTAAATGAATAGTTACCATCCTGAATGAATAGTACCTTAGTTGCCAAACTGGATAAATAGTTTCCATGCTGGATTAATAGTTATCATAAATACTATACTAAATGAAAAGTTACTGAATGAAAAGATACCATATAGACCTTATCAACTAATGATATTTGTTTTATACTAAACTAAAATGTGTTGGAATTCTTATGAGGGGAAACAAGAATGATGATTTGCATTGTTAATAGTTAAGTATTACTTACAGCATTGCAAAGTTGGTAGAAGTTGGGTGTCGTTACAGCCTTCTTTTGATATTGTGGGCAGGTTTACCTGGAGATAAAGGTGTGCCTGGATTGAATGGACGGTTTGGTCTAAATGGTATAAAGGGAGAACCAGGCTACAAAGGGCAACCAGGAGTCATTGGTCGGGATGGTCTGAGGGGACTTAGAGGTTTCCAGGTAAGTCTGAAAGTTCTTTGATCTTCTTGAATGCCCACCTGGGGTCTATACGTCAGATATGTCGCATCCTGCCCAACCCTACAAACCATGATTTCTTGAATAGGGGAAAGACACTCTCATGATCTTCTTAGGTGCTAAGTACTTGTCAAGCCCAGGTACTGCAGAGAAGGTTAAAAATAAGTCGTAAGAATTTGTTTCCCAGTTTGCGCAAATAGAAATCATGGGCATTGTGTCTAAAAATAGAAGAGAAAAATGACATGGTAGTTTGTGTTGTGAATATAGACAAAGAGGAACTGGAAATGTATTAATCATCAACATGGTTAGATTTGATATCAGAATGATGGCAGTTCAGCAGTTAAAATGTTTCAGTCTACAGAAATAGAAGAAAGTGGCTACTACTAGGTAGTGTAAAATAAAAGTCTAAGTAGATATGTGAATGTCATTTTTCTTGTAACAGGTCTGACACCTGGTTTCTTATTGTGATTGATAAAACCTGTTGAGAAATGGGTATTGCTATTGTATGATACACTCAGGAAAAAGGCTTTGTATTTCCAGGCTGTTTCCAATATAATACATATTGCAGTACTGGTCAAGCAATATGTTTCCAATATAATACATATTGCAGTACAGCAATATGTTTCCAATATAAAACATATTGCAGTAGTGGTCAAGCAATATGCAGTACAATACAATACAGGTAGAAAATGCCTGGAGTATGTCATCAGACATTTCAGTGACATGTTTTACATCAAGTAAACAACATTTTGATAATATTTCACATGATTTATGATAAGGTAAACAATGTTTAATACAGTGATCATGCGATTCCTTGAGTTCAGACGGGATCTGCAAAAAACCTCGAAGAATTGCTGTATTCAAGGAATTATTTATATGTAAAAATTCAATACACTTATATTAGTCCCCTACCGGTGTTCACACCGGAGGGGACTATAGGTTTGCCCTCCGTCTGTCCGTCCGTCTGTCCGTCCGTCCGTCTGTCCGTCTGTCCGTCCGTCTGTCCGCTCAAATCTGGATCCCGCGATAACTTAATAACTAAGCAAGCTAACTTGATGAAACTTGGTATATGACTAGATGGCAATGTGTAGATTATGCACGTCTTTTTTTTTTTGTTCTTCGACTAAAATTGTGGTTGCTATGGTAACGGAAATAGTGAAAATATGGCAAAAATGGGATCCCGCGATAACTAAGCAAGCTAACTTGATGAAACTTGGTATATGACTGGATGGCAATGTGTAGATTATGCACATCATTTTATTTTTGTTCTTCGACTAAAATTGTGGTTGCTATGGTAACGGAAATAGTGAAAATATGGCAAAAAATGGGATCCCGCGATAACTAAGCAAGCTAACTTGATGAAACTTGGTATATGACTAGATGGCAATGTGTAGATTATGCACGTCATTTTATTTTTGTTCTTCAACTGAAATTGTGGTTGCTATGGTAACGGAAATAGTGAAAATATGGCAAAAATGGGATCCCGCGATAACTAAGCAAGCTAACTTGATGAAACTTGCTATATGACTAGATGGCAATGTGTAGATTATGCACGTCATTTTATTTTTGTTCTTCGACTAAAATTGTGGTTGCTATGGTAACGGAAATAGTGAAAATATGGAAAAAATGGGATCCCGCGATAACTAAGCAAGCAACTTGATGAAACTTGTATATGACTAGATGGCATGTGTAGATTATGCACATCATTTTATTTTTGTTCTTCGACTAAAATTGTGGTTGCTATGGTAACGGAAATAGTGAAAATATGGCAAAAAATGGGATTGATTACCATATTGAGTCAAGGTGGAGCCGGTAGGGGACTTTATGTGTTGCATACAACACCAGTTACTTGTTTGTTGATACTTTTCATTAATTATTTGTTACATTTAACCTTTTATAGTACTTTTTATACATAGAATATGTTTAACCAAAAATAACACTAGCATAGTTTTCATTGTGAGAATTAAGTCAGAAATAAGTTCTTTTTTTACCGATAATTTGATTGAAACCCTTTGTTTTAGTTTGAGTATATGGCGGCGTTGCATATTTTTTACATTCTTGTTATAAACACTAAACATTATGCCATGGTTCTCCAAATTAATAATTACAGAGTAAAAGAACAACACACAAACTAAATCGGCACCTTTAATGACAAATGATTAATTATGCAGACCCGTCACAGTTCAAAACACGATCAGTAGGTGCAAAAATACATTTTACATGTTCGTGTTGATATAACAATTTGTACTCTCTGGGGGCTTGATGGTGTATGAAAACAAATACAAAACCATCTTGACCAAGGTTTTAATTACAGGGAAAGGTGGTCATAGGGCCGGAGTATGGTTGTCAAGGAGATGCAGTTATGTTTTGATATCGACTTCGAGGAATCGCATAGAAATTATATAGAATAAACTATCTTGGGAGCTCGAGAATTTCAAAATCGCATGTTTGAAGATTGCCCATAAATTTATTTAGAAAAAGAAGGGCTAAATCAACGGACTGGGTTTGTAGCTCGAGTCATCGCCAGTATTCAATAAACCGCCACATTGAGGAATCGCATAACCACTTTATATTTCTTCAGCTTAATGTTTTACTTGGTTTGATATCAATAGAAAAACTGTGATTAGTAAATATTTATCTTAAGACCAAAAGATTTTTGATTACCTAAAAAGAAGGGTCATTTCTTTCTAAAATCTAATGTTACATTCTATTTTTTGCACTATAATTTGTTTTAAATGATTATTTCTTCACCAAATGATACAGTCAATATAGACTATTTCGATACAATACATGTATTTTTTAAGAAGCATGTTGCAATAACTGGTATTTGTGAAAAGCCCTAGTCAGGAACATGTTCATCAAAGCCACAGTTTTTATGTGATTTTGTCCTTGAATGATTCTAAAAAGTAATATTTCCCTTTATACTCTAGCATTCACGATATTAGATCATGACATTGGTATATCTAGAAAATATCCAATTTGAAAGATTGACTCACAAATTTTCTTAAAAGGACAAAACAAAATAGGATACTAGAGAACATTTATTTGATTGGTTTACAAAGATGGTTTTATTGATAATAAATGTCTGTAGGGAGACCGTGGTTTGTCTGGTCTGCCTGGAATGGAGGGAGAGCAAGGAGACGATGGTCTGCCTGGAATTGTGGGTCTGCGAGGTATGGATGGTAACCCTGGCTTCGAAGGAATAGACGGAAAAGCAGGAAATCCAGGAGGAAAAGGTAAGTTAGGTTTACAATGACAAGATAAACCTGTACCATGTGTGGGGGACTTACAATGACATGATAAACCTGTACCATGTGTGGGGACTTACAGTGACAAGATAAACCTGTACCATGTGTGGGAGACTAACAGTGACAAGATAAACCTGTACCATGTGTGGGGGCTTACAGTGACATGATAAACCTGTACCATGTGTGGGGACTTACAGTGACATGATAAACCTGTACCATGTGTGGGGGACTTACAGTGACATGATAAACCTGTACCATGTGTGGGGACTTACAGTGACAAGATTAACCTGTACCATGTGTGGGGGCTTACAGTGACATGATAAACCTGTACCATGTGTGGGGGACTTACAGTGACATGATAAACCTGTACCATGTGTGGGGGACTTACAGTGACATGATAAACCTGTACCATGTGTGGGGGACTTACAGTGACAAGATAAACCTGTACCATGTGTGGGGGCTTACAGTGACAAGATAAACCTGTACCATGTGTGGGGGACTTACAGTGACATGATAAACCTGTACCATGTGTGGGGGACTTACAGTGACAAGATAAACCTGTACCATGTGTGGGGACTAACAGTGACATGATAAACCTGTACCATGTGTGGGGACTAACAGTGACATGATAAACCTGTACCATGTGTGGGGACTAACAGTGACATGATAAACCTGTACCATGTGTGGGGGCTTACAGTGACATGATAAACCTGTACCATGTGTGGGGGCTTACAGTGACATGGTAAACCTGTACCATGTGTGGGGACTAACAGTGACAAGATAAACCTGTACCATGTGTGGGGACTAACAGTGACATGATAAACCTGTACCATGTGTGGGGACAAACAGTGACATGATAAACCTGTACCATGTGTGGGGACTAACAGTGACATGATAAACCTGTACCATGTGTGGGACTAACAGTGATATGATAAACCTGTACCATGTGTGGGGGACAAACAGTGACATGATAAACCTGTACCATGTGTGGGGGACTTACAGTGACAAGATAAACCTGTACCATGTGTGGGGACTTACAGTGACATGATAAACCTGTACCATGTGTGGAGACTAACAGTGACATGATAAACCTGTACCATGTGTGGGGACTAACAGTGACAAGATAAACCTGTACCATGTGTGGGGGCTTACAGTGACATGATAAACCTGTACCATGTGTGGGGGACTTACAGTGACATGATAAACCTGTACCATGTGTGGGGGACTTACAGTGACATGATAAACCTGTACCATGTGTGGGGGCTTACAGTGACATGATAAACCTGTACCATGTGTGGGGACTAACAGTGACATGATTAACCTGTACCATGTGTTGGGACTTGGGGGACATGATATACATTTACCTGATGAGTTGGGCTTTACAGCTCTATTAAACATGGTACACTATGTACAGTCCATTCGCGATGGTACGAAGTAGCCCCGGGAAACGCATTTATTTAGTTCTATCGCGTATTTCATTCCATTGCATCTTTAATATCAAGATAAGCTGTACCATGTGTTGGGCTAACAGTGACATGATTATCTTTATATGTATTGCCGAAAACCATGTACTGTCGTACAGATTTAGTGTGATGTTTTTTATTATTTGATTCTCTATATTTTTCTCCTCACTCCCCTCTTTTCGCTCGCCATTTCCTACCCTGTTTTCCTCCCGGATGACCCGGGCCCTTCACAAGGTTACTAGGAAAAAATATCTAATAAAATTCTGATCCAGTTACCCCCCAGGTAAACTGGGTCCTTCACTGAATAACTCAGACTATTGCTATTAGATATTCAATGAAATTGTATTTGTAGTAGTCTTAGATTTATATGTTCATATTAACATGAAGTAGAATGGAATGACAAGTCAGACCTGGAGACCAATATTTATACTGCTGCTTATTAAGTTTTGAAATAAAATCACTCATTAATCTTTGTAACAAACAAACAAACTCGCTTGTAAGCTTTGTGTCAGTTTGCAACAACGTCACGGATGGCGTGCTAATACGCTGATTACAGAGTAAGCGACAGGTGTCACTCGGGTAGGTGTGAAAACTGACCAACACTTCGTTCGAACGCGTCATTAATCAGTTGTTAATTAGCAAATCGGACCATATACATACTTCGCTCCAGTGCATATTTCGTTCCATCCTATTCGTTCCATCGCATCTTTTTTACATTGAATAAAGAACAAATATTGCCGGGACCTGGCAATTACTTCGCATTACACCGTCATTTCGCTCCATTGCATTTCGTTCCATCGTGAATAGACTGTATTTGTAATTTGTCTCACTTTACATTTTTCATGTCCCCATAAAAGTCCCCATAAAAGTATGTACTTGATACATGTAATCAAACAATGAAAGTAAAGAAGTGTAAAAGAAATTAAAACTGAGTAGAAAACAGTTTTAGTTCAGTTGCAAAGAACATGGGATTTGCTTTGAGAAAACGGTCCTGTATTGCTTATTTGAACTTCTAATATTTGCAGTTTCTTCACCATATTTAGATCTGCTCATCTTCAGTATCAAAGATGAGTGCTTAAGGCCCCTTAAGTTTTTCAAAGCCATGTGTGAAAAACACTATCCCCTTAGATTGACCGAAACACCAGTACAGGGATCATTTCATCACTCATCCAAGTATACAGGACACACACTAACCAAAAATGATCAGTAATATATTGGTGTAGTTGTGTTTTATAAGACTGCTGTTGTTTTCTTACTCAGGCATGAAGGGGGTGGCAGGTGACCCAGGCCCCAGCAACTTCCATCGCTTGCCACCTGGGTTACGTGGTGACCCAGGCACACCAGGAAAGATAGGAGAGGTCGGAATGAAGGGAGAACAAGGTGAGAGACTGATTTTCAGTCATGTATTGCAGGGGTATTAAGGCAGTCTAGATCACTATGTCAATGAATTGATGATGCTCAGTGTGTTAATTTAGCCTTTATTAATGAGTTCTTCATATTGAATAGTGGTCGTGAGGGGTGGGGGGTGTCTTCAAGCAACTCAACATAGGCTCAGTAGATTTGGATGATTTATTGTACACATATATCTACAAAAAAATGGTTGATAACTTATAGTCTGAATGGATTAAGTCGATTTTTTGTAAACATGATTATATTTTAAAAAATGAAGGCAAAGTTTGACGTTTGGGGCAAAATAAGCAAATTTTTGACACAGTTATGACCCCTTTTCAACTCAGATTTTTCAAGAAATAATTGGTTGATCCATAACTCATCATAGAATCAACAATTATTTTAGTACACAGTCATGTAAATCAAGTTTATCTTAAAAGTTGAAGGCACATTTTAACTTTTGGCAAAGTCCTCAAGTTTTTACACAAAAATGGCCACTCTTCCACTCCTTGGCCATTTGATAAGGCTTCATAATTGTGTCAAAACACCGTTTTAGGGGAATCAATCACCTTCAGTGATAGTTATAGTTTTTTCTTTACTATCCAAAAATAAAGAGCAATTACATTAAGTGATTAAAAGGATGTTTCTTTTATTTGCAATGATAATTGAACGTTAAATAATGTTGATCTGGGTTTGTACAGGTTTTGATGGCCTCTTTGGGCTTAATGGAAAGAAGGGTGAACAGGGTATACCAGGAAGCCTTGGGTTGAAAGGATGGAAGGGCGAACTTGGTGACAATGGATTAGAAGGTCGTCCGGGCAGGAATGGAGAGAGAGGACAACTGGGAGACCAGGGACCCAAGGGTCTGCCAGGTTTGGCAGGATCTGGACCAGGCATATACTTTGCCAGGTAGGTACAGGTGCGGTCTGGAGTCCAGGCAGAAACACTTCTGAATCTACATCCATGTTTAAACTTGGTTCTTTTACATCAGTTAAGCATATTGATAAGATATTATAATTACTGGATACAATGTATCACATTATAACAATATTGCCTGTACGATACCTTCAACCATGGGGGTGGGGGGGGTATATACACCATATTTGTCTTTGAGTATGAAAAATGCTTTAAATACTTATGAACTATTGAAAACATTTGTAATTTATCAGCCTTGGAAGATGGTAATTTTCAGTTTTAGGCTTACAGTAGCTGTTTAATTCATAAAATATTATAATTGTTTTGTTAGAAATATCTATTGATATAATTAAAACATGAGAAATAGCTTTAAATCAGAGATTCAGACATGGAAAAAGAATTGTTGTGATATGTCTGTAAGGTTTGTAAAATATGACACCAGACATAAGATCTTGTCAAAGATGGATTTATGAAATTTGATATGTACCCATTTTTCTGAGCTTTACATTTTAGAAGCGAGGTTAAGAGTTCTGTTTTTTACACTTGATGATTATGAGTTCTTTTTTTATGTAAGTGCATGATTGTTGTTCTTACAACTGTGTTTTTGTCAGAAGTTTTGTGGAACATGTTTATTTGATTATAGGCAGAGTTAGGATTAAAACCTGTCGTAAAATGCTTAAAATCAAAGTTATAGGCCCTAATGATGAATTTTTGGGGTAAATAATGGTACTGCGTATCTAATACAAACATAAAAAAATCATTTATTTATATTTAAATGGCAGCTAGACATAGGTGTATTTTCCTTCTTTTGAAACAGAATAAATTTGTTTCTATGTTTTGTTATCAAATACAGTTTCCTCTTTTAAATAAAAGTTTTGGAAAACATGTTTGTATTTGCATGTTAAGCTGATTGTGGTCAAGTAAAAGTTATTAAAGTAAGAATGTTGAAATGGAAGCCAGTAGCAATATTAAAGGTATCAGCAGTGTTTGAGATGAATTTTTGATAGTGGAAAAACCAGCCTTATGGAGGTATGGTGTCCGGTATAGGATGTAATGAACCCAGTTGTGACTTTCCAGGCATAGTCAGACAGAATATGCTCCCGAGTGTCCGCAAGGCACGACGAGGATGTGGGACGGGTATTCACTGTCACACATCACTGGTAACAGCCGAGGGCATGCTCAGGATTTAGGTAATTCAGCAGATGGCACGGATTGACAACTTTGCTGTCAAGAAAGTTTGTCAAGCTAGAATGGCTTTAATATGCAAGTTTGCACAGCTTGGCTTTCAAGTAGTACTATGAATGTAAATGCTTTGCTATGACCGTACCTTTTTATAACAGTTCTGCTTAGTATTTTATCTGGCTTTACTTACCTCACTTGCCTATATACCGAATGGTCATCATTGTTGATCAAAGTGTGAGAGTCTTTTACATAGAGTTTGGTTTAGCTTTGATCTTTCTATAGGCCAAAATGCTTAGATAGAATTATAAGGATAATGCTGATTTGTAAAGTACATACTATAGGAATGTTTTTTTGAAAGTCTTCACACTTTCCAGTATCACTCGTTCAAAATAGCAACAGCATACTCCCAATTTTTATTTTTTTTTTGCATTTTTTTGCATTTTTTTTTCAGCTTAATTTTATCAGATTGAATAATACAGGTGCTCTCTTGTTGGTCACAATCATATAGATTGAATATACAGGTACTCTCTTGTTGGTCACAATCATATAGATTGAATATACAGGTGCTTTCTTGTTGGTCACAATCATATAGATTGAATATACAGGCGCTCTCTTGTTGGTCACTATCATACGATTTATATGTTTGTGATCTGGAATGGCTTTTTCACAATTTTCAGTGCTTGTTTGTATTTTTTTCACTGACAGAACTGACACAGGCTATATGTACAACTTGCACTAACATTCTTTGGATGCAAAGTCTACAAACAGCTTATGATTTCAGCTTCAGCTGCGAAGGAAAGCGAAATGATTTCATCTTGGGCAGTCAAAGAAAGCGAAATTCTACTTCTTATGTTACTGGTCAGTGCTTAATGTGTCCCAGCTTGTATGTTGCAGACACAGCCAGACCAGTACAGAACCCAGCTGCCCGCGTGGAACCAGTCCCATGTGGACGGGGTACTCCATGGTGTATGTCATGGGCAATGGACGTGCTCAAGGGCAGGACCTAGGTATCACATAACCAATGATGTCTTCTTCATTGTTTTGATATTGTCCTAGAATTTGCTTACTTTTTGTCATGGAGTCTATGAATGTGTCAGTTATGTGACCAATACAGTTGAACATTTTGGGGGGAAACATGAAGTTCACAATGCTTAGAATACTCTGTGCAGGTACAATTATATTGGTTACATTTTTGAAGCATATATAGAGTCCTTGACATACGTATATGTGTTTTGAATTATAATGTTTGCACCTGTTCAATTTATTATTGATATACATTTTTAATTGCATTTCACTCATGAAACTATTCCATGTGACTTGAAGTCTCTAAAAGTCTTGTAGCATTAGACAATGTGTCCTTATATTTTTCCCAGGCGGCAGTGCTGCTCTATTATTATTAGGTACACTACATTTAGTTTTTTCAGTCTAGATTTAACATTCTGCATCTTAAGTCAAATATCCAAATTTCGAAGCCTTATCAGACAGAATTTTGGCTGTTATGTTAAGATGGGGCTTGTTATGATAGATTTGCATTGTGCCTCAAGTTATTCCAAGTTTAAAGTAGCTTTGTATATTGATGACGATTTTCATTTGATATTTTGTGAAATGTGAGTCATGTATTATTAAACAGGTGCAAAGGATTATGGTTATATGCAGATGGTTTAATTTTCATGTTGTAATGATTGGTATCATGTTAACCCTTTATCTCCTACAGACATCATTTGATGCCTTTTCAAACACAGCAGTCCCAGATCAAATGGCTAGCTTCCCTGGGAGTTATCTGTTCAGATCAAATGGCTAGCTTCCCTGGGAGTTACCTGTTCAGATCAGATGGCTAGCTTCCCTGGGAGTTACCTGTTCAGATCAAATGGCTAGCTTCCCTGGGAGTTATCTGTTCAGATCAGATGGCTAGCTTCCCTGGGAGTTATCTGTTCGGGGTCTCAGAATGTTTTCTCAAGCAATACTGTAACTCAGATTCTATACAGTCAGCACATAGAAGAAAGATCCATTGTTTCATTGAGCATAGAAGAAAGATCCATTGTTTCATTGAGCATTTTAAGGTTCAATAAATGGATATCCTATTCAAATTAAACAAATATTCATTAGATAAAGAGTTAAAACATTAAGGTCAGTGTCTCTTGTCTTCCTATGTAACACCTGCAGAGTCTGAATAAAGTTATGCTAGATAGTATTCAACCTATTTAT
This sequence comes from Solen grandis, assembly GCA_021229015.1. Lineage (NCBI taxonomy): Eukaryota > Metazoa > Mollusca > Bivalvia > Adapedonta > Solenidae > Solen > Solen grandis. The sequence continues at coordinate 4,799,958 of CM037789.1, forward strand.
CATGGCCTTGTGTCGTTTAACCCTTTCCCTCATAGAGGAAACCATGAAAAGACCTATGCGAACAACATAAACCAGATCAGCCTGCGAGTAACTCGCAGGCTGATCAGGTTTTATGCTGTTCGCTGCTCCTCAGTGGTCTGGAAATGAGGACTTTATGATTAAATTTGTTAAGGTTTAACTGTGGTTTTCTGCAGATCAGGCTTTATGTGGTACCTATTGAGTGCATCAAAATGAGTCTATATGAGGGAAAGGGTTAAGTAAAATATCATTTTCAACCATTTTATATATGTTCAGCTTTTCAAAATCAAGTGAGGGTTTTAAGAATTCGAGGCATTGTCCTGCCCCACTGCATCATGCTTTATGTCCCCTTATCTGAATATGTCTCCGACAGTAAATAAAATTTGAATTAAACTTCTCCTGATATTGTTAAGTCAAGGCCATGTAGAGGAGTACATATATTCAGTGTATATTGAGTACACTCAGTGACAGTTCTAGCTTTATCTTGGTACAGAGCATGTTGTTGTTTATATATTGTTTTCAGATACATAGGAACCATCTGACTCCATTAAAGTTTCTAACACAATCTTCATCTAGCAAATAAAACCTGATGTACCCTTTGCATGTTCTTTAAATAATTCCTTTTTAGGGTGATTTAATTTAATTATGGAAGCCATCTTTGAGAGACGGATATTCCAGGAAGGACTGTTATTGTATCAGTGTTGTTTTTGCAAGTAAATTATTTTAAAATATCAAGATTATTCAAAGGAGCCATCTTTGTGAACATTCCAGAATATTGAATAATTATGTCAGAGAGAAATATTGGACTTTGCTTGGATGTCCAGTTTGGCTTTCAGGTTGTCATGATGTCCATTTAATTGTTAAATATCTTAGCTTTCAATCGCTGATGTTGGCTTTCAGAAATATATGTGCTTTTATGCTTAAGCTTCCATATTTGGCTTTTAGACCTTTTTATGCCACAGTTTCCTGATCTAAAGGATCAATATGACTGCTGTATCACCAGATATATGAGTATTCAATGTTTCTTTTGGATATTTTTGGACAGGTTAAGGATGCATCAGATGAAATCTAGATGTTGTGAAGTTATTTTCAGATGATTACTTTAAATGACAAAAAAATAAACGCTCAGATATGTTTGTAAAATTACCATCATAAAGTATCCATCACCATCCAAGGCCATACTGTGATTTTGGATAATGAATACAAAGTTTGATAAATATGTTTTTCTGTAGTTTATTAAGCAATCACTTGACATCATCATGTCCGGTCATGAGATTGTTATCTTCATATCATTTTATTTATATCTTATAGTTTATACTTTCAATTCATTTTTCAAGTTTTAAAGGGAAAAAAATGGTAAAAAGCTGTTTTGAAATGCTTTCAGAGATTTCCAGCTTTTGTGATGTTTCATGATAAATTAGAGATGATTAATTTAAATTTAAAAAAAAAGGTGGGAAACTCAAATATGAAAAAGTAATTCATTATAATGTTGCTGCCATCAGAGGAACAGTGAAAAACAGTACTGTTTGCAAACAAATATTTATTGTGTAGTTATATTTTGAATAATACTTTTAATCCTCTAGATATATGAGAAAAGAAAATGTAGAAATAATTATATATTTATATTAGAATGAATGCTTATATTTATAGAGAATATTTTTCCTAAAACTGCATGTCCTTTGAAGACTCCCTTTTAAGTAACAGCATGTTTGTGTGTAGCCTGTTGGATCAGAAACAATCTGCATGTTGCCATGGTTTCAAAGAATAAGTGTGATCACCTGACTATATAAGTGTTTAAAGAGAACTGAGCGGCATCTTTTACTTTTATGTATGATAACACAGAGTAATATTAAACCTGGTAGTGCTCAGAAGTCCAGTCGATAATACACTGTGATTTAAAATACAAGACTCAGTTTGGAAAACAGAGAAGATCCAGAAACTCTCTGACCAGTGTCTTCTCCATTGGCTTATACAATATTTTAGCTCAGATTTTAAACAGCCTGCGCAGCAAAGATAAAAAACATTGTTTCATATACCATTAATGTTCAGTAAATTAATATTCATCAAGTCATAATTTTGTACCCGAATATTCATTAGGTAGAAGATTGAAGTGAAGTCTCCAATTTATTAGTTGATGTACATGCATCTCACTATGTAAGTGGAAATATAGGATCAGTAATTCTGATGAATAATTCTCTAGATATCATAACTATCTTTGTATATATCTGTCAGAGATGATGGTTATGGTATGTATATCTTCTACCTGACTTAGTACCTTGAAATGCCGCTCAATTATTTGGCAAAGTGTGTACTTGTATTTCCTCAAATGGTATAATCAAATTTAAGGATAAATGCTGAAAGGGCATAAAAAATATGAAAGCAAAGTTTTCCGATTGTTACGAATTTCATGCAGGTAATTGTGATAAAAAGACTTAAAATCCTGTTTTGTTTTGAATACTGAATGTCAAATGATAGTAAACATGTTTCACTTTTTCAGAAATGAGAAATGTTTATAATATGCCATTTATGATATTTGTACCATTAAGTCTTTTTCAATATTTTTAAATGAAAGAAGACATATCCTTTATGATAATTGATATGACAAGAAATCAACAAAAAAATCATTGTACTAATATAAGATGGTAAAGATAAAATATTTAACTTCTATAAAATCTCTAATTTCATAATGTGTAATTCAGAATTTTGAGTTTATAGCAATAGGTGTACATTTTCCGGTGTCCATTTAAACAGGTCAGCCGGGCAGCTGTATGAGACGGTTCAGCACGATGCCGTTCATGTTCTGCAATATCAACAACGTGTGTAATGTGGCCTGGCGCAGCGACTACAGCTACTGGCTCTCCACACCGGAGCCCATGTCCATGGCCATGACGCCCATGGAGGGAGCCCAGATTGAGCCCTACATCAGCAGATGTGTTGTCTGTGAGGCCCCATCTGAGGTAAAGACACAACCCCCTGTGTATATGTCACGATAATTCCCTCATGCTATTATCTGTGTTAATTGGTTAATCAGATACCATGCATTATACCAGGCCAATTAAGACTTCTTACTTTATTAAACATATATAAACCATAACTAATTGTCATCCATCTCCTAATGATACATACATTTCATAATAACACTTCTGCAGCTGTATAGAATTCTTTATTATTGATGCGCTTTATTCTAAATGGATAGATGTATAGCGATAGGCAAACATATGGTTAATAGCAGGCTACAGAAGCATTATAAGACGTAGATATAAATACATTTAGCTTATTAAAGAAGTTGAGAAACAAGATAATTATGAGAACCAGGACATGCCTCCTATTTCCTGGGATAACACAAAAAAGTGCCAGCCTTTGCTTCCATTTTGGTCCTTATTCTTTATTTAAAACTACATGTGCAACATATGCATATGCTAACAAAAAAAGCATCCAATCTCTGACTGGAACGTTGGACCTTCTGTGTACTATGTCCTCTGAGATAACAATGCTAACTACACCAGGGCTATATCCTTTGAGTTAGCAATGCTAATTATACAAGTGCTTTGTCCTCACAGTTAACACTGCTAATTATACAAGTGCTTTATCCTCACAGTTAACAATGCTAATTATACAAGTGATTTGTCCTCACAGTTAACACTGCTAATTATACAAGTGCTTTATCCTCACAGTTAACAATGCTAATTATACAAGTGCTTTACCCTCACAGTTAACACTGCTAATGAAGTCTCCCAAACGAAGTTTGGAGACTTATTTGTTTTACTCCCTTTCTTCTTCTTATTATTATTCTTCTTCTTTCTTGTGCCTGCAACTTTGTACAAGCTATATCTCGTAGGCCACTTGACCTATCTTTACAAAATTTCACACACTTATAGTCTTAAGTAAATAGTGGGGCCTCCCTGATTTTTGTAAATGGGGGTCCCTGGGGGTCAGGCCCCATCCTCAAAGATGGATTTTTGCACAAAAAAAATGTATTTTGGTTAAATATTTTAAATTTCCAACCCTGAATCATTTATTTTTTTGTTCCTAAAAATGAGAAGATTGAATAGTAATACTTTTGTGTCACCCAAGGTCATCCAGGGGCAGGCCCCGCCCCCTCAAATTTTCTTATGACCTAATATTTCAAAAACTTCAGATCCCCACCCCTAAACCATACATGTTCTTGTTCCTCATGATGAGATAGATTAAATGGCACTACTTTGGTGTCCCCCGAGGTCACCAGGGGCAGGCCCTGCCCCCTCAATTTTACTTACGACCTTATATCTCAAATAATGTTCAGATCCCCACCCCTAAACCATATATATTCTTGTTCCTCATGATGAGAGAGATTAAATGGCACTACTTTGGTGTCCCTCGAGGTCACCCAGGGGCAGGCCCAGCCCCCTCAAATTTACTTATCAACTTCTATCTCAAAAACTGTTCAGATCCCCACCCCTAAAGCATTTATATTCTTGTTCCTCATGATTAGACAGATTGAAGAGTACTTCTTTAGTGTCCCGAGGGGGTCAGGCCGCACCCCTTACCTTTACTTATGACTGGTTATTTCTTGAACTGTTTGGGAGACTTAGTAACAGTCCACTGTTACAATTATTACTTGTTATACAAGTGCTTTATCTTCACAGATAACAATGCTAATTACACCATCTCTCACAGTCAAGATACATACACTTAGAATAGGATTTAAAATTTGATTGTCAAGAATATGATTTTAAAAATCAGAGCAACTGACCACACACACATCTTTCTGTCCCAAGGTGGTTGCTGTCCACAGTCAGACCATGAGGATTCCAGACTGCCCTATTGGCTGGACGGGACTTTGGATCGGATACAGCTTCCTGATGGTCAGTATAGCCTGTATATATCGTCTACATTTTGGTGTCAAGACTTGACCCTTATGGTTATACTTTAATCTTTTAAATACAGGTAATTTTACAGCTTAAAGAAATGTGTATATGTTGAACACGAAAGCTTTATTCAGTTTAATATGAAAGTATTTGTATATTGCCATATTCTTATTTTATGTATGAAAAATAATATATTGGATAACTATATTTATTTGATAATATCCCACAAACAGGGATCCGGGGCTGGAGGTGACGGCACCGGCAGTGACCTTACATCCCCAGGGTCGTGTCTGGAAGACTTCAGGGCCATGCCCTTCATTGAGTGTCATGGTGACGGAAAGTGTAACTTCTACTCTTCATCAACCAGCTACTGGTTAGCAACCATAGACAGCAACGCTCAATTTAGGACTCCACGGTCAGAAACTCTGAAGGCCGGAAACCTCCGTATGAGGATTAGTCGTTGCCAAGTGTGCACGCGATATTCTGGAAGGAACTTCTAGATCGTTTAGAAAAGATCCTATGTAATGTTTAGTCATTTTATTTTCTTCATGACAAGCTTCTTTGTAATTTCAATATCGATTGTGATAAATTTGTTATGTTACACTAATTATTTACCAGACTTAAATCTCAATGAAATTTTGGGAAATAGAATAGCAACTGTTACTGATAAGTGACATGAAAATAAAACTTATTTTTTGCAAGAAATACATTAAAATAACAATATGTACGTGATAAATTCGATACATTTAAACTAATGGATTGCTTGTTTAGGAGAAGATAGTCTGTTTCATGTGATCATCCAAAATAATCCACAGAGCTGGTATGAGATGGCCAATTATTTGTTCCAAATACTTTTACAATGTGTCCATGGAACATTTGACCGATGTACAGTGATTTATAACTGCGATCATCTGGTCAATTCTCTCAGAAGCTACATGTTACATCTGTTTACACGTTATCACATTTTAGTTAGACATATATGTACAGTTTATGTAGAGAAGTAATCTGATTTCATTTTGGTGCTACTAGTTGTATGTATCTATGCAATAATTGTCGTGTTCAATTTTTTAAAACTTTTGTCTGATATGAGGAAGACCGAGATTTGTATGACATTTTGTTGTTTCTTCAGAAGTACACAAAATATCTTTTGCTTCATTTACAAAATAATTTACAAAATTTAAAATTTGTTTTTAAAGATTTGGTTCCAGCTTTGATAGTTTTATTCATAACTGATTGATTGGTAAATTAATAGTATAATATCTGTTTTAAGAAGCTCATGCCGGATATATCTGTATATTATATGTACATTGATTGTTATATTCATTACATGTGCCAATTGATTCGGTTACGTTGTGAGAGTATTATCGCTTTGAATGAGAGTATAAGATGTGTGTGAGTGAGGGATGGTATCTAGGCTGTATGAGGTCATCTGTTTACATTTCATAGTGTACAGTGAGGACAAAAAAGAAAATGAAGGTCCGGTTGCAATTTGTTTCAAATAACTGACTGAATCAGTGAAACGGAATAAGGCTTTCGTTCATATGAAATATCACATAGAATGGTGGTCCAACATGCAGAGAAGGTTTCTTTTCATAACAGCAGCGCCGATTACGAAAAAGCAATCAAAACTTGATGTGGATAAGCGTGTTTAATGAGAATGCATGTTCCATCTTACCCCAAAAGAATATTTTTTATTATGGCCTGCAGCGTGTTGGATACATCTCATTTTAATTCTTTTTTAAGCGAAATTGTATTACAGTGATTAACAATATATTTTGAGACATATGAACTCCTTCAAAAGCAGTTCTTTAGTATAGGAATTTAAGTATTAATAATTAATATAGCAAACACTTGACCCAGAATGTGTGTATGTGTCATTATATTCTTGTACTTTCTTATCAATGTCATTATCAAGCATGTCGATAGAAAGACATCGAATGACTTGGTCTACAGCATCATCTTTGTCTTCCACTCGCGTTGCTTCTTTTGGGGTAGTGCATTTATGCTGAGAGAACAATAAACAGGTTTTGAGAATTTCATCTCGTTTTATTTCTTTCATTACCATTTTAGTGGCAGTGACCAGGAGGTATCAGTTGTTTATGAACAGGAGAAGTAAACATCGGGCACGGTGGGTATTGCGAGCAGGGTTTGTCGTAGGTCTACAGTTCTAATCAAAAGTCAAATGAAGGTGGATCTAAATGGTTCATGTGACAAGACTTTGATAATGTAGTCATACAAAAGTCTGAACCGGAAATGAACGATGCGCGGAGGTAAAAACAAATTTAACACATGTGACAGAATATTTAGATGAACAGTATACTGTACAAAGTAATTTGATCGACAATTTATTAGACGCTTTTCTGTGTAATGGCCTATACATGTATTTCGGCATCTAATTCATGTTTGAACTTGTAATTAGAGTTTTACAGTTATCTTTATTTTCGCATCTTTGGCAGATATAAAATCAATTTGTTTGTTGATAGCTGCACAAACGGACAAAATGAATACAGCATAGCTTTCACAAGCTTCAAAATCTTGTTAAATTTTTTACGCAGTTTCACCATATTCAACCAGTTAAATTTAATATTTATTAGTTCGGGACTAGTAACCTTTTATTCGTACACAGAACCGTTGGTTAAACACCTGCGCCAAATAAGAGAACAAGTACATGTTTTTTTGCATTGATTATAGAAATTAATTTCTTAATCGAACTAAAGGAAGAAACAGTTACGCTGGCCTTTTGATCTGAGACCAAACTAACTGTCTTATTGAATATCTTGATCATTGTATATATGTAACTTTAATAGCATGGTACTCTCTCTTTAATGTTGTTTTCCAGCATGGTTAATCTACCTTTAATAAAAAAAAATGGAAAGTGACGCTGATATTATTTTCACTGAAGGTTTATATGCAATGCATTTCAAATCGGAGTTTTAAACCATTTTATTTCCAGTGAAAAACAAACAACATCGATATGTGCCTGTTTCGAAAAATATTGCAATACGATCATAAGGTTCATTGTAAATTAACTCACTCTTGTATATTTATTAATGGGGACAGTGGTAACAAAAACGACTGCGGACCCGAAAGTTGTAAGTTTGAACCCCATTGGGGCAAGGATTTTTCACGGTCCCCTCAGGCGCCAAGTTCTGGTGGTTAGTACTAGGGTAAGTACCTAACCATAACCAAGGAATCCTCAAAAATAGTTTCAGTTACAAGAATTTGTTTCCAAAGCGATGTAAATTAAATAAGTATATCTAGCTGTCTATTTGCTATTGGACTTGAAGTATTTTAGACAATGTTTACTGTTCCATAATTTTAGATTTCTGACGGTAAAAATAATGGATTTTTAATATGTGACAATACAACCTCATAATCTGTCGAAATAATTCACTATTACTATGTCAGTTTTGATAACCGCTCATGAGCATTTTCAAACCCTCAATTTACGTACAATAAAACCTCAGTAATACGTCTGGTCATTGGACCACAGCTGTTCGTAATAATGAGGTGGTCTTACTATCGAATTAAGTTTGCAGTATAGACGGGAGCAGGTAACGTCCGGAAATTCGTGGTGTTGATAAGGGAGGTTGTCCTTATATTGAGTCGGTCTATATGAAGTGCAACTTTTTGACATAAATTAGCCTCACATAGAGTTCACAAGTGCTGATCAGTCATCCGCAGCATTGCACAATGTGTCACGCAAGCGCATTTATTTATTATAAACCCAACTAACTTTAGAAAGTGGTGGTATACAACCCACCATTGTACAGGTTCTGTGTTTATCTACCGTGTCGAAACGGCTTCTTTTTTTAAATACCAAGCTGCTTGGATTTTTGTGGTTACCGAATTGCTGCAGACATTATTTAGGATGTAGTTGAAATTTTGAGCATTTGTTAATCATAATTACTTTAACAAACTGACTTCGCATCGTGTCGCTGTCCGTAAAAGTCAACACTGTGGTATGTAAGTACCAAATAAGTGCGACCCGTGTGGTACCGGGTAATACTGGTTGATTAATGAGACCACAGGGGGTATTTTTATAAATCAAATTTTAATTAAAGTCTATTTATACCCCCATAGCAAGCACAAAGTATATGTAATTAGGGGGCTGCGTTGTTCCTTCGCCTTCTTTTTTTTTATATTTATTAGAAACAGTGCTGTGATCCATCTACCTGGACTTTAAATAAATTTGGGTTATATAACATTAATATGTGAAGAGATGCATAAAACACATAAAGAGTTTTCACAACAACTGATAAGCTACACCAAAACATTACCAAGATTTTTCCTATGCTGTAAAGCACAACTTGATGTTAAACGACATATCCCATTTAAACTATTTGAAATATTGCACCATGGCTTGAGGGTCCCAGGGGCAAGGTCAACCGTTCTGTATATGTATAACTATGAGTGTGTCCAAGTCTTGTGTGGAGGTATTCATCACAGTCATTTCACTCCCAATGGCTGAGTGGTAGAGCGTCCGCTCCGAAATCGGGTGTTATTGGGTTCGTTCCCCGGCCGCGACATTCCAAAGTCGTAAAATGGTACTAGTATAGCTATCCTGCTTGGCGCTCAGCATATAAAGGTTCCATGACTGGTTAGCCTGGTGTCAGGATAATGTGGCTGGGTATAGTAACATGCCACGTGTCTACGTGATACTGCAGTGTGGCAGCACTATATCTGTCTCAAGCATACTTTCCAATACTGAAATACATGTACTATCGGTGGGACGTTAAACCCAACAAACAGACTCTCTCCCTCTCTATCTCAAACACACACACACGCGCGCGTGCTTTTTAGCTATTCGTCTAAAATGTATTAGGCTCAAATTATTTCAGACACACACAAAAAACTTGATTTAATATGCTTTATTCATTTTGATATATATATTTCGTATAATAATAATATTCACAATTTATAACAGCAGTAACAAATGGCCATTGTCTCAACCTGATTTGAACACCAAGATAGCAACTTGCCCCAGATAGAAATAAATAAAGTGTTTCGTTTCATGGGTCACATAGCTTCCGAAGTTTCTGCCAACAATACAATGCCATGTTGGGTTGTATTTTTTGTCAAATTCCTTTTTGATGAAGGCAGCAATGTCTTTCTCAATGTTGTATTTCTCGAGCGCCTGTGTAGCACAGTTAACGACGTCCAGCTGCATTTCGTCTGACATATCTGCATTCTTAATGACCGCCTTTCTGTCCGTCATTGTCTGCAAAAGATATTAAATCAATCATTATACAATAAAAAAAAATATTTCTGGCGGCCCGACGGGCAATAAGTTTTCACCGTCGCCGGTGACCATTTTATCTTAAGATCTTAGAAAAGTAGAACGAGCACGTATATAAAAAAGGGCATGAAGTGCCAAAAAAAAATCTCCCTCAAAAAATATAAAAACAAAAAGTACTTTTTGTTTGGATTTTTACTTTAAAGCATCCTTTTGTTTGTTCCAGTCGTGTCAGCAGAAACACGCAATCTTTCTTATATCTCGTAGTAACACTCATCTGAACTGATGGTCTCCCAACCGTAGATAATATGTATGGTGGCATACAACTTGTTAACGTTTGCGAATTGTTTCGTGTGTATTACTTGATCGTGCTGGTTACCTTGCTATTTAAAATAATAATAAAAATAATTAAAAAAAATAACAAAACCAAAATCCGGCTTAAAAGTGCCAAGATTTCCAAATCATTACCTTTATATGATGTTTACTGATACATGTTATCTGGTTATAATTTACGAACTACACTTAATAAGTAACAAAATAACTGTTAAGTTGATCGGATTTATAAAGTTATTTATTCATTTCGCGAATAGTAATAACCGGTAACACGAATGTCACCTAACTAATCAGCTGTTATGTAACTTATATTGAGGAATTCGCAAATCATGAATAGATAACCAGTTAGCTTTGTCGAAAACGTTAACAGGGTGTCTAACGGCACTTACAAGCAACCACGACAAAGGACCTTTCTTTTAAACCGTATTTGAAAACATTTCTGCTTTAATGATGCATGAAATAAAATAAACATAACTCTTTTTTAATATTTGGTTTATTTTCCTCATCCTTAAACGTGAAATGAAAAGAGATTAATACATTCAGACAGGATAGAACAATGATATCATTTCTTTCATTTTTTTTATTTTTATTTTTATTTTTTTTTATTCATTTTTTTTTTTTTTTTTTTTTTTTCATTTCTTGACGGATTTGACATTCGAATGGAGAACCTTTAATGTACATAACTACTAATTACGTTTGTGACTATTATCATATTTTTATTATATTATCAACCGCTTTGAATTCTGAAGATTAACTCTGAGATTGACCATTAACCCTAAACTTCCTAATTATTTATGTACAAGTTCATGGCTTGATTAATATCAATTTTCAGAATTTAAAATAGCATATGAAACTTTGGATTTTTTTCTTTGCTGTGCAGAATCTGAGCTACAATATTGTATGGGCAGTACGGATAGCTCTGTCTGTCCAGGCATTAAAACAAGTCTATATATGAGGTAAATAGTTAATAATACTTTAATGTAGGCACTAGTATAACGTCCTCCGTTCATTACAGCACAAACCCGCAACATCTTCAAACACTGGTGTTATAAACATGGTGACATACAAATTTTCATTTCATCAAAAGAGTATGCAACATTAAATAAGTTTTTCATATAATGAAAGAAAACTTACGGTTTTAATCCTGACCTCAATTCAAAATTGAAAGTTATATTAGTAGGTTTTCCAATCGATAATTCACAAGATGCTTTGTTAGTTTTTAAACATATCTGGTTTCATTCAGATACAATTATCCGGAACAGTTACTTAAAACGCTATGCTCATTGGGGTATATTATACTTGCAAGCGATTGGGTGAAAGAAAAATATTTTAGTTGATTCTATCAGTCACACACGAGAAAACATACATATTTAAATATACATTAAAATGTATTATTATACGATACCCAAATTTTCGTGACATGACTGCATATTGCTTGAGGATGCTGTATTCTCCAATTATAGTTATCACAGTGTAACATCATTCGGAAGGAAATATTTATGGAATTTAATTAAGTACTACCCCTTACGTTGTGTATACATTCTTATTATTTATCATACGTAGGCATGTTTGTCCTGGTAACTAGCTAAATTAAGGGGCATTTTGTAGTCAACACAGCGGTTTGTGATTAGTTTTGAGTTTCTACACTTAGTTTGCACCGCTTAAATAGATGAACATTTTGAACAAAGTAACTCATACGTGTATGAAAATTTACTTGCAATAGGTTTATGCATTTATAAAATATGTGTTGCAATTGAAAATAGGTTTTCATATAATTGAAGTAAACGCTATCAATGGCAGTATTGAATATTTAATTTTTTAAACCGGTTCATGGAACATATCTTGAATGGAATTGGAGTGACCTTCTTAGAATGCAATAAATATTCATTTTATTGAATACATTTGCCAGAAATACAATTAAGTATAAATTATTTTGTAAATTGCTTATATAAGTGTTCTATAAGTATTTTTGTGAGTTTATGTGTGTATAAAGACATGAATATCTTAAAAACAAAAAGCTGCAGTGACCTCCTATTTAGATCAAAGGTGTCATGTCACTTTCAAGGGTCACTATGAGAGTTTTTCCTTGCACAATTTGATTACGTTCTAAAAAGTATGTTGTATTTTTTAATGTCATCACGTTTCATACAGACAGGTAAGGATACATATTAGAGCAATGCAATATGCTCTTAAATTCCCCATAATATTTATTTCATACACTGTGTCCTGTGTTACAACTCAAAATGGAAAACAAAATATTAACTGCCTGTAACCTCATAACAACGATTTTCGTTTTACCTTTCAATGTATGTGACATTTGTGACATGTATGACTTTGACTTGTCAGTTTGTTGTAAAGAAGCAACGAACGAACATTTCCTTATATGATTGGATACCAACAGTTTATGATGCAAATAAGCAGTGCTCGACAAAAGCAATATTCAAAGCAAACAAACCATTTTCCAGCCGGGCCACTTCCTCCGGTGAACGCGTCAAACCAAAGACTATAAAATTGGTACCAGATGCACCCTTGCCTGGCACTCGGCCAAAATGGGGTTGCTATGGAAACTCGGAGTACTCAATACTGGTTCTACCCAGGAACTTGTCTCCCATGTATCAGTGCTATACACAGATCATGTAAAAGAACCAAAGGGGTCTATTCGCAAAATAAGCTAGGGTATCGCACACGGACTCCCTTGTATCCAACCACTGTCTCTTCCGATGCTGTCTCGTTAGCAAAACACACACACAAAAAAAAAAAAAAAAAAAAAAAAAACAGGACTGATAGCCATTACAATAAAAGCAAAATAAATGATCATTGCTTCATCTCAACTATGTTTCAATATACATAATGATACAATGATATCTCATAACACATAACATTTTATTATTTATTTTGCATAATTATAAAAATCAATTAACAAAAAACAGCAAAGAATTAATTTAATAGTTGTTTACGGATCTACTTCTCACTACATGGAATTATCTGTCCGTCCCTTTCTTCTTATACTATCATTCACCTTAAAGAACCAAATTACATAAGCATTTACATATGCTATTGTTTTAATTGTTTGTTTTCACTTAGACAGTTATATATTATGAAGATAATATCATGTTGATGTAAATGCTTGAACCGTTGAAGTACCTTTTAAGTATAGAATTCCTTATAACAAAATTCATTATTTTCATCCCGATTTGAACAACAAGATTTATACATCGCATATAAGTAACTATGCAAAATATTCATTCAGCTAACCGGACTTAAACATCAAGATTGCAACTTGTCCCAGATAGAAATAAATAAAGTGTTTCGTTTCATGGGTCACATAGCTTCCGAAGTTTCTGCCAACAATACAATGCCATGTTGGGTTGTATTTTTTGTCAAATTCTTTCTTCATGAAGGCAGCAATGTCTTTCTCAATGTTGAATTTCTCGAGCGCCTGTGTAGCACAGTCTACAGCGTCTTGCTGCATGTCTTCTGACATGTCAGCATTTTTGATGACCGCCTTCCTTTCACTCATGATCTACAAAAGATGCAAAGGAAACGTTTGCAAATATTTTAACAATGAATCGTGGCTTTGTTATGCAGGAAATATCCCTTGCTGTCATAATGTTACAAGATCAAGCTTTAAGAGCTTATTATTAGTTGTCTCCGTTTAAAAAAAATGTACAATTAAAACAAAATGTCTCTATTTGAGTCTATGATTGTACCCATCTCACTATACAGGTCAGAAACTTGGGGTATATATTATTAAAAAGATGTTGATAAGTAACTTTTACGATTTTTGCTTGCTGTTAAAAGACAAACTTAGAATTATGCTATCTACACGGAGAGTTTGTACGATTTTTTTTTATCTGTAATCAGTTAAAAACGTGTAATATGTTGATTAAAATTATGAAAATACCAGATTCACCAATGCATTGCATGTATACTAATACTTGTTTGAATGTAAATAGCGCTTTTTGAGCAACTAGTATAGTTCCATGTACATATCACCTTGTTCATGATTACATTAGAAACAATTTGGATATTAATGCAGGCTAGTTTCATTTAAAAATAGATTAAGATATCAATTTGCTCAAGAATGGCACGCAAATATCAATTGTATGCTAAAGTTATCTACTCATTATATTCCTTTAAATTTCTTTAATTTGAAGAATGTCGTAGCACAACATTGAACAAATTGTTCAAGACCGGTTTAACAATATGGAGCGAGACTTAAGAATTTGTAGATACAGTAATCATAGTGTTATAGAGAATGAATGTCACTTTCTTTTATGCTGTAACCAATGAAGGAAAGTCCGTTTAAAATATCTTGGATATGTTTCATGTATTGAAAAATTGTATCTAAAAACATCAAATCTCCAAAGGCTTGTTTGAATAAATATCCATTATGTCCTAATACTGCTTTTGCATTTTCAATAGATGTACAGTCAACCGACGCTACTGTTTGCAGTTCCTTTAATGTGCTTATAAGCAAAGTTATATCAATTACAAAATAATATAAAATCTAAATAATTTACCTTAACTAGTGTACCCGTTCAGCCGTACGAAGCAATGTCTATTACACTTTCCAAAATTGATTTCTATTAAATGTTTATCTTGTAACCAAAAATATAAAGCCGTTTCCTACTCTAGAATAGTTAATTTAAATGCAATGTATACATTGGTCTAAAACTTACATATTCTTGAAAATGATTGGGTGAATAAAACAGCAGTTTAGTTGATTCTATCAATACCTACACATTACCATTAGCTACGATCTGAATATGCTTTTTGAAAGGGTAACGCGACATTTATTGATGATCTTGTAAGATGATCCCTGGATACGAGTATGACTTTTATATAAACCTGTATTCATCGGAGAAAGGTAGCACTTCTAAAGAAGGTAGTTAGAAGTCACCTGAATGCTCAATTCAACTAGCACGGTCATATAAATTGTCAAACGAACGGATTTTCAATGCATTCAAAATTGAAGAGGGTTTCGGCTAATATATGAATGAACAAATGTTAATCCATGTTTGAATAGTGATCTTAGTAGTGATTGATTGATTGTACGCTTTCGCAAACATTTGTTTACATAGGAACAGGTTCATGTTTGGCTTTGGTGAGCCTTTATGGATAGACTCAACATATTGAATCAAACAAAATATCGATCTTTATATAATAGGAATGAATATTCAGCTGTATAATACAAACAAATAAAACCCCCTTTCATACCTGTTATATATATATATATATATATATATATATATATATATATATATGACTGATAAATGTTTTTGTGAGCTTTCTTCCCCCCCCCCCCCTCTCTCTCTCTCTCTCTCTCTCTCTGTTTCAAATTTATATATCGACCGAGTACCTTGGTCAATTTGTGTTTATTTATGAGCTTGATATATATTTTGGTTCATTTAAGATTGCATACATATGATAATTTGCTACAATTCCTCAACAGATCATTGTGCTTAATTGCTTCGTAATCATTTTAATGGTAACATATAATCTATTAACATTTTTGCCAATACAATAACCCATACACGAGTACATGACCAATGTATTTTATCGATAATGTAAAATGATTTTAAGGTTCACGATATGGTGAAAAGAAAACGCACACAAGGATGCCAAAGATGAGACTGGGAGTAAGAATCGGTAAAATAATTGATCCCATGCTAAATTCATAGCAATAGCTGTATAGCCTAAAAGTAATATAGGGTTAACTTTTTTTTACATTTTTTTTGTCAGATAACTAGACAAGAACTTTGACAATTTTCAGCATAAGATGATATATGCATACAACACTTTTGACAGATATCGCAGTTGAAGTTGTTGTCTGTTAATCTGAAACCTATCAATTTCACCTGCTGTAGTTAGCATACAATAATGCTTCCCATTTCCTCGTCTTTGTTTCTGTTAGTCATTAACATATGATCAACAACTTAATTAGATCTGATTAAGAGAACATTTTTCGTCATTTTATGACAACTCTAGAAGAGGAAAGGGAGGCACATCACAAAGGAATTTATCAAAACCGCTTCTACGATGGATATACATGTAATATCGGTGTTGACATAAAACGAGTACACTTGTAAATAGAGGATCTAACATAAATGTTCATTGCTTACCCTAACCGCACTTAAGCGGAGAGAGCCTAGTTTAGGACCCTTTTCAACCAAAATATTTAATATACGATGGCATCATTTAAAAATGGAGTAATTGCCAATTTTGTGCTTTAGTGTGGAGTAATAGTTTTATAGTTTTTTTGTTTGTTTTTTTAGCTTGACGGAATTTGTTCGGTTTAACTGAATGCGCCAAAGTAATATAGTTCCCAAAGTCTTTCTCTCTCTCTCTCTCTCTCTCACCCCCCCCCCCCTCTCTCTCTCTCTCTCTCTCTCTCTCTCTCTCACGTGCATACTGTTACATTATTCCCACAAAAATCAGCCAAAGAACAATTTTCATTATGTAGGATGTGTCACATTATCACAAGTATGTCGCTGTCATCAGATGAAATAGAATGTTTGTTTACTTTAATGTTGACAACAATATCGACACAAAAAACAAAGACAGAGAGTAGTGACCTAAGAAAGATTCTATGTGTTCGTTTCCGTATAAAGAAACGCAAAGCGCTGTAACTGCCAGTAATTGTCTACTATTAGAAGTGATTTAACTTAGAATGCTGTATACCTGTACCTGTTCAGTCAAATTATTCATATTTGTTAGAAATAGCGTATGTACAATGTCAACAGAAAACGCCTAAGTACGCTAGGGACACTGTTAAGGTTTTATTCGGTCTGACTTGTAATGAAGTCGTTTTGTGTAAAATTAATTTGTTTTATTCTAAAAGTTTTGAAATTGTATTATATTACTCTGTGTTAATGTTTCATATTGATAACACTATTCCGAAACAGTCGTTTGCAACTTTATTAAAAATAGCTTATGCTGCCAGAATCACATTTCAGTTTCAAATTATAAAAACCCTTAAAAAGGTCACTGGTTTAGCAGCGCTGATATCAAAGAAAAATCCTCTACATTGAACAGTGGTTTTTATTTCGTTAAATTCTATAGACTGAGACGTCGAAATACCCTAGTAACAGCCTTATTCATAGACATGCGCAATAATTCCCAGCTTTAACCGTTCAGAATATACATGCTGAAAATATGTTACAGACACGAGGATACCACGTTTCTGGTCACACCTTCCTTTGTAATTTAAGAAAATATCTTCTGTACCCGAATAGATTATAAGTAGTATTGTTGTAGATTTAAAGGTATGGGTTAAAATTATTGTTCTTGCTGAGAGCAGATTTGATGATGTAATATAATTATTGTGATATACTGTTAAACATCGCCTTGTTGAAAAGGCCTAAAATAAACTATGTATTTTCTGTCCTTTCCCCAGTCTGTATATGATAACATCGTTACTTCTATTAATCCACATTAACATATTGGACACTTAAGGTGTTTACATATTTTGATTGAGGAACTTTTCTGCAAGAAGGAATTATTGATATTATCGACATTTTGTTGGAATGAATCAATATCAGTGACGGTGTTCTTTTGGCAGACATTGTACTTTTTGGTCAGCTTCAAGTTACGCACTGTTGTAAGTTTGCACATTTCATCAAATGTGATAATTCTCTTATATTCGGAAACTTCATATTTGATTGCCCTACTTTAAGCCACTTTAGAAACCTTATCAACTGATTATGAGTTTTTACTAGGAGAAATGTGGAAATGAGTAAACAAATATTCCAGAAAAGTGTATTTCTTTGCATCTTTTTTGTTAAATAGTTAGTGTTTATGGACATTAAACTATATAAGGTACGTTTAAAAAATGTAAATATAGTAAACACTTTTGGGAAAGTGAGCGTCAGAAGTTAGGATGCAGAACATTGATAGATATTACGCCGTGTGTGTAATTAAATGTTCACGGCAACAACATTGGAACAACATTGACTGCTATCGTAATAACATTAATTCAAAATATAGGGAATACATTTTATTTTTTATTTTCAATTTCGAAATTTTGATTCGATATCTAGACCCTCTTTATGTAAAGAAAAAAAGTACGTTCCATTGTTTTTAATAGCTATGATGATATAATAAGGAATATATTGACGAATAAAGATATCAATTTGAAATGTTCATCTATTTAGTACGATAAAAATACATGTAACAATATAGAAGATATAACCACTTATATTCCTGGTAAATGTTTATTTACTCAACCGGACTTGAACAGCAAAATGGCAACTTGTCCCAGATAGAAATAAATAAAGTGTTTCGTTTCATGGGTCACATAGCTTCCGAAGTTTCTGCCAACAATGCAATGCCATGTTGGATTGTACTTTTTGTCAAATTCCTTCTTGATGTAAGCAGCAATGTCTTTCTCAATGTTGTATTTCTCGAGCGCCTGTGTAGCACAGTCTACAGCGTCCTGCTGTATTTCATCTGTCATGTCCGCATTCTTGATAACTGCCTTTCTCTCAGTCATGATCTACAATATAAATTGCAAACATAGCCATGAATTTCATCAAAACTAATGGTCTAATCTCAGAAGCATTTGGACTATTCAAATCTTCTTAAAAGGAGAAGGATAGAGATTTTAAAAAAGCATATTTAAACTCGAAGATATTCAAAATAAAATAAATAAAGATACATCAAATACATTTATGGTATGCAACAACAATTTTTCATTTAATCTCTCTCCCTCTCTCTCTCATATCAATTTTCATTTAAGACTAACTTTAAATTATGAACCATTACTTAGTTTCCATTTCAGGTTGTTTTTTAAATCAATTCTATTCCTATAAGAAAACCAAAACATATACATAATAATATGCCGCCAATCAAACTTAAAATGAAAACGTATATAACAGTTTATAACACTCTAGCTTCAAGTTCAGTGAAAAATTAGAAGCGCAATAATGTTTTTTTTGTTGTATTGGGGTTTACCGTCGCTGCGATAGTATTTCAATCATATAGCGACGTCCAGCTAATTACAGGTGGAGGAAGACCCCGAGTACACAGAGGTACCCGGGTAGAACCATTGACCTACCGCAAGCCAGCTGGAAGGCTTCCTCACATGAAAAATCCGATGTCCCTATCGGGATTCGAACCCACGGCGGTGAGGGGCTGAGAGATTTGTAGTCCACGACTGTATAGGCTCGGCCACGGCGGCCCCGCAATAATGTATTGTACAGAAGTGTAATTTTTATTTTAAGATCATCAATGCATAAGTGTACTAGTTTGCAACAGAACGTTATAAAAACGTCGCGTTTTGGGGTTATAAAGCAAAGAAAGTAGTTTGAGCAAGCAAGACAACATATTGTTTATTCAAAAGGAGCCATACACAGGCAACACATTTCAATCTTCAAATGGTCATACTTTTATAATATACATTCTACAAGGGTTAAACGGGTTATATTTTCTGTAACCATAAATCATTGTTGTCAGGTATTCTTTAGATATCGTTAACTATCGAGATATCGGGATATCATCGAGTTATAATTACCCAAAAATGTATTTACCACCCCTTATATATAGGTCATTGACCTAACCCTAACAAAGGCAAAATAAGAAAATATAGCATGAAAATAAAGGAAACATCATATAGATTTGATTCTGTGCAGATGTGGTCTAGTGATGTGTGTGTGTGTGTGTTTTCCTTCAAATAATCTTTAATACATCACTAGGCCTAAATGTTTAATAGTAATATCGTATACCGTAAAGTCGTTAAAATGACACTGGTATCTCCCTGATTAGCATTTAACACACACAACACACACACACACACACACACACACATATATATATATATATATATATATATATATATGAAAGTTCTACGACTGATTAGCACGGTGTCAGGATAATGTGAGTGGGTGTGGTATCATGCCACATGTCTACAGTGTGATACTGCAGTTTGGTAGCACTATATCTGTCTCAAATACTGTAGACATAGTCTCAAAATGACTGAAATACTGTGGGTGGGACGTTAAATCCGACAAACTTAACAAAAGCTGGTGATTAAGAAAACTTGCACACTTTGCTAGTTTTTGCTACATGTTTGCTTGTCTGGATCTATTGTCCCACCGACAGTATTAATAATATGGGGAACCAGTATAGGTATAGTGCTGACTCGAAGCAATATCACAATACAGACGTGTGGCATGATACTACAACCAGTCAAATGAGTCTAACATATAGTCATGACAATATAAAAGATTCAGTTGTACTGATCAAGTCAAATTAGAATCTAATTCATTATATAAAAAAAAACTTACCGTTTTTGTTTGGGTTTTTGTTTGTTTTTCCTCTACACAAAATTGTAGATTCACTTTCCAATCGATCGGTTTCTGGCTATTCGTGTACCACTATATGTATTCAGCCATCCGGTAAACTGTCCTACATATGTGTAGAGTGAAAAAATACTTGCTTACTATTGGATAAACGAAATATATTTTAGTTGAATCTACCAGTTATGCAAATGTTTAGCGAAACTAATTTTCATATACATTTTGACTGAAAGGGTGTGCGATTTGTAAAACGTATATGAGCCTTATACATTGGTATCCGCTAAACAATTTGGGAATACATTTACGTCAGCTAGTAACCAATCCATAATGGGTAAACATTGAATTTGGTTTAACCCTTTCCCTCATAGAGGATACCATGAAAAGACCTATGCGAACAGTATAAAACCAGATCAGCCTGCGAGTTACTCGCAGGCTGATCAGGTTTTATGCTGTTCGCGGCTCCTCAGTGGTCTGGTAATGAGGATTTTACAATTAAATTTGGTAAGGTTTAACTGTGGTTTTCTGCAGATCAGGCTTTATGTGGTACCTATTGAGTGTGTCAAAATGAGTCTATATGAGGGAAAGGGTTAATGATTTTTTTTATTTACTTCCAGTAACATAATTAGTGGCGTTAATATGCATGAATTACCAAGTTTACCCAGACAAATAAAAGAGTATCGACTACCTCTAAGTGTCATAAGTTCTCTTTTTAAATGTTTACTCACCATGAATAAATTGTCTGAATTTGTTTTTGATGACTTATCTAGAAAATATTTATGTTTAAACCCGCATAATGTAAACAGTTTATTGAACTTCAAAGACTCGGTTTCGCTCTATTGTCAACATAGTTATTTGAAAGTATATTCTTAGTGTATACTTTTGCAAAAGGCAACAACAATATATGTATCCAATTATGTACATGCGCGTATGTTTGTTAATATATTTTTGGTAATAAAATATATCTATTAGTTTTCATTTATATATTACTTGGCAGTATATACAAATACTTAACTCAACTCAATAAACTTTATATGAAAAAGGCTTGAGATTCAAGATAAAGATTACAATTGTTTTCTCTTTTCATATTTATACTTTCTTTTTTATAGACGTAAATTTCACATTTCATAGTTTGCATTATGTACCACAGCATTCTGAATTATAAGTTTTCTGATTCATGTGCCTCTTGCAGTCAAAGAGGCTCATTCTACAAATGTGCAATAATTCCATGTTGATTGTATTAAACTAATGTATGACAATTTACTTTCAATCGCTATTTAAAAGCCTTTAAATGTGCTTAAAACATTTGCCTTAACAAGTTTATAGAAAGATAATAAACTGGCACCCATTCGTTTAATATTTCACATCAAATGGTGAAAAGTCATACCTAGTTTGTGGCGTCAATTTGCTGTCATTATTTTAACGGTTATCCTTTCAGTGACGGTCTATTATTGCTGTTCTTTGAACGTAAACTAGCTGAAATGAATAACCTACTTGCCTAGGGCGCGCGTATTTGTACCAGAACAAGCCGGACGCAGTATAGTTCTAGATAAGGAATTACCTCCCGAGGGGTAAGGAATTACCACCCGCCACCCTTCACTCTATCATCACCATCTTTCATCCTTCCTCTCCACCTTTTCATTTCTCTGTTTCCACTTCTCATCGATTTTTTATACAGGTATATCAGACGAAATGGAAGAAAGACGTAGCAGTTGTACCAAGTTTGTCTTTATATTTTGAATGCATACATTTTCATGATGATATAATTTCTGGAATTGGTCAATACATAAAAGAATGAATGCAGATATTTTCATAATTGTTATTTCCCTTTCTGAAAGCCTCAAAACGTTTATCAATCGTATTTATTCATGAAGTATTTTGTTGTAAATATACAACGAAAGCAATATATATGAATATAATTGTGTTCATAAAAATAATTCTATATATCATAGTCACTACTTTATCAATCTTTAATCAGTTTCTATTACATTGAATGTTAAAATATAGATAATCCGAATTTATCCGAAAGTCAGGAAGAGACATTTATACATCGCATATAAGTAACTATGCAAAATATTCATTCAGCTAACCGGACTTAAACATCAAGATTGCAACTTGTCCCAAATAGAAATAAATAAAGTGTTTTGTTTCATGGGTCACATAGCTTCCGAAGTTTCTGCCAACAATACAATGCCATGTTGGATTGTACTTTTTGTCAAATTCTTTCTTAATGTAGGCAGCAATGTCTTTCTCAATGTTGAATTTCTCGAGCCCCTGGGTAGCACAGTCTACAGCGTCCTGCTGCATGTCTTCTGACATGTCAGCATTTTTAATTACTGCCTTCCTTTCAGACATTATCTACAATAAAAAACAGAAAACAAATTTAATGGCAATAATGAAAATATCTCAGAAAATGACTAAATTCATTTTTTGTTATTTTTTCTATTTGTTGATTTTTTTTTCGTACTTAAGATTAAGTTTAATTAGATCGAGTATTATGATGAGTAAGTACAGTCCGAAAATGCAACCTTATCCATTAATTAGTTTACTTAAGGAAAGTCTATTTTTTTCTGGTTGCTGCACACTAGTTAGATCTAACAGTATCTATTGAGCACGACTTATTAAACTGATTCCAGTGACAACTACTAATAGCAAAGTCAACTATGCATGTTGAACCTTGATATTTGCAACAAAGTGTAACTGTCACGCACGTTTTAATGGTTACGTGTGGAGGTAAATGCTTGGTCATTCATTCATCTAGATATTTTATTATAATAACGCCACATTTTTATTAATATATTGAACACATTTATCCGCCATTTTACCGGCTATTTTAGCTTTTTTTTAGATGGCGTGCTGGCTTTCTGTTAAGTCTACAGCGAATCAGTGGTGAATATTGGGTGTCAGGTGCGCGCAGGTTTAAATTACATCTTCGTATATTGTCCCATTTAAAAAAAAATAACACGATATCATCCTGAATTGAACAAAGCTCTTAGAAAGTCCTTGAATTACTTGCTTCATTTCCTGTGCTATCACGATTTAAATTAAAAAAATGAACTTAAGAAAGATTTTACTGGAAGAAATGTGCAACAATAGTAAACCAATACAGTTTGTCTTCTTCGTACTCTATGGTTATATACTCCATATGCAAATTCTGAAGAAAAAAAAAGTTTTCACTTAATACTTCATAGTTTAGAAACTTTTGGTAGGCTAATAGTTGTATACAGTCTACAGTTTATTACATGAATGTATGTCGGTTATATAGTCTATGTGGATTAAAGTTAAACTGAATATATGACATGCACTTGTATATCAACATTGCAAAAATATGCATATGGTCGAAGATCAGTGGAATAAATATGATAGAGTATTTAATCCCCCCCCCTACACACACACACCACGCCCGCGTGCTTATCTTTTCGCTTACTTAACTCTTTACTGTACATGTGTAGAGACCCTGGTTAGACGGATGAGTATTATTTTAAGCATATAAAGACACCTGTAGGAACGTGTTTAGAATTTTGTGTAACAGAATTAAAGTTTAATTTAAGCAAATTTAGAAAAGTAATATATTATTATAATGAACACGTACGAAATATCTAGTTCCAATATTTTGCCTGCCATTATTCAAATAATAGACAAAAATAACTTACGATGTTTATTTTTCACGACCAGTTACGTCGAATTCACTTTTCAAACAAAACAAAAATCTACCAAGAGTAGTCTATTGATTTATTTAATTTTACTCGTGAATGAACTTTGCTAATACCGAACCAATACGCGCCAGCGATTGGACAAATGACAAATATTTTAGTTGAATCTATCACGCCTTCAAGAAGGCATGTCTTTCTACATAGAGAGCTAATCCAGATATTTCATATTTCCCCTCCCAATATTTATATATATGTATATGTTTGTATATATTTACATGTATATTAAAAATGTTCATTTCAGTACGTCAATTTATGTATGAAGTCACTCAGAACTCGTTCATAGACAGACATTATTACATTTTATTTCATACATTTTAATATGCCCCAGAGAGTTTTATTTTTTAAATTATTTTTAATTTTAATTTATTGCTTCATACCCCTTGACCTTTGGTCATCTGGCAGCGTTCGGCCGTGTGCAGTTCTCTATTAATGACACTGTAAATAACAGATATATGTTTGTGTTCTATACATCCATATGAGTATTTAACCCTTTCGAATGGCCTGACATTACTACCCTCCCATTTTACCAGGTCATGGACCTACTGGAATAAAATAATAAAATCTAATCCAAATATAAAGGCAAAGAAAATTTATAAGAATAACAATATGTGAACCTTTAATGATTTTCTCTAATTGTTTGGATAATTCAAAAGGCTCTGCTCTATACCGCTTCCGAGAATGAATGCTATCTTGGACATATTATATCAAAGCAATCACAGACAAGCCCAGTGGAATGCAATAAAAGTTTAAAAATGATAAAATATCTAAAGTGGCTATAATGATAATCAGTGGATCGATTTTAATACATGGAGGTATGGATTTATTTTATCTTTGAGCCTTTTTAATTATATATATGATTGTATATACAGGAAGACTATAGATAGATCAATAAATACATATTCACCAGTTTAATAAATAATGTTATATGGAACACTCATATGCTACATACTAGCTTTTCGCGACGATGAGAAAGTAATTTTTACCAGTCTTTTTATTTTAAAATCTTTTATTTTACATCTATTTAGAAACAATTTCTTACAACTTGTTTGAATTACTCTCGACGGTTCATGGATTCAAAATTTCTTTGCAAACAATTGCATATATTTTGTAAGAAATATGTGTTGCTGCATCTACAATGTTCTAGACAAATTTAGATTTTTTTAAGCCCTGAGATCGAACCCACAACATAACGTTGTCGAGGCGCAAACTGTTACTGCTCGGTTGTCGGTACCGGTTTGACTTTGCCACTATGCCATAGTAATGAAAGTGTATTAATCGATAGGCTGTGTAGTGACTCGCTTCAAACCGACCTTAATAACACCTATAATGTCACTTTCTTTTGTTCCAGGCATAAATTGTATACCTTATCATACAATTCAAACCAGTCCTTCGCTATAGGAATACATGTAAATATAAAAATAAGCCTTGCAGTTTCAGTCCTCACTGCTTGAAACTAAGTGTTCACAGATTCTGGTAAACTTTTCAGCAAGAAAAAACTTATCAAAATTGTTGTAGGTTAACATCATCATTAAAGAGTGATCTTTTAGTGCACGTGATGACTAAATATTCATCATCAAGATAAGTCCTGTTGTTTCCACATCTCATGAACTGTGATGATATTTTTACTTTCTGAGTCTCCACATCTGATTGCACACTCGAAAGGCCATTTATAAAGTCAATTACGGGTTCTTTATTAACTCATAGGACAAGATTAGAGTCTTTTTTCTGCATAGGAAATGAGAAAACACCTGTTCCAGAAAGGTGAATATTCTTGCATTAAATTATTTTTTTCAAAATTGTGAAAAAAAATGAGTTCAACTTTTGGATCTAATGTAACTTTATAAATAAAAATTAAAGTATACGATTTATTTATCACTTTTAGGAGTGTGAGTATTAGGAGTTTAGTTGCAGAACATAGTAGGATATTAAGCTGTATTAAGTGTTTACTATATATTTGTTGATGACAACAACATTGTTTTAAACAAATACTTTTATCGTGTTGTCATGATTTCAAAATATATTTTCTTTTTAAATTCAATGTCGAAAATTTGATTTCGATATCAAGACCTTTTTAACAGTCTCTTTGGTTTGAACATATTGATGATGAGAAAATAAGGAACATCAAGACAAAATAAAGATGTCATTATTTAATGCTCATCTATTAATAATAATAAATAGCAATATAAAAACATGACAAAAAAAAAAGAATCATATCATTCATATTTGCAGTTAATGTCAATTATCTCAACCAGATTTAAATAGCAAAATTGCAACTTGTCCCAGATAGAAATAAATAAAGTGTTTCGTTTCATGGGTCACATAGCTTCCAAAGTTTCTGCCAACAATACAATGCCATGTTGGGTTGTACTTTTTGTCAAATTCTTTTTTGATGAAGGCAGCAATGTCTTTCTCAATGTTGAATTTCTCGAGCGCCTGTGTAGCAAGGTCAACGGAGTCTTGCTGCATGTCTTCGGTCATGTCCGCATTTTTAATAACAGCCTTCCTCTCAGTCATGATCTGCAACAGAAATTGCAAACATAGCCATAAACTTCATCTCATCAATGTTCTCAATAATCTCAAAATTAGTTAAATTTTCTAAAAAAAGGAAATGATGAAGTTTAGATAATAAATTCATTCAAGTCATAGATAAAATATTTACACTTTTAGACTGTCCTATTTAAAATCATGAACTATTACATAGATACTATTTTATGTATCTCTTTTAATCAATTATGTATCTCTTTTAATCAATTTTATTTTTATAGTTTTAATTCTATTTTAGTTGAACTAAACCTACATAATTAATAATATTTACATGTTGATCTTTATTATCATCAATTAAGGCTGTCATTAAGACTGTCTATAGGGCTCGGGACGAACTTCTAAACGTAATAAGGTATTATTCTCAATCAATCGACGCCTCAGTTTCATGTCCTTTAAAAAATGGCTAGCAATATTGTATTCTACAGAAATGTGGTTTAATGTCAACAATGCATGAAAATCCTAGTTTACAAAAGAACGTTATTCAAATCACCGCATGTTTAGTTAACAAAGCAAAGACAGCGGTTTGAGCCGGACAAAATCATTTACAGAGTGTTCAAAAGAAACCATTATAATCGTATGCATTTCACAACGGTTCAATGGCTTATCTTCCTGTACATTCCATTTGAGTCATTATTGTCAAAATATTTAAACATGTTTACCATTGTGATATCATCGAGATATAGTTACCCTAAAGTGAACTTTTATATCCGACCTTTTGAAATAGCTAAGTCAATGACTTTCTAGTACCTCAAAAAGAAACTATGGCATGAATTTAAAAAAGAACATGTCAAATAGTCTTGACTCTGTTCGAGCGTGGTTTTTGTGATGCTTTTCCTTTAAATAAGCCTGCTTTTGTTACTAACTATACATTGCCGAACCTATATATACCGACCACAACACATCAAACTGGCACCAGCTTGGCATTCAGCATGCATATTGGGAAGTTCCATAACTAGTTCTAGGTGTCATGATAATGTGACTAGGTGTGTTCTCATGCTACATGTCTTCGGCGTGATACTGCAATGTGGCAGCATTATTTTTATATCAAAAAGACTTAGTCTTCAAATTGCTGAAATATTCAAAAAAACAAACAGTGTTTATACAAGCTATATACGACCTTTACAATACTAGTTTTTACAACTTGCATTTTCAGAAAGATATGCTTGCTTGTCTCGATTTAATGTCCCACCGACAGAATTTCAGTCATTTTAGACCGAGTACTGGCAAAGTGCTGCCTCACTGCGATTTCACACCGTAGACATATGGCAAGTTACCACCACCAGCCAAGTCTATATCCTTACATGTATATGTTGAGCAACAAAAAAGATGGATAAGCGAGTTTAATTTTTACCACTAAATTTGGTAAGTTGCGGCTAGGTATCGAATTTACGATCTCTTGGTTGGTGAGTGGTTGCTCAGAAACCTAGACAAGACCATCACAGACATTATTGTTTTCCGTCTGTTAATATATGATCAATCCATTTACAATACAACAATGTTCACGACGAATCTCTGTTTTAGTACATTGTAAGGTACCATAGTAATTGTACAAATGACATAACGCTGCTTAGAGAAATGACGAAAACATGCCAAATTTATTTGACAGTGTGAAAGATTCATTTTAAATAACTTCATCGAGAATTGATTATACAAACTAAAAAAGAATTTACCGTTGTTTAAGCTATCTGTTTCTTCCTCCAGTCAAAATAGTCACTTTTCTATCCTGTCACTGGGTATTTGTGAACTACAATACAAATTCAGTCACCCGGCACACTACCCTACATAGCCTCAATAACAATTGCTTACAGTGACGAATACCCGCTTACTATTGGGTGAAAGAAAAATATTTTAGTTGAATCTATCAGTTATGATAAAAGTAGGGCGTGCGATATGTATTTCGTTGTTGTTGTTGTTTTTAAAGTCCTGTAATACGATCACAGGCTAGAAATTCACTAACATCAGCTAGCAACCAAACCACAGAATGAGTTTGGTGTGATATTTTTTTTTAATCTACTTCAACAAAACATTATTAGTGATTGCTTGTGAGCTGCCAAGTTAACCCAGGAGAATGTTATTACGAGTACTATCTGGGAAAGTATTGACTATCTTCAAGTGTCATAACCGCTCTGTTTAAATGTTTATTCACCATGGATTAATTATCGGAACTTATTTTGCTGATTAGTACATCAAACTCTCCGTATCAGTTACTTCCCTTTATAAGTATAGATAATGTAGCATGTCGTGAGGTAACCGATGCTGAAACCGTTCCATTTGCATGTATAATGTTAAAAGTGTTTTGATCTTAAAGGGCTTAGATTCATATTATTGACGATGTTTCAGTATTTTTAGTATGAGAGTCCTTTGTGTATGCCAAATTAAAAAAATAACAACAACATATCGATCATTTGTATTTAATTGTATATGAGGAATGCGCATATGCGTTTTTTGTGCAAAGAGTATTTGTGAATGTAAGATATTTTGACGATTTCTAGTGCTTGGTAATATATAAACATTTGTAACACAGCTTTGGTAGTTTTCTGAAGAAAAGTACCATGTTTAAATTTGATACCGCACATTTTATAGGGGGCGGAGTTTCCACGCCATAACTGATACAAAACCATGCAATTATCCATATAAGCGCACAGTAATGGCGGACCATACAGTTATCCAGATAACCGCACAGTAAGGTAGCACTCCAAACTAAAATCAAACTTTTTGTTGTCCACGTCCCACATGCAAGATGTCAAAAATTCCTGACTCCGAAATAAAAAAAAAAACTGGGAAAAAATCACCATCTATTGATAACATATTTGTCATTGCATTGCAAATCTACAGTAATATTGTGACATTTACGGTGGTCAGGCAGTACAAGAAGCTGTGATTCATCCTGCTGAAGGCAAAAATCTACTATGGGCCGAGACCACAGACGCC
>CM037789.1:4829974-4871354 GCA_021229015.1 Solen grandis
TGTTTTAATGATTTAACCTGATATAACATAAGTTATGATATTTTTTTTTATTTTGAACCCCTTTGGCCAGTTTGGCGCCGAAAAACAAAAAGGACTTAAAGTACTTTTTCATATTATGAAATATGTACATTATTTTCCAGGGCTGAGAAAAAGAGACACAGATGTTATATCTTATTTTCAAGTACTCGTAGCTCAAACTGTATTTTTAACTTAATAATCAGTAAGTGAAGAAGGTACCTAAACTCGAACTTCATTTTACTTGGTACATATACTTAGATAACTATACTAATTAAAAATAAATAACTAAATAAATAAACACTTTAAACACTTCTTTCTAAGTAGGATAGAAATAATGGTCAGAGCAATATCATAGAAAGGTAAGATATTTGGCTACAGCATGACACACTGACGTAAGATGTGGTATGATACATTACCTGCAGGTCCGGCCATGGTATGGCACCGCCGATGCATATGATATTCTTATAGTCCACATCTTGTGGCGATATGAAATCAAACTCAACATGTTTCGTCTCAAGTGTCTTAATAGGTGTGGCCACATATCCTGTGAAGCGAAAATATAATATACAAACTATTGTAAAAATACAAAGTCCGAGAACCGAATTCGAACAATCGAAATATTCGTAAGATCGCAATACTCGAAGTCCGAGAATAGTTTAATTTTAATCTTAACATTTGGTATTATGCAGTGTACGACCATGAAGATTAAATCTCGAATTAGACATGGCGTTCGGATAACAGCTCTTCAAAACATCCCAATTTTACGGCACACGGGGAGCAGTGGATCAGGGGTAGGAAACGCGCTTCGGGGTCGAGAGGTCCCGGGTTCGAGTCTTGCAAAGGAAACTGCTAATTTCTTTAAGCAAGAAATTTACATCGCATTGTTTCACTTCACACGGATGTAAATGGATACCTGGAGGGCGTTGAAATTTCGTAGCGCCATATGTGGGCTGCCTTCAGCGGAGTGAAAGAATGTCCTTGGGGAAAAGCTATGAAAATCTGTGAACGTGACCACGGCATGAAACTTATACTATAAATTGTCTTAACTTCACCTTTATATATACAGGATATATAAAACTCTATTTTTTTAAACAAGTATTTCTTGAAACTACGTGTATTCGTTAAAAAAAAGACACATGCAACAAGCGTTAAACGAAAGCTGACCAGGAGCTGTTTTCACAAAACATTTATTATTTTTGTCCTAAGTTACAAGAAATGACAAAGACTATTTTCGTGTGTATAAAATTAAAATACTAAGTAGTTTCAAAATTTAGTCCCAAAATCTTATTTTTGAAAACATTGCTATTATGTCAGTTGGGAATTTTTAAGCGTTTAAGATAAGAACTCATTACATTTGACGTGCAATGGGTTGGACCAGTACTTGGCGCATGGGAAGGACTTTCCAAAGCGGGGTTCGAACTCGCAACTTTCTGGTTCGTAAGAAATGGATTCCACCAGTGACTTACGGCGCTGGATAACTCTTCACGTGGTGTTTTTACAAAGTTTTTTTATAAGAAGAAAGTAAGTAACGACAGGTTTTGACATTCAAAACAAAGAATGGTTCATGCGAGGAAGCCTTCCAGCTGTCGTGCGGTAGGTCGATGGTTCTACCCGGGTTCCTGTGTGCACGGCCCACCACCTGTAGCTAGCTGGACGATATGTAATTGAAATACTGCTGTCACGTCGGTATGCAGGTAGGTAAAACCACACAATGCTATGTGATATACCCACGATTTAATTTGATATAAATTATCTATAAATAAATATTGCTGCACGACTAAACAAGAAAGGTATTTCAAAATGCGAAATACTTTTCTCCTGAAAATTATTGTAAACATTTAAAGCCATTACTTTAATGACACAGTCTCGTTCTGTGCTTAATATTTAGTAAGGTAGACTTACTATTGTACTTAAAAAGAAACTATCAAAATAAAGTATGTCACCACTGGCCGGGACATGCCCGCAGCGATTTTATACCCCTTGATGGGGCCACCACGGTTAAAGAAAACTATTGATAGGTGTTTGAAGACATACTGATAAGAAAGTTTGAAAACGGGTCTGTGTCAATAAGGCATTGAAGCGATACTAAAGGAGAACCAGTGCATGTAAATTCAAATGCTACATTTTTCAGTAAACATTTTCGTATTGGTTATCTTGTCTAGGTCACGTACACGTGTACATTTCACCACACGTTTCAAGTTTATTTATTTCTAAAGCCTGTATCACATTGTAGGGTGATTACGGTTACACCGCTCTTCATACTCCTACTACTTCTGATTCTACTGCTAATGATAATGAGTTGTTAGATGGGTTAAACGTCCCACCGACATAATTTCAGTCATTCGGAGACGATGTCAACTTGAGAGGGATACAGTGCTGCCACACTGAAGTATCACGCCGTAGGCATGTGACATGATACTACACCCAGTGGCATTATCCTGACACTGAGTCAACCAGTGTCTCAAGTAGACATCGTCTCCAAATGACTGAAATACTGTCGGCGGGACGTTAAATACAGCAAACAAACAACCAAGCAAACATATATATGGCGAATGCAAAGTACCAGTGCGACGTAAGCGTTGAGGTCCAGGGGTATTTGACTGCACGTATTCGATGGCCGGAAGTTTGATCTCAAATTGGGCGAAGGTTCAATGCTTTTAACGGCGCTAAGTACTGGTCCAACTCAGGGACCATCCATAGGGATTAGCGTATGATAAAACACTACTTGAAGTTGTTAATAGAACAAAGTGATTTTTCAAGTTCCATGTAGGTACACACTCATTTTATCGCTAGAAATGAACAAAGATCTACAAAGAATAAGGACTGAATTACTGTTGTGCAGCACGCTTTCAGCAAAACTATATGAACGCCTTGTTAGTATCTACATAGAAAACCCTCATTTATGTGAGTTCCGGATATCGTCTGTATGTACGTACCCTTGTAAAACAAACCATCCAATGGATTTCTTGCCAGAACTGTTAAACTCCTCATATTAATCCGTGCGCTGCACACTAAGTCCGATTTATTCTAGTTTCGCTATCAGTTCCCGGAATGCACACTATACCCGGTTAATGAGCCAGCTACCTCACACAAACCCGTTAATGTCTTTGCTATAAATAGCACCTCTCCCCGATAATACATACCGTGCAATGCCCAATGTCAGTTATTGATCTTCGTGCAATTTACCGTATCAGAGCATATTATGTTTAAACTACTAAACTTATAATCAATTAAAGGACCGTCCGACCAGTTGGCTTGAAAAGATCCACCGAAGCATTGTATACTTGACATTGTCTTTGTAAATTTACAATATCCGCTTTCAATTTTTGAACGGTTTTTTAAAACCTTTTGATTTAAGTATAACTAGTCGTCATTTTTTTTCGGCGTAGCTGTCTAATCTCATTTTTGACCCTTTTACGGATGATGACGCAAGAAAAGTCCAAATTGATACTTAAGCGATGCCTATACTACAGGAAAAAGGTAACGCACAATTATTTGTGGAGATGGCAACAACTTCTTGTTCACGAATTTTTGATTAGATATACTGACTGAATCACACAAAATGGGTCAGGTTGGATCAAAAAGTAGGTCAGTAGGTCAAATCTGAGAAAAATCTTGTTTACACACTAGAGGCCACAATTTTGATCCAATCTTCCTCAAACTTGGTCAGAATGTTTGTCTTGATGATATCTTGAACCCCAAAATGGGTCAGGTTGGATCAAAAAATAGGTCAGTAGGTCAAATCTTAGAAAAATCTTGTTTACACACTAGAGGCCACAATTTTGATCCAATCTTCTTCAAACTTGGTCAGAATGTTAGTCTTGATGATATCTTGAACCCTTTCGAAAATGGGTCAGGTTGGATCAAAAAATAGGTCAGTAGGTCAAATCTTAGAAAAATCTTGTTTACACACTAGAGGCCACAATTTTGATCCAATCTTCTTCAAAAATGTTAGTTTGATGATATCTTGAACCCTTTCGAAAATGGGTCAGGTTGGATCAAAAAGTAGGTCAGTAGGTCAAATCTTAGAAAAATCTTGTTTACACACTAGAGGCCACAGTTTTGATCCAATCTTCCTCAAACTTGGTCAGAATGTTAGTTTTGATGATATCTTGAACCCTTTCGAAAATGGGTCAGGTTGGATCAAAAAGTAGGTCAGGTCAAATCTTAGAAAAATCTTGTTTACACACTAGAGGCCACAATTTTGATCCAATCTTCTCAAACTTGGTAGAATGTTGTTTTGATGATATCTTGAACCCTTTCGAAAATGGGTCAGGTTGGATCAAAAAGTAGGTCAGGTCAAATCTTAGAAAAATCTTGTTTACACACTAGAGGCTACAATTTTAATCCAATCTTCCTCAAACTTGGTCAGAATGTTAGTCTTGATGATATCTTGAACCCTTTCGAAAATGGGCTGGGCCGGACCGAAAAGTAGGTCAATAGGTCAAATCTTAGAAAAATCTTGTTTACACACTAAAGGCCACAGTTTTGATGCAATCTTCCTCAAACTTGGTAAGAATGTTTGTCTTGATGATATCTTGAACCCTTTCGAAAATGGGTCAGGTTGGATCAAAAAATAGGTCAGTAGGTCAAATCTTAGAAAAATCTTGTTTACACACTAGAGGCCACAATTTTGATCCAATCTTCCTCAAACTTGGTCAGAATGTTTGTCTTGATGATATCTTGAACCCTTTCGAAAATGGGTCAGGTTGGATCAAAAAGTAGGTCAGTAGGTCAAATCTTAGAAAAATCTTGTTTACACACTAGAGGCCACAATTTTGATCCAATCTTCTTCAAACTTGGTCAGAATGTTAGTCTTGATGATATCTTGAACCCTTTCGAAAATGGGTCAGGTTGGATCAAAAAGTAGGTCAGTAGGTCAAATCTTAGAAAAATCTTGTTTACACTCTAGAGGCCACAGTTTTGATCCAATCTTCCTCAAACTTGGTCAGAATGTTAGTTTTGATGATATCTTGAACCCTTTCGAAACAGGTCAAATCTTAGAAAAATCTTGTTTACACACTAGAGGCTACAATTTTAATCCAATCTTCCTCAAACTTGGTCAGAATGTTTGTCTTGATGATATCTTGAACCCTTTCGAAAATGGGCTGGGCCGGACCGAAAAGTAGGTCAATAGGTCAAATCTTAGAAAAATCTTGTTTACACACTAAAGGCCACAGTTTTGATGCAATCTTCCTCAAACTTGGTCAGATTGTTTTGATGATATCTCAACCAGTTTGAAAATGGGTGGGGCTGGATAGAAATGTGGAAAATTAAAAATCTTGTTTACTCTGAGGGCAACATTGTTTCACCTCATCATCTTAATTCTAAAGCAATCTGTTTTGTACAGGCAATGAATGATACTTTTCTCAGGTGAGCGATCTAGGGCCATCTTGGCCCTCTTGTTAAAGGATTCCGATCGTTTATCAGCTGTTTCCGGTCGGAAATGTGTTATTTTCAAGGTACAAAATGCACAATATCTCGGCTAATATAAAAGTGTTTTTCAAAATCAAGACATATTTAGAATCGGGAAACAATGCTCTTTCATTATCAATAATAAAAATATATGTAAGATCTGTAGTTTTTAAAAAAGTTTATGGAAAAAACCGACGTTCCATAAATTCACCGACGCGGGTTCTTAATTATTGCATCATATAAACATATCAATACCTTCATTTCCAAATTTAATTACGGGAAAAAAATCGTTATAACAGTTTAAAGTACAAAGATAAAGGTAACATATAACAGATATATTTTACCGTTGTAGCAATAGCATATTGCATATAATAAAGCATGGCAATAAATTACTGACTGAAGGGTGATAACATTAACACACGCATGCGCATGCTATTCAAAATAAAAAAAGGGATTATGTTTACATCTAGACCATAGTTAATTTTCTCCAAATTGTGAAAACTATACGTATATTCTGAAAGGTTCTAATCCCTCTCTCTCTCTCTCTCTCACACACACACACACACAGAAAGACACCTCATACCGAAATGTGTGCACATATTCGCCTTTTACTTCATATAAAAACGAAGGTGGCAGATTTTAAAATTGTAAAGGGATATAGAGGTATCTGTTTTGCTGAAAAAAGTTTGAATGTATTTTGACATTAACTATGATGAATATGGCATTTCTAGTCATTTCATAAAAAGTTTAATTATCTCTTTCAGGAAAAGTGAAATAAAGACTTAATGGAACATTTAAAAGATAAGCCGACACAATATGTCAGATTCTATATATTAACGCGTATATTTCGTAACTAAACCAAATTAAATACAATTATATTCATGATTATTTTATCTGGTTAATATCACGTGCAAACACTTTTGAAGACTAATTTGTATTGATTTTTAGCAGCTTGCCAAACAACTTGATTTGAATCAATGTTTTGTGCATGTTCTATTTATATACAGGGTCGTGCAATTGCAGCGTAACCGCGCAAGTTTGTCGATTCATATTGTCTCGATACAGGTCGCTGGACAAACTGGGATACCGTTTAATTATCAGACGACTTGTGCAGATAAAATGAAAAGAGTAAGACCCTGCAGAGAGGGTTGGACTTTGCAGACGCTATATCCATTTTGCAGACACTGTATACAAAGAAGGAAATCCATTTTGGAGACACTAGATACAAAGAAGGAATTCTAAATTTGCAGAGAAAGCGATCGAATTTTGAAAACACTATGTATTATAAACATAGCAGTTCACAAAGTTCGCTCACATTTCTTTATTACACGAACGTTATTTCTAAATATTCAGATCGGTAATTTTGATACAAAAGCATTTAAAATACAAATTATGTATGAATTGCTTGCATGCACACCGTGCATTTATAACAAAAGTAAAGTCATCTGCCCAACACAAAAAGACGTCAACGTCAACGTTCATACACGTTCACAACACAACACCGCTTTACCCCTTTTCAAAGTTCTTTCTTCGGAACAAGATACACTTTTGCAACACACACACTCTCTCTCTCTGCAAGTCTACAAAGCATATTCTAAACTAGCCAATCTCTATATCCGAGAATGCCATCAGCACAGCCGCGTAAAGTTTGTCAATATCCTCAAACTGTGTCTTTCGAAGATAAACCTTTGATGATGGGAAGGAGAGAGAAACCGCAAGAAATCGTATGGTGATAGTTCTGAGCTGTAGACACGGTGGCCCAAAAGTTCGAACCCAGTTGCTTTATGGCTGTCCGTGTCGTTGCTGACCAATTAGAAGGGGCGTTATCATAATGGAAGCCAAGGGGTCAAACACGAAAGATGGGTCATATATCACTATATATTATGCATCATATATAGTGAGATATGACCCACCTTTCGTGCCAGACCGGGGGCCTCCGTGGTCGAGAGGGTAAAGTCGCTGACTTTAACACTCACTCAGCCCCTCACCGCATGGGTTCGAAACCCGGAAGGGTCATTCGGATTTTCATGTGAGGAAGCCTTCCAGCTGGCTTGCGGTAGGTCGGTGGTTCTACCCGGATGCCTCCGTGCATTCGGTGTCTTCCTCCACCTGTTATTAGCTGGACGTCGCTATATGACTGAAATACTGTCGAAGCGACGGTAAACTCAAATAGTCAAGTCAAGTCAAGTCGTGCCAGACTCCCTTGAATGGAAGTAAATGGACTGTGGCTGCTCGCGTTTTGGTCATTACTCAACATTTTTTGTATCTAACAGAGACAAACATGTCGCATGTTTAGCTGAACATGAATGATGTTGAAGACAATCCCATAGCTACAGTCCGTTCAGTTAATAATTTCGGGGATAATAATGCGCCTATCTCAGCCAAGCAACTCTTTGATGGCGGCGTCGTGCGACGACGTCTTTATTACAGGAAAACCGCTGCGCTCGTCATCACCGATGTTGTCGTTCATGGCTTATTTTGATTTATGATCAAACATTGCGTTATCTGCTGACAGATTCAAAATTGAGTGTTGAGCATAAACTGTTAACAAATTTTGTGTTCGGAATGTAATTTCCAAGCTTAGAACTATTGAAATGATACGTAATGCCTTTGATAAACTTAAAGCTAGAAAACAGCGATCTTCAAATGGTACTAGCAGCGGCCTGAGAAGGACAGGGAAAATGCAAATGTGCGCGATAGGTACCTGTTATTTGAAAGGCTTACGGTAAAAATTGTACCTTTGAGACGCTATAATTTGAGACCATTTCCTTCAAAACGACCAAAATTTATGCCGGGAAGACGGCGATGATGTTACTACGGAAACCGTATTTTTTACTGTACGAAAAGGGTACATATCTAATATTTTAAACATTAAATTGACAATATATTGACCTACATCATTGTGCAAATTCATAAATCTGCTATTTAAAATAAAGAAATGAGAACACCTTTTCGTGAACTTTCTAAACACACCTCTAGAAGGAGATCAAATTTTGAAAATACAGATTTTGATCTGATGTTGCAGACACTATATACATAGGAGATCTGACTGTGGTGTCAGTGCTAAGGGGATCAATAAAAAAAAATGCTTCTGTATGATGGAGATGCATTTAAAAATCGGGGGGGAGGGGGGAGTGATATTTTAGATATTATGGAATCACAGAGGGGACATGGTGTATTTTTTTAAAATTACTATTACATATCTCGTGGCCACGAGTTAGTAACTACGAAAAAATCAAAACAAATATCGCTATCTCGAGGCCAAGATATATATATATACATATATATGCTCTGGTTTCAAGAATTTTGATGAACACTGTGTATATACGAAATGACTTGACACAGTCCTTTTGCACACTCTGACGTCAATTCCCATACAGTGACCTCCCTTTGCAGAAGGGCCATATGTGGAAGTGCGTATTTGATACAGATTTGTGTAGTAGTAACTCAAGGGCGAGTTTCATTTTATTTTGTTTATGCACTAAGGAATATTTCTTAACAAAAAATTAGGAACACCAAATGTCTCCTTCCAGAATTTATTTCAAAATTTTTGTGAAATGTGTTTTTCTTTTAGGTTGACAGTTTTTGCGGATAAAATATGGCTAACTACGCTAGACCTGTTTCAATTTAAGGAAAGAAGTCAACCGATATGTTGACAAGATATACTGTCAATTTGTAACATGAATAATTAAATATAATTTAAAAACTTAGTAGTAATTCATTAAACATGAATCGATATTCATCTGAGTAGTTAAAGAAAAACATTCAATTATTTATCTTTTAGTCAGAGCAGATAAGAAATGATATGGAAGAGATTTATATCGGCTTAAATGAGGAGTGCCCAACAAAAGTCTATGGTTGAGAATGAAATAAAATGATGCTTACTTGCCAACTGAAAACGGCATGTTTTCATTTTATGAGACATTACTTTCACAACCCTCATTTAATTTCATTTAAAGTACTTTAAAGTGTAATACAAGTGGGAAAGCCGCCCCGATGGCCAAGTGGTTAGAGCGTACGCCTCGGGAGCGAGAGGTCGTAGGTTCGATCCCCGGCCGCGACATACCAAAGTCGTAAAAAAATGGTACTGTATATAAAGGTAGTTTGCAGGACTGGTTGGCCCGGTGTCAGGTAAATGTGACTGGGTGTGGTATAATGCTACAAGTATACGGCGTGATACTGCAGTGTGGCAGCACTATATCTGTCTGAGGTAGACATCGTCTCCAAATGACTGAAATACTGTGGGTGGGGCATTAAACCCAACAAACAAAGTGGGAAAGTTAACCGTATGCGACACCCACACCGAACAACTTTTCTAATTAGTCACATAGGATTTTGCATTTTTTTTTCTGACAGCAAGCACTCAAAATCATTATGGTTTTGTCTCATTTGAAAGCATATAATTAGTAAATGTAAATATTTTGACTTACAGCAAGAGAAGACTAGCGATTTTAGGACAAACCCCTAATTCGAAAGTCACAAAATTCACTACAAACCCATCCACATTCTAAGGCAATGAGCTGTAGTCGAATTCTGCAAACATAATCGTATTTTTGAGAGATACTACTTCCATATCTGTTATAGAATGATCCATCTGTTTTAAAATTTGATGTATTTAATAGATAATGAGCAATATAGCATGAGACATATCCATCGCATCGCAATATGAGTGATTGCAAAGCCCTCTAAGAATGCGGGTTAAAACACCTGCGGAGCACGATGAACTTCTTCATAAGCCTTATTTCATGTGTTTTAACCTGCATTCTCAGAAGGTCTTGTCAAAACTCATATTGCAATGCATCTGGGATTGATTCTTACTATACTGCTCATTCAATAAGATAAATGGATTTACTATTTCTCAAATATGCACTCATCATTGCAGCAGTCTACACGTCGTCACAGTGAATTTTGTGACGGTTGTTCTAAATAAAACGCTTGTATTAATTACTCCATGATATGTTTTCTTCAAATGAGACATTATCCGGCACGATTTTGAGTACTTGCTTTTTCATAAATTTGCAAAATCCTAAGTGACCAATAAGAAAAGTTGTTTTCATGAACTACAAGTGATCTTCATCAAAGGAAAACACGTTTGGCTCAGTTTTGGTGGATATTTTGTAGAAGAACGTCACTAACGTGTTTTTGTGTGAATAAATTTAATATGTGAAATTTCTCTCTCCTGGTTCCTTATGTAAGGAGGTGTAAGTAGAGATGTACATGTATATGTACCACAGATGTTGGAGGTGTGGTCAACACCTAAGCCAGTAAACGCTGTCATTGTTGCCTGGTCAATCTTCTATATACCATACCGATATCAGCAATGAATCGGATGTGAAGGTAGGAACTTATCATACAATTAGAGAAAGAGAGAGAAGAGAGAAAGAGATGGTGGGGCCAAGTTAAAAAAATACATGAAGGAACACGAGGCACATAATTTGTAATTTATTTTATGCAATACATGATGTGTTTAAATGAAACATTTGTTAGTTTAATCTATTACTTATTCACAACCGACAAAGTTTCAATAATAGCGTAAGGACTTGTAACTCCGTTCTTTGCTTTATCCATTCATATTTCTTCATCATAAATATTCATGAGTTAAAACAGTGACTCGTCTCTTATTCATACCTGCATGTTAAGTATTAATAAACCCACTACCTGGTTGAGTGTTCCGACTGTACATCCACATTGTTCACATCTCATTAATAGAAGATTAAACTGACGTAAAACACTTT
Organism: Solen grandis; assembly: GCA_021229015.1. NCBI lineage: Eukaryota > Metazoa > Mollusca > Bivalvia > Adapedonta > Solenidae > Solen > Solen grandis. The sequence continues at coordinate 4,841,143 of CM037789.1, forward strand.
TCTCTATTTAATTTTACAGTCCCCAGACCTGCACAAGGAAAGGGGACACGATACAAAGGAAGTAGATTAAGACAGTCAACTCTCTTTACAACAGCGGTGTTTATTCCAGCGAATTTTGCTGTTAAAAAGAAATTGTCATTGTAGAGAATAGAGACATAGATGGATTATGCACTCTAGTTTTCAAGACTACTGCTGTTATAAAGGGGAATGTCATTGTAAAGAGGTTTCACTGTATAACAATGGTATGCAATATCGCCTCATATTCTCGAAAATAAATAAATAAATAGATAAATAAATAAACGATCAAGTATGACTTTCATGCACAAACCTAAATTCTATCTAGATCTGAGCATATTTGATGTTGAGCCTAAAATCGTACCGTTAATTGTGTTCGAGGACTTGGGCCTGGCCTTAAACCTGTTTTTGTTTTTATTCGTTTTTGTTGTTTTTTTGTGCAACTTTTATTGTCTCGGCATTTATTGTTCCTGGGTTTTACCCGTTCCTCGTGCCTGAGGATTTTGAAATCATATCGCCCCTAGTGGTGATCGAATACCCAAAATATTTAGTAGGTTATTTAGTAAAGAGATAATCAAATCAGCCAAATTTGAGACACAGCTCGAAATTTCGAAATTTGACCTCTGACGTCATCAGCGATTCTCTACGAAAATCGCAAAGGATTTCGGCGAAGTAATACGATTGCTGAATTCCTATCCATGTACTACAGTTGGTGCATCAGGTAATTTGTTTAAATAATCAGTATTCCATAGCTGACGGGCACGATAAAAATAAAACAAAAGAAAAACAACAACAACTAAAATGCACACGGAATATATATATATTGACACCTCAGCAGATAACAGCAACAACAAGTACATGGACAGAAAAACAAAACAAGTTTAATGATGTAACATTGACCACAGTTTAGCATTTTGCTGACTCAATTAAAAAATTGTTTGACAAAATACAGCGTAATTTTATCAAACCAAGCAAATTCTTTGAATTAATAAAGTTTGAAAGTTTTATTCAGCATAAGCCAGAAGGTCGTACGACCCATGCGGCAAAACATATTACATAATATCCCCGCCAAATAAATAAACGAAATCACTGGAAAGAAACTGCAAAGATTATTACCTTTCACCTATATCTCTGACCTTGGAATTTGAGAAACAAATCGGCTTGGTATCGTCAAAAAAATGTATATTTAAAAGTAACAAAGTGACATAACTCAACATTTGATGTGCATTATGTCCTTATCAGTAATTACATTCATGCGCAGTTTCATTAAAATCTAACCAACCAATTTCAAGTTACTGCTCCAGAACTTTCCTTAAAACTGTATATTTAAAAGTAACGAAGGGCCATAACTCAAAATGTAGACGTACAAGAAGTACAACAGTCAGTACCACGAAAGTACACAGCTTTACCTCAGCGATCATTTTGTTGTTTAGTTTCAAAAGGTTCAACATTTTATTAATATACTTTTGATGATATTCTTATTACATGGATCTTAAAGTTGTGTTTTCCTCTATCATTCAACTTAAAATAAATGAGAAATTTAAAAAAAAAAAATGACCAAAATCAAAATCAGCCGTAACCCGCTGAGACGTCCTTAAGAGACCCTGATACATAAAACACAAAAAGCTCAAACAAAAAACACCATACCAATATGCAAATAATGAGAATGAAAGTTGAAAGTACATAACTATTCTTCTGCTGCTATATTCTATAATTCAAAATGAGCCTTAACGAAAAATCTGTGTTATCAATAATTTAAACGAAACACCCATTATTCTTTAACCGGACATAAATGATTTACATTAGAAAAAACAAGTGACTGATAAACATAACTATCTGAATGAAGGAAACAAGTCATGGCCTTTAACCCTTTCCCTCATAGAGGAAACCATGAAAAGACCTATGCGAACAACATAAAACCAGATCAGCCTGCGAGTAACTCGCAGGCTGATCAGGTTTTATGCTGTTCGCTGCTCCTCAGTGGTCTGGAAATGAAGATTTTGTAATTAAATTTGGTAAGGTTTAAGTTTAAGTGTGGTTTTCTGCAGATCAGGCTTTATGTGATACCTATTGAGTGCGTCAAAATGAGTCTATGAGGGAAAGGGTTAAACGTATGTTTGCATGGGTAAGTACCTCGATAGTCATAACAATCTGATAATACCACTAATGCTTTTGTTGAACAGCGGTAAAACATGTATAGGAGGTAGGTTTGACTCCTACCACTTTACAGCATTTTGGAAAAATGAACAAATTGATCAGTATAAACCAGATCAGATTGCAAGTATGTAACCATGGCTGATCAGATTTTATACTCTACGATAGCCCTAGATTATAATTATATGAATCAAAATCAGTTCTGTATCTTTAGGCATACTGAAAACCTCTGTTATTTGTAAAGAAATGTTCGCAATATAAGGGCCATACTTGAGTAAAAAATATAATTTGCGTTGCTAACCCACATACCGAAATCAGAATCAATAATAAGGTAAAAGGTCCGAATATCTAATAATTGGTATTTTTCCAAGTTTATTCCAAGTACGTTTAACCCCCCCCCCCCTCGAGATAGCGATACATGTTTTTTTTAATTTTTTCTTAGGCCACGAGATAATAACTAAGAAAAACACCATGTCCCTTCGGTGCTTCCGTAGTTCTTGCTATTTCGTGGCCACGAATTAGTAACTAAAAAAAAAAAAAAAGTTCTCGCTATTTCATGGCCACGAGTTAGCTAGCCAATCAGATCGTGAGTATCGAGGTAATCTAACGATTTGATTAGTCAGCTAACCCGTGGCCACGAGATAGCTAAGCCAATCAAATCGTTAGATTATCTCGTGGCCACGATATAGCGAGATTTTTTTTTATTTACTAATTCGTGGCCACGAGTTAGCGAGAACTGTTGTTTTTTTCTTAGTTATATCTCGTGGCCACGAGTTAATATTCGTTTTTTGATATTTTCTTAGTTATATCTCGTGGCCACGAGATAGCGATTTTTTTTTAAAAAAAATTTCTTACTAACTCGTGGCCAGGAGTTAGCAAGATTTGTTTTTCGTTTTTTTTTCTTAGTTACTATCTCGTGAACAATGTATCATTTGTTTCTGAATGGAACAGGACATACCACATGTAAAGAAAATAAACATGTACACATGTAGTGTGTGTGTGTATATATATATATTTATTCATTTATTTATTTAACGATTATCAACTTGTAGCTACGAGATTTAACTAAGAAAACAAACAGGAAAAGCAAATCTTGCTAGTAAGTAACGAAGAAAAAAATATCGATATCTCGTGGCCATGAGTTAGCTGACCGAACGAATCGCTAGATTATCCCGTGGCCACGAGATTTTTTTTTTCTTACTTATATATTGTGGCCACGAGTAAGCAAGATTTCTTTTTCGCCTTTTTCTTTGTAACTCGTGGCCACGAGATAGCGAGATTTTTTTTCTCTTAATAACTCGTAGCCACGAGATAATAAAAAAGAAATACATGTCCCCTCAGTGCTTCCGTAAGATATAAACGGGGTCATAAACTTTTATTACTGGGAGCTTAATTTTTTGTATTAGTGTAAACCTGAGCAAAATCATGTTATTGAGTAATCACTGTGTAATAAATTGTCATTAAACCATTTTGTGTACTACAGTTGTTTGTTGGGTTTAACATCCCACCGACAGTATTTCAGTCATTTGGAGACGATGTCTACTTGAGAAATATAGTGCTGCCACACTGCAGTATCACGCCGTAGACATGTGGCATGATACCACACCTGGTCACATTTATTCTGACACCGGGCCAACCAGTCTTTGAACTACCCATATATGCTGAGCGCCAAGCAAGGGAGCTATATCAGTACCATTTTTTACGACTTTGGTATTTCGCGGCCGGGGATCGAACCCACGACCTTCCGCTTCCAAGGCGGACGTTCTAAACTACAGTTGTATCTACTTACCCAGGCTGTAATAACAACATATACCGGTAGCCTCTGGGGCCGTATTTATCATGCATCTTTAATATTGATAAAACCCATGATTCAAGGAAGGTCTTGAAACCTTGACCCCCCCCCCCCCCCCTCCAAAAAAATAAAAATAATATATGCATGTCGTTGTCTGATTAACAGTAGATACTGTGAGTACTCACTTCCTCAGGTGACAATTCCAACACCACTCAATTAGTGCTAAGTAATACTTAAGTGCGTATTTCATCATATCTGTTTTATGAGTGTATTTCATCATACCTGTTTTAAGAGTGTATTTCATCATACCTGTTTTAAGAGTGTATTTCATCATACCTGTTTTAAGAGTGTATTTCACTATACACGTTTCTAGGGCGTATTTCATGAAACCTGTTTTAAGTCATACCTGTTTTAAGAGTGTATTTCATCATACCTGTTTTAAGAGTGTATTTCATCATACCGGTTTCAAGGGTGTATTTCACTATACACGTTTCTAGGGCGTATTTCATGAAACCTGTTTTAAGGTATCCGTTTCATCATACCTGTTTCAAGGGCGTATTTCATCATACCTATTTTAAGGGTGTATTTCATCATACCTGTTTCAAGGTCGTATTTCAGCATACCTCTTTCAAGGGCGTATTTCATCAAACCTGTTTTAAGGTACATGTCCTTTTTAAAGGTGTATTTCATCATACCTGTTTTAAGGGTGTATTTCATCATACCTGTTTGAAGGTACCTGTTTCATCATACCTGTTTCAAGAGCGTTTTCCATCATACCTATTTTAAGGATGTATTTCATCATACCTGTTTGAAGGAACCTGTTTCATCATACCTGTTTCAAGAGCATTTTCCATCATACCTATTTTAAGGGTGTATTTCATCACACCTGTTTTAAGGTACTGGTTTCATCATACCTTTTTCAAAGATATTTCATCATACCTGTTTAAGGGCATATTTCATCAAACCTGTTTATAGGGCATATTTCATCATACCTGTTTTAAGGGCATATTTCATCAAACCTGTTTTAAGGGCATATTTCATCATACTTGTTTCACTTTATAAAATCCCTACATCTTTACAAATATTGCTAGCTAGTAAAGCAACTGTTTATGTCAGCTTAGTCAATTACAAATATTGCTAGCTAGTAAAGCAACTGTTTATGTCAGCTTAGTCAATTACTTAATCTGTAAAAAAAAAAAAAAAAATCCTGAAAGTTTTGTTACCTTATCTATGATTTTAAGTATTACTTAATGCTAAGTATTCTTGGTGAAATTCTAGCCTAGTACAATATATGTATTAATAACACAAACTGATTGTTTTCAAGGACTTTAATATATAAAAATGATTGCAATATGTATATGGACAATACCAAAATGTAACAAAAAAAATACTTACTCCCCACCTGTCTCCATAAAAGGAAAGGTCTATACACACAGCAAATAAAGTTCTCTAACAAATCTGTTCCATACTAAATTGCAATATAGCACATTAATTCAGTAACTGTGATAAAAATAAACAAGACAAAGTTGCGTCAATCAGTTTGACACTTTGTACATTTCAAATTAACTTTTTTTGTTTCTACTGCTGCAATGTATACTTCTTCAGAGCTTAATTTTGAAAACTTGTGAATCATCTTAAGTCTGACAGATGAAGCATTACCCCACCCCCCCTCGAAAAAACAACAACAACTCTGCATCAAATCCAGACAACAACCTTTAAGAATTAACTAACATTTTTCACCTGACTGATGAGGTATGAGGTTCTGTTACCATGGTAACCATCACCAGTGAATGAGAAGTTTAATACTTGGCTGCATCTCTACATATAGTAGGCCCAGAAATAAATAAAAGAGAAACAGATAGAAAATAAATCACTTATCAGATATTACCAAATATGTCTACCTGTCGTTATGTTTATTGTCCATATATGAACAATTGTGCAATATGTGTCATCCCAATTGTAACTAAAGGATGCAAATTATATTTCAGTAGCTTTTTTTTATTTTTGAAAAAAGCAGGCTGGTTTCTCACATGATCTCTCTTCAATAGGGAAAGAAATACCATATAATGAGTGACTAATGACAGATAAATGAATTACATAAAATACACTATAGACATGAACTCTACTAAGTACATTAATCCAGGCCACTGTAATGCAACTAAACTTCTCGAGCAGTGATTTTCTTCAATCAAGTTGCAAGTCTGCAATTCTCTTGTTAATGAACACTGCTGAAAATTTGTGTACATGTCATTACAGAAAGCTGTAGTGATACAAACTCTTTCACTTGAAATAATTTCTGAAAAACAGACCTGGCCCTACGTTTATGAAAGTACTTATGTACAATCTCTGGTTCAAATTTGTGATTTCAACTGAAAATTCCGATTGAAACAATTGTCCATAGCTTGAGTCCGAGTATGAAAATGATACTTAAGTACCATTTTAATTTCTAGAACACAGGGCGTGGTCACTATTTTGGTGGGGTGGGTGTGGTGCGTTTCTTGTTCTTGGGCTTGCCCCCGATGTTGAGTGTCTGCTGGGTGGAGACAGACTGAGGCTTAAGGATCTGGTGGAACTGCAGCTGCTGCTGTTGGGGATGCTGCTGGGGCTTCTGGAACGCCTGAAACATACATAGGTCAAAGGTCATAAAACCCAGTTGATGAGTCAATTGTGACAAACTGATGGAGGTGTTCCAAGGTGGGTTGTTAGTTTTTGTGTTTAAAGATACAGTATGTCCTAAATCTTATCTCATCAATCTACTAGGTATATTTTAAACTCAGACTCAGGAGTCTTAACTGACATATGATTATTTTCACTGAAAAGAGATATATCAGTAAAGATTTGTTAGGACCATGCACTCTCTGTCCTTTCATCTTTCAATAACAAGAGGGCCATGATGGCCCTGAATCGCTCACCTGAGTACCATTGCTTCAACTGATGTCAAGGTTTTTAAACAGACAAGGATTCTGATATAACTTAATCTAAAACATTTTACCCCTGACAATACTACACACCAAATATCTAAGCAATGGGCCATATGGTTTCAGAGAAGACTTGGGCGCAGGGTCATTTATCACCGTAGGGCCAAGACTTTGAAAATCTTTGTAATGAACCATTAAATGCTACTACATACCAAAAATCTTAGCTCTAGGCCTTATTGATTCATAGAAGAAGATTTTTTAAGATTTTCCTATTTAACTCTATGTAAAACAAGTGACCCCTGGTGTGGGGTCATTTATCAACATTGGGCTATGATTTGTACAATCTTGGTAGTGGCCCATAAGATGATGCTACATACCAAATATCTAAGCTCTAGGCCTTATGGATTCATAGAAGAAGATTTTTTAAGATTTTCCTATATAACTCTATGTAAAACAAGTGACCCCTGGTGCGGGGTCATTTATCACCATAGGGCTATGATTTGTACAATCTTGGTAGTGGCCCATAAGATGATGCTTCATACCAAATATCTAAGCTCTAGGCCTTATGCATTCATGGAAGAAGATTTTTTAAGATTTTCCTATATAACTCTATGTAAAACAAGTGACCCCTGGTGCGGGGTCATTTATCACCATAGGGCTATGATTTGTACAATCTTGGTAGTGGCCCATAAGATGATGCTTCATACCAAATATCTAAGCTCTAGGCCTTATGCATTATGGAAGAAGATTTTTTAAGATTTTCCTATATAACTCTATGTAAAACAAGTGACCCCTGGTGCGGGGTCATTTATCACCATAGGGCTATGATTTGTACAATCTTGGTAGTGGCCCATAAGATGATGCTACATACCAAATATCTAAGCTCTAGGCCTTATGGATTCATAGAAGAAGATTTTTTAAGATTTTTCTATATAACTCTATGTAAAACAAATGACCCCTGGTGCGGGGTCATTTATCACCATAGGGCAATGATTTATACAATCTTGGTAGTGGCCCATAAGATGATGCTACATACCAAATATCTAAGCTCTAGGCCTTGCAGTTTTGCAGAAGAAGATTTTCAAAGTTTGCATTTTTAAAATCTATTTTTAGCTCCTGTGACCTAATTATGCAATGGACCAGAACCATTTATACAACTTTAGTAGAGCTTCATCCAAGGAACATTCCTGCAAAATAATTTTCAAATTGGCCAAGCCGTTTAGGAGGAGATGTTGTTTGAAGCAATTGTTGACGCCGGACGCACGCACGCACGGACGCACGGACGACGGACAAAAGGCGATCAGAAAAGCTCACCTTGAGCACGTTGTGCTCATGTGAGCTAAAAAGTTATGTTAATGATCAATGACAAATCTTAATTACAACATGAGTGTTCTTTAGAACACATGTGTCACCTGCTGAAGCATGATGGAGAAAAAGTGTGACGGACAAAGTGACAGACAGACAATGGAAAAGTGATCCATATGTGTCACCTCTGCTTACAGCAGGTGTCATAAAAAAAGAAAAATACCAATTTATATCTATTTCAGCAAGCTTACATTTACCTTGATTGACACACTGGTCAAAGTTACACCTTAAATACCAATCAAAGTTTGAAGTAACACCTCACACACAAGTTATTAAATCAAAAACTACACAAACATATAACATTTATCAATATAAACAGTAAATGGTATTTTATTATGAGATACAAATTACCATTTGTTACGTAAATATATCAGTACCGTATACACCGGCAGATTAGGCGCACCTTTTTTCCAGATAATTCACGTTTATAGAGGGGGTGCGCCTAATATGATGATATACAGCTTTTCAGGTTTCTTTTTTCAATCACCGAGAAGTGAAAATTACCGGTATACGATCTCAGAAAATGAATATACTGGAAGCCAATGAATACGATAATATGACACAAAGTCTATACAAAACCATGATAAACAATACCAGATTATTGCCTTTGTTCTTATAAGTTATCCTATAGGTATATTTCATGATAAAATGATCGTGAGAAACTGAAACAACTTGATGGAAGCCATTTTCAATATAAACAAATAAGTTTATTTTACGGGACCTCATGATGTATAGGAGAAACTTGACAGGTGGCAATTGTTACGTAATGTTTGTTAGTTGGGAGAATTTTGACAGGTGACAATGGTCCCCAGTGTTAGAATGCGGGGACACGGTTGAGTAATGTCATGTTATGAAAATGTGTCACCTTTATCCTACCCGTCGTTAATGTAACGGTCTAATGCTAATCTTATGCCATGTGTAAATAAAACGGTTCACCGTATGATTAGCCCGGTGACGTACAGATAGCTTTCGGTCTGTCAAAATGTACGACGGCGCAAATTTCAAAACAAGATTTCGCCGAATACGATACGATAAGTGATTTTTTTTTTCAAATAAGTTACCCTGAAAGTTAGGATGCGCCTTATACGTAGCTGCGCCTAATCTGACCGTGTATACGGTAATATCCCTGTTACACTGACACAATTAGAGCTGAGGTACCATGAATCCTGGTGAGCTTAAAAGTTGGCTGTGTTTTCTGATGATGTAACACTTTATAAACAGACAAATTACTGGATTTTCAATGATAATTCTGATAAATTCAAGAATTGGACAAGATGAGTACTTGGCTACCAGATTTTAACCAATTTAGATTTTACGTGTCTGGACTGAAATGTACTCATTTGTATAAGCAGTATTTTGATTGGTTGCTTTAGTAATAATAAAGTCTTAAAATGAGGAAATGCTTGCCAAGTGTCCCATATGTAGCAAAACGTAATGGGCAGTCGTGGGTAGCCAATGAGGGATCATTTCCTGCTCAATTTTTAGCTTCAAAACCTCATTTTATGAGATATGTCTACCAAACCATAAGACAAGACCTGACTGTATTATGGACTTTTTTTTGGGGGGGTGGGGGGGGTGGAGGTTTTTTTTTACATCAAAAGTATGTCAAAAGTCAAGGTCAACTGCATAATGAAGAGGTCCATCCACTTCAGCAACTGTCCAAATATTGAAGCACACAGAAGTTATAGCAGTTTAACCAAAAGGTAAACCTGTCCAGACGCCACTTTTTTATCAAAAGTAGGTTAAAGGTCAAGGTCACAAGGTCATTTTCATAATTTAAAGGTCAATCCACTTAAGCAACTGTCCAAATATTGAAGCAATCCGATGAAGGACACAAAAGTTATAGCAGATTAAAAAAAAAAGATAAAACTGAGCGGACGCCCACCGGACATCTTCAATTTAAAGGACATAATTTTTCATTGAAAAACCCATCCAAAAACACACCTGAAGTTGTGCCTGGAACTGTGGCAACTGCAGCAACTGTTGGTGTGTCAGTGTGGTGGTTATCCCTCCTTGAGGGTTGGCCTTGGCCACGGAGATCTGTGATAGGACAGGTTGTCCCCCCTGACCTAGGTTTCCACTGGGAAGGATGGCTGCAACAAAAGACATACTCATGTCATTTCAATGGATTAAGGGTATTTTCCAATTGTCTTTATACTTTCCTGCACACCATTATTACTATATTTTTTTATGTTCCAATGGTAACTTACCCGCGCCGTGGTCCAGTGGTAACATACCCGACTAGGCAACGATACTTCCCAACCTTCCCAGGTACAGAGTACTGGTCCAATCCAATAACCATCAAGAGGGATTAGTATAAGTTGCAAGGACTTGTTTCCCAATGGATGTAAATCAAATAAATTTAAACTAAACATTCCAACACCAGTACTTTCAGTCCTATAGGGGACTTTCCCTACATGAAAGATAACTGCTGCCTCCCTGCAATACCATCAGGTCAATCAGCTCTGGAACTACTCTAAAATACTGAGCATCAATCAAGGGGGATGAATCATTTATAGATAAAATCAATACCAAAGTGTGTCATAAAAAGCAATGTACTGATTACTCACACTTAGTGCCAAATTAACATTCCATAAAAAAAAAAAACTTAAATATACATTCGCTCCAAAAATAATTTAGCAACACCATGGGCCATACATCTACATACAATATATATATTTGCATATCAATTAAACATTAAAAAAACCTACTGTAACTAGAACTATCACTATGATTACTACCCCTACGTTCCCTCTTGTCTTCATGAAGTACAGGATATAATGGGATGCAAGTTTCTGTACTACCATACTTCTGTGAAGTGGGGATTTTTTATTTTATATATCATGCTTCAAAAGTTGGTACAGTTCAGCTCTCAAGTCAGGCCCAAGTCTAGATACTGCATCAGGTTGGACTATGTTAACACCTTAAAATAAATGTAGGACTGTACTGTGTTATACTGGAATTCACATTATAATGAAGAGCATTATAAAGGAGTTATACTGTAGTACCAAGTGAAGACTTACTTGTTGTGAGGGGCCCCGCTATGGAGGTGGTGGGTTTGACTCCCTGTATCTGTGCTATGGTTTGCCCGGCCTGCAGGCTGGTTCCCGCCTTCAGTGGGGCCCGCTGCTGCGGCAGGTTTACTAGCTGTATCTGCTGCTGCCCCAACTGTCAAGTACACAATATACACTGTACTCTCCCTCCCCAACTGTCATGTACAAAATATACACTGTACTCTCCCTCCCCAACAGTCAAGTACACAATATACACTGTACTTTCCCTCCCCAACGGTCAAGTACACAATATACACTGTACACTCCCTCCCCATCAGTCAAGTACACAATATACACTGTACTTCTCCCTCCCAACAGTCAAGTACACAATATACACTGTACTCTCCCTCCCCAACCGTCAAGTACACCAAATACACTGTACTCTCCCTCCCCAACGGTCAAGTACATCAAATACACTGTACTCTCCCTCCACAACAGTCAAGTACACAATATACACTGTACTCTCCCTCCTCAACGGTCAAGTACACAATATACACTGTACTCTCCCTCCCCAACGGTCAAGTTCACAATATACACTGTACTCTCACTCCCTAACTGTCAAGTACATAATATACACTGTACTCTCACTCCCTAACTGTCAAGTACACAATATACACTGTACTCTCCCTCCCCAACAGTCAAGTACACAATATACACTGTACTCTCACTCCCTAACTGTCAAGTACACAATATACACTGTACTCTCACTCCCTAACTGTCAAGTACATAATATACACTGTACTTTCCCTCCCCAACAGTCAAGTAAACAATATACACTGTACTCTCCCTCCTTAACAGTCAAGTACACAATATACACTGTACTCAACTTTTAACATAATACTCACAAAACAGTCATCAACAGAACAAATACACTCAATCAGGAAGTATACACTCAGGAACCTTTCTTTTTCACTAAACTGCATTATTTCTTTTGAAATATGTTTAGGCAAAAGTAGACATTCTTTCTAAATAAGAATTATACATCACAGCAGTTACACAATGTTCATTGAGTTTCATAATGAACTGAATACATTTTGATAGAGATGAAGATGTCTCCAAAACAAATGTTAAATCAGTAAAGAAATAAAACATTTAAGATAATGAAAGTTCTGGAGCAAACAGACTAAGAGTATACATGTATTTACATGATTTTAATATCCCTAATCCAACCTTGTCTTCATGTTATGTGAGTGTAAAACTGGACAAGACTGGACATAATGAGACGAACATGCTTCCTAAAATGTTGTCTATGCATCAAAATGAGTCTCTATGAAGTAAAGGAATAATGACTATAAGGGGACTCTGTCCTACCTGGAACAGTGGTAGGGAGGTGGAAGCCCGAAGCTGACTGTGCGACTTGATCCCTGCGGGAACCAGCTGGGTTATGTTCCCTATGGGCAGGGACAGCATTCCTGTCGGTGTGGTCAACACGTTGCTAGGGGAACTCAACACACCTGCACAAACAAGAATACCAAAATACTGAACTACATGTAGATCAAAATATTATATCTAATATACAATGCAATCAAACACCAGATGTTAGAACTACTCAAATTATAATTGTATTCTTCTTCAAAGGAATACAATTTTTAAAAAACGAAAAGGGAAAAAAAATTAATGCAATTAACAATTAGGAAAAAAAATTTTGTTTGAGAATCATATAAAACAAGAGGGTCATGGTGGCTCTATATCGCCTGTGTAAATTGAGAAACAGATTATATTAACTTTTATTGATCCTTTATAACTGTTCCTTGGTTGGACCAGTACTTAGTGACTGGAAAGGTTACTAAAAGGTCTGTCTTCTGAAGGACTTACACCTGAAACCCTCAGATCTGTGGTCAGTGTACATTCCCACTAGAATCAGTGTTTTCAGGTTTATTAAAACCTATTTCTCGTAAGTATTCATACAAAAAATTATGTCTTGATAATTATGAATATAATGGAAACTTTGAATAATATCTGAAACAATGAATTTTTTTGCAACGTGTAAAATCTAAGCTACAATAAAGCATGAGCAAACAAGAAGCTGTCTGACCTGGATCTGCTCTGATTGCCAATGCATAAGGGTTAAACAGGCACAATTAATATGGTTAATGTAACACTACATTTTACAGTCACTTTTTAAAGGAATTTTCCAATGTTTATGGATATATTCAAATTAGAAACTTCAATAATCCAATAGATAGACAATGAAATCATGTGACACATGACTGAGCTTGCTTGCATGAGTTTGTTTGTGATACTGTTTTGGACCTGTTGACTTATTCACAACAGGAAAATAATTATTTAGTGATAGATAAAAATGGAGCTCATAGTCTCGCTGTAATAAAAATGGAAAGGTCTGAAATGTTAATGGACTCTGAACTTTTCTATCCTAAATATCAAATGTTCTGCAATATTCTTTTTAATCTAGCACTTCTTGATATGACATTCATGAATTCAAGGTTGTACAAAACCTACCATGTTCATGAAGCCTTTTCTGATTTAAAATTTTAGGAAAAACAAAAAAATCACTGAAATTAAGAGAAGCAAAGTAAACAATTTTCTTTCCCTACCTGTAACAATATGAGAGGCTGACGTGGTCACTGTACTGGATGACGTGGTCAAGGAGGAGGAGGGAAGATTGGTTACCATGGTAACCAGGGATGGCTGCCCTGCTGCTGTTGTACAGGTGATCGTCTGAAACAGCAGTTGGAATGCTTAAGTATTTTCATTATTAAATAAAAGACACATCAAGAGCAAAAGAACATTTAACGTTGAGTAGAAATATATATATTGGTTCTCTGGTTGTTTGAAACTTGACTGTAACATACATGGATAATTAAAAGTAAGCAAGAGGGTCAAAATGGCACTAAATAACTCAAGAGTACCATAAGACTGAGTGTAACAATATAGGCTACTTAATATTTTATCCGGTGACACCTAAACTGAAGATTCAATACTTGACCATTTAACTTTGATTATTGCATTTGACCAGACCTTAGATTGCCATAGCAACACAGATTCTGCATGGAACAAATTTATTTAGGCAGACTCTTGTGAAGGACCCCCCACCAGTGGTCCTCCATGCCAAGTTTGTCTAGTGGTTTAAGATAACCTATCAGCTTAGGAAATTGTTGACAATGGATGCAGGGTAATCACAACAGCTCACCATGAGCATGCAAAGCTCAGGTAAACTAAAACAAGAGGGCCAAGATGGCCCTTGGTCGCTCACCTGAGAAAGATGATTGCTTAAGAAATAAAGATGCTTGAGTGTAAAAGTGAAATCTGGCTTTTTTTATGGTGAAATGGGCATAACTCCTAAATTTACAAGTCAATATCAGTTATAATTGAACCCGATTGTGAGATTATGGGCATAAACATTGTCTTAAGTTTAAAAATGATTATTAAAAAAATGAAGTTGGTAGAGAATAAACAAAGTGAAATCTTGCATTTTTTGTATTAAAAGGGGCATAACTCCTGACCTAAATAACCCATCTCAGCCACAATTGAACTCAATCGAGACATTATGGTCATTAACAATGTCATAAAGTATGAAGATGATTGCTAAAAAAGGAAGATGCTAGAGTGTAAACAACGTGAAATATGGCTTTTTTTTATATTAAAAGGGGCATAACTCCTGACCTAATTGACGGATCTCAGCCATAATCGAACTCAATCGAGACCTTATGGTCATAAGCATTGTCATAAAGTTTGAAGATGATTGCTCAAAAGATGAAGATGCTAGAGTGTAAACAAAGTGAAATATGGCATTTTTTGAATATTAAAAGGGGCATAACTCCTGACCTAATTGATGAATCTCAGCCATAACTCAATCAAGACATTATGGTCATAAGCATTGCCATAAAGTTTGAAGATGATTGCTCAAAAGATGAAGATGCTAGAGTGTAAACAAAGTGAAATATGGCATTTTTTAATATTAAAAGGGGCATAACTCCTGACCTAATGATACGATATCAGCCATAATCGAACTTGGCCGTGATTTTATGGTTATTAACATTGATTTAAAGTTTGAAGATAATTGCTCATGAAATGAAGATGCTAGAGTGCAAACAATGTGAAATCTGGCTTTTTTGAATTTTAAAAGGGGCATAACTCCTGACCTAATGTTCCGATATCAGCCATAATCGAACTTGGCCGAGATTTTATGGTTATAAACATTGTTTTAAAGTTTGAAGATAATTGCTCATAAAATGAAGATGCTAGAGTGCAAACGAACAAATTGTGGACGACGGACGACGGACGGACGGACGGACGGACGACGGACATTCATCGATCCTAAAAGCTCATCCTGAGCACACGTGCTCAGGTGAGCTAAAAAAAAACTTCAGAGCTTTGCTAAAATTCATGTTTCATATGTAAATTTACATATATGCACAATTCAAAACTTTGTACAATAACTTAATTTTTTCGTAAAAAAAAGAAAGTTAAACAAAAATGTTGTTATTCATTTTACGCTTATTTGTCTTGTTGTATGGGAAGTGGCAGCATCGGATACCCATGGCTGCCTATTACATCTGTCAGCCATGGGATACTTGGCTAGCACCTTATCGGTATAGGATATTCATAAGAGGCACATCGACCAGTCAGAATGCTGCTTACACACAAATGAGTACTCTTCAATTGGAGATCTAAAATCTGTAAAGATTTGTCTAAGTGCCATAAGTATAAAAGTTTCTATTGGTCCAAAAAATCCCCACTACCTAGTGGGGCTGCGAATATTGGCACGTCTTTTAAAAAAATCGATAAGGAAATGCTAACTAATAATCCCACGGGCAATGTATGAAGTAATGGAATGAGTGCTTGTGAGTTTCTGACGCTGGGTTAAGAGGTTTGTGATGAAGGAAGGTGTACCTGAGGACTGGCCTGCAGAGGACTACTGGAGGTGACTACAATGTTCTGCTGGGACTGGAGGACTGCGTTAGAGCTGATCATGCTGATGGGGACCGCGATACTGCCACCTGGAACACTCAGGGACACCTGCAACAATACAATCATGATCACGTAGCCACCACTGGCAGGCATACTGCTCTTATATATATGAAACAGCTTCAAACATTTTCGACTGTATGCTGAAATATTATTGTATTTATTCATTACATAAAGTTTAATCAAGATTTGAGCAAAGGCAGCGGAGAAATAGAGTACAGAAGTCATATCAAAATCTGACCAATTTTAGCTGTCAGAGAAGTAATGCAGATAAAAAACAAGCGTGACATGCCAACAATATGAACAAGATTGCTTGGCATTTAACTTTTGTGAAGTTAAATGAAAAGTATTTAAGAAATAGCATGGACAAAATATCTTCAATACATATAACAAGGGGTCGTAACTCATATAAAATTAAGCAGTCATAATGTGCCAACGATATGCGCAACTAGACTTTGTACTTAATAATGCTGTGAATCAATATCAGACCATTGATAGCCAAGATATAGTGTGACAAATATTTTTTAGTAAATATAACAAAGGACCATAACTCATTTAAAATTCAGCTGATGAAGACATGTCAAAGATATGTGCAAAAAGGCTTAGTACTTATAAATGCTGTGAAAGTTAATCATAAACGACCAAAGGTAGCTGGGAAATAGCGCCTTAAGAAATATAACAAAGGGACATAACTCATTCAAAATCAAGCGAATCATGATGTGCAAACGATATGCACATTTAGGCTTGGTACTTATTAATACTGTGAAGTTAAATCAAAAGCCAACCAAAGATAGCTGAAAAATAGGGCAGACAAAATGTATTTGAAAAATATAACAAAGGGCCATAACTCATTTAAAATCAAGGTAATCATGACATGCCAACGATATGCGCAACTAGGCTTAATACTGGTAAGTCTTGTTAAGTTTGATCAAAATCTGACAAAAGGTAGCTGAGAAATAGGGTGGACGAATCTCGTCTACAGATAGATGGACTATTTATTGACCTAGTTCTCAAAACATACTTCAGCCCTATCTGAGGCTTTAACTATTATTATTTATTTTAGTATGATCTTAAAAACATGTTCAAGTACAATATTTTCTTTTGAAAAGATGAGACCAGGCTCCAAAAATACCTAAGTACAATGTCAGACTCAAACACAAATATCATACTTAAATTCCTACAGCATCTATTTGCCATACTTTGAATTTGAGCATGAAGGTCATACAGTTATGTTCGAGAACATGGGGCCTGAACCAACCTTTACACACTAAGCACCATGAAATTGATCAATAAAGTACCATTTATTTATGACTTAAATATTTCAAGGCCTGGGATGAAACCTATGACATCATGATTTTTTTTTATCACCAAACAAATGATAATAGTTTTGCATGCACATTAAGTTATTTCCCAACCCTAAACCTGTGGTTACCTGCATGTTCTGAAGACCCTGCAGATTGGCGATGTTCATTCCTGGCAGCCCAGTGAGATTCTGTATGTTGATGTTGGGAGGGATGCCAGTAATGTTGGCAATGTTGATGTTGGTGATGCCCGCGGTTGGTTGGTGGGCAACCGTGGTGGCAGTGGTTGTGCTCTCTCCTGAAAATGGAGTTTTTATTTGGTTAACTCATGCATTCATGGCCCTCTGAGAAACATTCAGTCATTTGAAGTCAACTCAAGTCTAGTAGATCACTATCACTTGATATATATATAGTATACACAAGTGGCATGTTTGTTTGTTTAACATCCAACTAACATTATTTCTGTCATTTGGAGACTATATCTACTTGAGACAGATATAGTGCTGCCATACTGCAGTATCACACAGTAGACATGTGGGATAATACTAGACATAGTCACATAATCCTGATATCTGGCCAACAAGTCCAGTATCTACCCTGGAAAATGCTGAGCACCAAACAGGGAGCTACGGTACCATTTTTAACATTTTTGGTATGTCACAATCAGGGATTGAAACCATAACCTCCTGTTCCTGAGGCAAATGCTCAAACCACTCAGACACAAGACACGGTTACAAGTGGCATGATGCAACACTATATTATATTACTCTATTGCTGTAACTGCAAGCCCTTTCCATCTCATTATGTACCTCAATCCACAAATGTTATCTACTGTGCACATATATTCATTTCTTTTTCCTTTACCTCATAAAAATTCATGTACAAATCAATGATATGATGTAAAACAATTTACTGATCATTAAATAGTATATGAAACATTGGACATTTCTATGCCTTGTAGAATGTAGATTCTGAGCAACAAAACTGAATGACCCAACAGATTAGACCATGTTCAGACAGTTCATTCAAGACGCTGTCTGATGTAGGATCCCTATGGTTATGAAGGTGTCTATATAAGGTGAAGGGTAAAGAGGCATGGGATAAAAGTGGACAAGAGCTTAAACCCACAACTCTCAAAGCCAAAGTCAGTGTACTCAGTATTCTTCAGTTTGTGGGTCAATTTCTCCTTTATCACAAGTGTATTCAATGTAGTTATTGTCAAGGAAATATTCATAGATGAAGTAAAACATGTTTGTTCTTCTGAAGTTTTTCCCTGGTAAAGTGTTTGTTGGATGACCTACCTTGAACAATGGTTGCCACGTTGGCCTGGTGTGGGGTCTGAGCCATGTGGTGCACTGTTGAGGACTCTGAGGACAGACTTGTCTTCCTGTTGACAGCCAGAGGGGCAGCTGGCGGGGATACAATGGGGGCGGTGTTGGGGTCGGGGTGTTGGTGGGCGTCTTGGACAGGTTGGTTTGTGAGAGTAATGTCTGGTTGTTTCCGGATGTTGGACTCCCAAACAGTTGGGCTACAGTACATACAGCATTGCTTTCAAGGTGATTAAAATAATTTATCAAATTTAGATATTTATTTAGTCATGAAAAATTTTAACCAGAAAATAAGTACTTCAAGCCAAGCCTTTGTTTCAGGTTAGACTTCAAACAGGGAAAAAAGTACAGGTGAATACTTACACTATGAAACATTTCTTCTTATTACACGTCTAACTAGAACTATCACTTATGGTTATTGATACCCCTTCCCTATCCCACATTGTCCTAATGTAGTGTGCTGTAGGATGGGACAGGAGGTAATGTGATCAGCGGGTTTTCTAAATAAACCCACCTCCTGGGAAGCAGGGTATGATTACATACTAGAATAATATTCAGGGGTGTAAAATTTTCTTTTAGGTCACTTGTCCTGTAGGACGAGTAGGTGAAAAATCTTACTCGTCTTTAAACAAAGTTAGCTCGTCCTAAAAAGATTTTAATTTTTGCTTCCTGTAAAGTTGTAAAGCTTTGGATATTTTGCGGAAAAACCGCAAAACAATTTTTTTTTTTTTTTCGTCAATCACGGAAAGCCAGAAAACCAATGATCTGGGGCTTTTCTTGTGTGTTTGAGTTTATCGTAAGCGCTTTGGTGCTTACTATGTTTAACTCTCGCTTTTTTGTATTTTCGTCGTCTCTACCGCCGAGAAGCGTTTTCATTGACAATTGTTCCGACATTTTGAACATATTTGCTGTCCCTGACTGTGCCGCAGTCCTGGACTGTGCCGCAAACAAACAAAAAACGTATTGAAAAAACACCGTAGAATATTGTGAACCAGTCTGCGCTAGACCTTACGGATCTTTCTAAAAAATGAGCGTCGCTATGGTGATATTTTGTCAAAATTAGCTCCCCTGATCAAGTAAAGCATTTTATGATCCTGATTAACCATCGTAACAATATGAAACTCATTTTTTACTGAAACATTTCTTTCTTGGCCGCGAAAAATTACTCGTCAGTTGGACGAGTGTTCAGGGAAATTATGCTTGTCCGACCTGAAATTCACTTGTAAATACGAGCGGACGAGTGGATTTTTACAGCCCTGATATTTCAGTATTTTGACTGCCGTTATTTCTAACCTGCTTGCAATAAAGTATTGAACAAATTCTACATACTCAATTATAATGTGAATTCAAGAAAGTTTATACCATGGACTTCAATTCATGTTGTCATACAATGGATCTACATTGTATCAACTAGTGCAAGAAACAATATACATGTATGATGTAGCTGTAAACAATACTTTAACCGTTTCCCTCATATAGACTCATTTTGACACACTCAATAGGTACCACATAAAGCCTGATCTGCAGAATACCACAGTTAAACCATACCAAATTTAATCATAAAATCCTCATTTCCAGACCACTGAGGAGCAGCGAACAGCATAAAACCTGATCAGCCGGCGAGTTACTCGCAGGCTGATCTGGTTTTATGCTGTTTGCATAGGTCTTTTCATGGTGTACTCTATGAGTGAAAGGGTTAAAAGGGGATCTAAGAATAATGATCTAAGAATAATGTTGATGAGCTTTTCAATCAAAGGTTGCTGATTTGTAAAGTGGCAATATTACTTCATTAGTCGTGAAAGATGGATATACAATACATGACGGAAGAAATTCCTTTCTGTATGACTGTCAACTGCATAGTCAGAAAACCAGGCTAAGACATCATACTTCAATTCCACTAACTTTACTTAGTGCTAAGCTTTACTTAATCAATTCTCAGTAGCACATTTTGTAATTTTTTTTCCTTTATTAAAAAGACCTGAATATTAAACAGGGGTTTTTCTGCCTATTTGTACATGTAGGGTGGAATACTGATCCCATTCTTGATTGTATTCATATATATTTTCTCAAATGAAGATCGTTTTTTTGTTTTTGTTATTTGTGTTTATGAAAATAATGCCTCTTTTAACAATATGTTACACATATTAACTTGCTTTTCTGATTCTTAAAAATTCCCAAATTAGGTGAATTATGTTGATAATATTTCCCAAAAGGGGACTAGGGTACCTTTTCCAAAATAGGCAGAAAAAGAAATGTAATTAACATTTCTTACCAATTACATACAATTACATTGTTAGTATGATAACTGTTAATGACAACTCAAGGCATATTCTGGCATCTGAATATTTGTTAAATAAAACTGACAGAATATTTTGAAATTACAGTGGCCTCGTGATTCCTTGAGGTCAGACGGGATCAGCAAAAATCTCGAAGAATCGTTATATTTCAGGAATCATTCAGGCGTCAAAATTTAATATTGACATCTGTAATTATTTTGTTATGTTTAGCCTTTGATAGTTATTTTCTAACATAAAGTATGTTTTTCCATTAGAAAAAATACTACTGGAATATTAATTAGCCTTTTATGAAAGAACTAAGTCAAAAATAAGTATTTTTAATGACCGATAATTTGATTAACAACCTTTGTTTTAGTTTGCATATGGTGGCGATGCGTTATTTTTACATGCTTGGAATATAAATACCAACTATTATGCATTGTTTTGTTTGATCGCATACAGCTCTCTTCCTTCTCTTTTTTTTTTACCTACATTTCTAACAAACCAACAAAATTTTGTTTTTTTTATGATAGTTGATTAATCAGGAGGATCCAACACAGTTTGCTACATGATCAGTAGGTGCAAAAATACCTTTTACATGGCCCTGTTTATATTGCAATTCACTTACTTATTCTCAGACTCTAGAGGTTTTACGAAGAGTGAAAGCAAATACAAAGCCATCTCGGTCAAGGTGTTAATCACAGCGACAAGTAATGACCTAACATAGTAGCGACTTTAAGGAATGGCACAGAAATAATATAGGATATACTTCAACTACTATCTAGGGACCAGGCACGGAGCTTGAGTAATCCAAAATTGCATATTTGAAGAATCGCCCTAATAATTATATAGAATAAGAAGGGCAAAATCAAGGGACCGAGCTTGTAGCTGGAGTCATCACCGGTATTTAATGAATCGCCACACTGAGGAATCATGAGACCACTGCATTCTAATTTTTATGTATAACTTAGCTAAGTATCACTTGTGGAATTAAAGCCTGATTAACAAGATTAACTTTGCATACATGGTACTTAAATTTCAATGAACATAAATTATAAGAATAATAATGAAATTAATACCAACCAATGGGAGGTTGAGATGTTACAGGACTAGCAGTGGGGGTGTTGTTCCTGGAGCCAATATTTGTGTGTATACCAAGCTGCTTCAGTCTTTGAGAGGCCGATTGTGATTGGCTGGTTTGTTGTTGTTGCTGGAGTCTTTGTGTCTGCAACTGTGATTGGTTCACACCCTGGGACTGGATGTTAAGCTGTAGCTGATTGGCTGTGTGACTAGAGATACCTGAATAGTAATCAACAATATCAGTAACTTTTTTAGATTAATTTTGATTCTGGTCTAAAAATTTACCAGTATCTACTGAATTAAAGTTTTCTGTTTTATGTAGAGCAACCCTAAAAAAAAGTTCATCTGCTATATTACACTAATGTAACAGATATAAAAATGTTGATGACCTCTTACATATGATGATGACCAAACATACCCTGCTGTATGGTCTGCTGCCCTGCCCCGCCCTGTCCTGGGGGTCCTATAGACAGGGACAGCTGGATGGGCATGGTCCTCTTCAGTCCCCCCACACTGCCTACAGACAGGGTTGCCACGGGAGATGCTTCCACACCCTGCAGCCAGCAAATCATGTGAACAGCATTAGCAATGAATGAGTTTCATATTGCATTTAACAAATTATCTGAGCCTTCTGCTATAATAATTTTCATATGTATACATGTAGTTAAGCTCATTAAATTTTTCAAATACCTGATCTTTCATTACTAGCAACTTTATGATTATCCTTGCACTCATAATCAAATGTTCTCTTCCATTAAATATTTTTCTATTCCTGGTCTATTACTGCCTTCTATTTATTATGTTCTCCAAACATAATTGGTCATACATGTACTTTTGCTATTTTAGGTTGTTTTTCACTTAGTGAAACAAAACTAAAAATATTTTTGTACATGAACATGAGATACCTTGCAATGAGTGACAATCCCACTTCCTGCAGCCAACACAACATGGGTATAGGTCTAGCTCTGACTACTTTAAATGAAATCACTCTACAATGATCAGTTCTATACTGGATTAAGCACTCAAAAACTTGTCTTTTCATTTGGATATGATGAACATATGACATCTTTAGCTAACGTGCCATGAGAGAGACCCTACCCACCTGACCAGCAGGGGCGCTTGTACGAGGCAGACCAGATAATGATGCCACAGTGGCGTTGGCTGTCTGGGTACAGGTTACAATGGGTGGCTGGCCGGGACGCTGAGTTGTGATCTTTACGACCCTTCGCCCCTCCTCTGTGAAGATCTCTCGGAACTGATCAAGGTACCTGTAGTAGAGACGGTTTTCACCACATACATATGGGATATAAAAGGTAAGGAAGCAAGTACTGCCATGGCAACAACATCCTATGTACACATTTACACATAATTTTTATGCTATTACCCTTTCCCTCATATATACTCATTTTGACGCCCTCAATAGGTATCACATAAAGCCTGATCTGCAGAAAACCACAGTTAAACCTTACCAATTTATTTACAAAATCCTCATTTCCAGACCTCTTAGGAGCAGCGAACAGCATAAAACCTGATCAGCCTGCTCGCAGGCTGATCTGGTTTTATGCTGTTCGCATAGGTCTTTTCATGGTGTCCTCTGAGGGAAAGGGTTAAATATTACAAAAAAGTTTGTTGTACTTAACAAACACATATCTTTTGTTTTGTAATACACATCTTTATTTACTTAAATTGCAATAAATCAATGTACATATACTTATTGTATTATTTATATAACATTGTAACATATCATAAATGAAGATAAGTTTTATAAGAGTTTCAGGAGCATAATAATAATAATAATAATAAAAAGTTTACATACTTTTTCACAGAGTCTTTGTTTCCCAGCAAAAACCTGAAAAATATGGAATATATAATCAGTTATGAATACAATCTATTATTCAAGTCTGTGACTGTGAATACATTTCCAAGGTCTAAACTCATGTAAAGTTGAAATGTTTTACAAAATCTATTTACCTGTCAAGATTTTTTGTGCATTAACATGCATTCCAATTTTCTTTATCATCTAGTCCTCACAACACATGATAAACTTATCACAAAGGGTGGTTGATAAATACCCACACTCCATCAAGTCATAGGAAATATAACTGTATTGTCTCCCTTTAATAATGCCAGAAAGAAATTATTTCACTTAATACATATCCCAATATTGTGTTAACAAGTGCATATAAGGTTATGGGGGAGTTGCACTGTGAGTTTGATCTTATAGGCACTATTACATTAGTACTTGTCCTACACAGGAAATGAATTTATTTCCCCGTCACTGTAAAATGAATGTTTGAATTATATCTAAAACACAAGGACTGATGGCTGCTTACATGCTTACACACACCAAAGAATTATTATTTCAACCTACATTTTTCTGTCCGTGAAGCTTTCTCTACTCATTTTAACTTTGTTATTCCCCTATCCCATTTATTACCTGCAAGTTGCCCCCTCAGACTTGTCTTCCACATAGTGATGGTCAAGGTAGAGTTCCCCAAGGTGTACGTCATCCCCGGGCCGGTGGTAGATGGTCAGTTTGGCCAGCAATTTCTTGTCCTGGGTGACGTCCCGCTCCAATACTTGCTCCTCCACCAGTGTCTGTGAGAACAGCTTTCTAATTTCATACTGCACATACCCTTTTCATACATTTTTCATACTCTGTATACCTTTAATTACTACTAGACCTGTTGTCATACCACCATCCTTGAACTTAGAAATAAGAAATCAGCCAAATAAAGCATAAAGGAAGGTAACCCATTTTATTGTATAATACAGACTATTTTACACCTGAGAATTTACGTATATGAAGATTGTTCAAAAGTTGGTGAAATGAGCCTCTTGACTCTAGATGATTTGTCTTACCAAAGATGAATATTCTACCTGCACGCTGCTACTAACTCAATGTAATTGTAGCCAAAACTCATCTTTTAACTTGATAAAACTGACATTAATTGGTGAATTTATTTAAAGAAAATACAAATGTAAATAATGAACCAACAAGAATGTGGCCATTTCCTTTTTAGCGATCTTGACCTGACTGACCCGAAAATCCTTAACTTTCTGTCTATGCAAGCTACATGTACTAGTGTATCAGATTTGGTCACAATGTTTTATTTTATTATCAAAACTCAAGAGTGAAATACAACATGTAGTTTGAAAATATCTGGAAAATAAATAAAGCCAGGGAAATAACTTAACAAAATTTAAAAGATGATTATTTCATTGATGTACAGAAATTTCAATGTCATTTTTTTGCTAGGGGAAACCACCTGTCAAAATTTACCCCCCCCCCCAAAAAAAAAAAATCACTGGTTTTATACAATGTGGACAAAAATACAACAAGCACATCAGATTTATGAGTTGCATTGAACAGTTAGCATTTTACGAAATGAGTTGGCTCACAGCGACTATGTAATAACAACACAGTCAAACAATAACCTTTACATGTGCACACACTCAGATGTACCACATGTAAAATACAAATTGTGTGTTTTCAAAATAACAATGGATACTTCTTTTCTACCAACAAACAAAATTGATTAATATTACTTGATGTGAGCCCTATCTACATGTAATATGTGCCACTCAAGCTTGCAAAGTAGACAGGTGAGGTGTGAAAACAAACATGTGTCAACAAGGATGAAATCAATTGTCACAGTTCACTACAAAACTTCTAAATTACAGTTGAAAATGCTTGTTTGCGACCAGAAAAGGGGTTCCTACTAACTGAGGATACGCTATAAGCAAGTATGCTATAAACAAATATTTTAATATAAGATAAAGAAGGAGAGAAATTGGGACCTAGCGAAAGTGTTCTTTATAACCAAGTGTTCGCTTTATTCAAGTTCACTATATGTGAGGACCACTGTAATGCTATTTTCAAATAATTATTTTAAGTGCACAAAAGGATAAAGAAACACAGTAGACTGATCCATGTAGATAACTAATGCATGTCATAGGGATGTATAAAGCCCTTGCAATTATTACTAAAGCTAACTTTTCCTAGAATATACCTCATCAAAAATACAATGCACTAGGTAACAGCTGAAATGAATATATGGAAAAAAAAAGGACATACCAAGCTGTTGTCTCGAATGCTGTTTTTCTCAGGTTTCTCTATAACCTTGGCAAACTTCTCCACGTCCACAGATTCTGGTGTCGACAGGACATGTGGCTTTTGTTTCCAGTGGTCCACAGTCTGCCCAACAGCAATTAAACGAAGGTAAACAAGAGGTTCATGGTGGCCCAAGATTGCCAATTAAAGTAATGTACCATTAGCCTAGTTAAAACTATATAGACAACTAAGGATCCCTAACTGCAGCCAGTTTCAGGCTGACCATTTGACTTTTATCATAATCAAACATACAACCAGCCTTATCTTCCAGTGCCTCCATTTTTAAAGGAATTATCTTTGCTTCAGCATAAGGGTTCTACATAGGTTATACAAGCCAAGAAGTCCTACTCCATAGAGCCTTTGGGATTATAGTAGAGGTCTACATGGAAATTATTCGTGCCACGTAGCATGAAATTAATCTAAAATGCTACCATCAAGATTGGTTTTCAATAGGTTTCCATACATGTTTAACTTAAAGTGCCTCTGATAAACCTGGTATCAGCAGTTATGGTAGTAAGTCACAAAGTGATAATTTGTTGAAAATAAAATAAAATTCCAATGCTGCCTAAACCCCACATTCTACCTACAACTGGCTACATCCAATTTGACCCACACCAAACCTACATCTGGCTACATCCAAATCAATCCACACCAAACATTTTACCCACAACTAGCTACATCCAAATCAAACCACACCTAACATTCTACCTACAACTGGCTTCATCCAATTTGACCCAAATCCAACCTCCAATTTGACTCACACCCAACCTACAACTGGCTACATCTAAACCAACCCACACCCAACCTACAACTGGCTACATCCAAACCAACCCACACCCAACATTCTACCTACAACTGGCTACTCACAGTTCTGCCCAGCTTTGAGCTGCCGCCCAGTTTCCTCTCCTTGTTCTTCACAATGAAGTCATGCAGTCGCAGTTCACTGGGGGCCGCACTCTGGGCAAACTTTCTCTTCCTGTTCACAGCTGCTTGTGAATACCTCTTCACTGCCCTGGTGGGGAAAAAGGTTGATATTACATGGTTTGTATATGTTTGAATGCATTCTTCAAATCAACACAAGGTAAAGGAAATACATGGTTAATTACAGTACTACATGTATAATAAACCCCCATTTTCATTTTTTTTTTAAATTTTGTTACTCTTTTTAGACTGAATTTAATGTTATAAGATGTCCATTGAGCCATTTAAAATGAGTACTAAAGAGTCATTAATTATTGCTGGGGACTAATTTTGTTGATTTTGTGGACATCTTTATCCATGGATATTAATCCCCACAAAAACTGTTAACTTAATAAACCCAGCTTTCTCTAGGACATGAATCCACGAATATATGAACAAAATTGTCCTTATCACAAATTCAACAAAATTTAATGCCAACAAAAGTTAATGATTTTACAGTAGTCTGTACTGTGTACATCTATGAGTCAGAAGATGATTGTACCTTTTCAAAGCTGGGGTGTTAAACTTCTTGCGATCAAACTGCTGCCGGTTTGCCACAAGAAGCACCGCAGGTGAGGGGTCCAGACAAAGTGGCTCTTCTGTTGCCAATAGCAACTTGCTTTCCAAATGGAAGACATCTTCTTGGGTCCACACATGTCCATCATTGGTAAGGTTGTTAATGTCAGCCAATAAAGACTATGGAAACAATAGATCTCTTAAGTATGTGCTTGATATTAAATATGTCTTAGGACAAAACTACTGGGAATTGTAAAAACCAGCCTTATGTGCCTATACCAATGCTTGGACAGAGAAATTCAACCAACAAAATAACAAATCAAACAGCAGTAATAAGAGTAAAATAGCTATATTTCCTAGAAGGCTGCTTATCAGATGTTGGGGACAACATACTGTAATGGATATTCTTACCTAGAATTGATAGATCAAAATTTTCTTAAATAAGAGAATTAAGAATTCAAATTTTGTGAAATTCTCGAAATAAAGAAAACACATCTGTAACATGATCTTGTCTATTAACATATCAAAAATATCATGTACATAAACATTATGACAGTTTTGTGATGATTGGTCGACAGTTAACAAAGTCAGACAGCCAACATGGATAAATTGTAAAGATTTTGTCAATTCAAATGCCATATCTATGGAGTGACTAACTATTGGGCTAGTTACTGAACAACTTGGGGTTAAAAACTTTCACTGCCATTTATCATGGTGACCAAGGCTGGTAATAATTGACCATCATCTGCCAAATTTAAAGAAGGAACAACTACAGTGGAAGCCACCATGGGCCATTCCAACCGTCATATACAAATATAACCAAAAAAAAGAGAAAGAAATGCAGATATTAAAGTCAAGACAATCTATTTTCTCTCTGTAAAAAAGGGAACATCAAAATTAAACAAAAGAACTAATTTAAACAAAACCCCATAATGTAAAGAAATTAGATATATGATTTTTCACTACTAACCTGCGGAGTTGGTCTGAGAAGCACGTACTGGGTGTCGAAGGTCCCATTGGTGGATCTGCGGAAATCTCTCACTTCCACTATCACACAGCCATTGTAAAACACATTCACCTGTACATGTACACATACACAACATATCACCACCCATCCCAAATGCTGCAGTACATACAAGAGACTTTTCTATACAATTACAGCAGAACCTTGTTAAACCAAACATTATAAAACTGAACTTGTTATTCAACAAACTTGAGTAATAATTTGCTGATAATTGTTTTTTCTGCTTCCATTAATGGACCATTTCAGTGTTTACAGATGTTTTCAAATTGACCTATATGCTATGATATCCAATAGCAACACTTGGATAATGGGTAGTCAATGGTTGGTCTGGTTTACACAAAAGAACATGATTTTAATCGTGATACAGTTTGTGAGCACTTGACCCAGGCATGAGTGGGAAACACATGTCTTAAAATTTCACTGCTAAGAAATGGAGAGATGTATAGTTAAACTTTGTTTAATATATTCATATGATTCAACTTATACTACATACTTGTAAGGTTCAGATAAGTACTGAGAGTAGAGGAAAAGCATGAGGGCTTCACTGTTATATGTGATAATATTAGTGCATCTTAAGTATGTTCTTAGCCACATATGATAAAAAGTTTCATTCCTTTACCACATGAATATTCATGTAAAATTTTATGACTTGATGAATATTTATTCAAGACTTGACTATTTGAGTTTACCGTCGCTTCGACAGTATTTCAGTCATATAGCAACGTCCAGCTACAGGTGGAGGAAGATCCCGAATGCATGGATGCATCTGGGTAGAACCACCACCTACCGCAAGCCTGCTGGAAGGCTTCCTCACATGAAAATCCGAATGACCCTGCTGGGTTTCGAACCCAAACGGTGATGAATATTCATTCACAGAACTAGAATCTATAAGTAGTATATAAATCAATAGATTTATTTTTTTTTGCCGTGAAGACTGCGAAGAATCTGAGCTTCAATTTGCATGAACAAACAGATTTCCCTAAGCATCAAAGCATGTCTATATGTAGTAAAGAGTGAATACAGTCTTGATTGTACAATTTCTCATTCTTATGGAAAGTGTAGTATGAGATTCACACCACATCTGTCCCTGATGTAGTCCACGTACCTGAGCTTTCTCTAACACATCAACCAGGAAAGGTGGCAACTGAAAAGAGATACGTGTAACAGATGAAATGAAATAAACAATACTGTTAAATTATTAATATTGAATGGGGATTAGGGAAAATCTGTCCATGAATATTAAACATTTACCTCATGAATTTTCATGTACATGTACAAATTTATGAATAATAATTGACTTAACTTTAACCCTTTCCCTCATAGAGGATACCATGAAAAGACCTATGCAAACAGCATAAAACCAGATCAGCCTGCGAGTAACTCGCAG
>CM037789.1:4871454-4886024 GCA_021229015.1 Solen grandis
AAAGTCCTTACTTTGTTGTTTATGAGTTTTGCTCGCAACAAATATTTATAGAAAAAAATAATGGGGGATAGTTTTCAAGTATATAGTAATATAAAAGCTTTTATCTGGGAAGAAGTTCATTGTAACTTAAAAATGGGAGATAATTAAAAAAAATGATCAAGGTAGAGTTATGGTTCATGCTTCCAAATCTCACCATCTACTAATAATCTATTCTAAGTTTCAAGTTAATACCTTGAATAGTTCATGAGTTATGTTCTTGCTAAAAATTGAAAAATAAGAATTAAAGAGGGAGATAATTCAAATATTTGGCCAGGTAGAGTTATGGTTCTTAGTCACTGCACTTCTCCTAGTCGCCTTGTATTCATATATGAAGTTTCAAGTCAACACCTTTATAGTTTTCAAGTTATGGCCAATGTTAAAGTTGCTGAAAAACAAACAAACAGGGCATTTGCACTACCTTTTCTAATATATCCTATTTCAGTATTGGGCGATCCAAGTTTGAAAATAATAGATTATATAATTTTTTTTTTGCTTCACTTTTCAAGAAATGGAGTTATTGTCAACGTTAGCATTAGTTATGGTTTTCGTTCGGGTCCATTTTCCATAACCATTTTACATGTTCACTTGAAACTTGGTAAAGAAATCCATTTAATGAGGGCAGGTAATTAAAATTAATACATCTGATTTACACTTTGATACACTTTGATTTATGCTATTATTGATCAGATACTTGGTTTTTCCCAATGTCATTTTAAAACACTGCTACTCAAAAGAATCAGTCCAGTCCTGTCCTACTCAGGTAAATCCAAGGTTGGGTGAGGGGTTTATAATCACCTTGAATTAGATCTTATTACAATGATCTTTTTGAAATTAAATAAAATTTATTAGGTCTATGTATACCAGGTTGTTGGTTCGATGGACCCTTTTGGTGTTCTACCAGGAGGATGGGGTTCAACTCCAAGGGAACTAAATCCTATCCTATGCTCCCAATAAATCAACATTTATCATTTCTCCTTCATCTTTAACTTTATTTGTTCTTTTAGCTCACAAGTGCACAACATGTTTAAGGTGAATTTTATTTTGTTTGGCACAAATATTCACATCATGGCTTTCTACCATAATTGTTTAATCGGAGTTATCCCCTTGGGACCGGATAGTCTCATAATATTCTTTATATAGAAAATTTAAAACTATGATCAGGCACACATTTTACAACAGTTGGATAGAAAGCGGCATGACTTAAGGAAAATCTCCTCGTTTGCACTAATTGCGACGATGAAACATACAACAGTTATGGTTTGATTTTAAATACATTCATGGCTATATTTTGAATTGCCGAAGAAAAGAATGGTTATAAATATTATTTTAGAAACAACCCATTCTGCTGATGCATTTTATAAAAAAAGGACTGAGGTAACCCGGCGACTTCACCCGGTGTTGGAATAATGCACATGTTCAAATTCCAAAGACGTGAAGAAATGCATGACATTCATTTATGTTAATGCTATTCATAATCATATAATTAATATTTTAGTTCGACTTTTCGAACACTATGAGCGCTTTTGCAGTCACCCTTGCGTCGGTGTCGGCGTTGACGTTGCAGCTTTTGGTTAAAGTGTTCATGCAAGTTGCTAGGTTGACTTGAACGTTATAATATGCTTAAAGTCATTAGAAATTTTGGTTAAAGTTTTGCATGCAATAGAAAATTTTGTTTAAGTTTTGAATGCAAGCTACTATCCAGCTTATACATTTGTATCTCAATAATCATTTATGGTATTGACTTGAAAGTTATGAATATGTTTTGGGGCATCAGAAAACCAAGCTAGATAACTCTTGACCGATTTTTATGCCCCCACCAAAAATGGAGTGGGGATATAGATTTACCTTTGTCGTCCGTCCGTCCTCCCAAAATTTTGACACGCATAACTCCGAAAGATTTGTACTCAGACTTAAACTTCAAGATATTTTACTCAGGATATGAACCTGCGAACATTGGTATTTTCATCGAACCTTTCTTGAAGTTGATATAGTTATCGGCCTTTGATTTTGAAAAATATGGAATAAAAATTATTATCGAACCATCGTTGAAGTTAACAGAGTCATGGGCCTTTGTTTTTGGAAAAAATATGGAAGTTTATGATTGAGACGCACGTAACTAAATATTTGTATACAGACTTGAAACTTCATGGATATATTATGCAGGACATAAACTTGTGCACCTGGGTATTTTTATCCGATCACCTTGACATTGACAGAACTATGGGCTTTGTTTGGGAAATATAGACACATCAATACAATATAAATATTGCATAATATCACCAATAAATAAAGTATTTCATGAACAAGAGTATCATTACTATTACAAAAATGAATAAAAGAAGTAAATCATACCCAGTTATGATATTATTTACTCCATTTCGTAGCTTTATCGATTACGTGTATACTGCGAAATGGACAAAGTTTCGTTTGAATGGCATAATTAATGATATAATATCTGGTACATATATTTTTTTCTTTTAACTTCAAGATATTGATATATTTTAACCAATGATTAACTAAATTACTAAATCATTTCACAATAAAATACCGTAGTAGTAAAATAAAAACTCCATTTCGCTATTCTCGGACCATTTCGCGAAATGGAGTCCATTTCGATATTCATACCTATCGGAAGTAACAAGAGAATTTTAAAAGTGTTTAAACAGGCGCGGATACAAAGACCTATGATAACATAATGTTTAATAGTTCTTTACAGGAATAGAGGTGAGGGGAGGGGGTAAATTTGAAAAAGATCCAAAATAAGGAAGTAAAGGTATTTTCTTAAATTAATATTTTGGTTTTGATTATTTAAAAAAAAAAAAAACATTTTGGTTGACCCCTTTGAACTAGCAAAAAACTCTCTTTCCAAATTACGATCCAAATACGATGGATCGGTATCTTCATCAATATGTGGGTAATACAGTGTCTATACTGCAGTCTAAGCTACCAACATCATCAGCTGGTTTTCCATACATCAGTGAGTGTTTCGCCCCTTTAAACCCAGAACACTCTAGTATGGTGGGGCCACCGTGGTGATCAGGTCACCGTGTGTTGGTAGCTAGCTCCAGCTCGCGTGGTTCCTGCGGAGCTAAATCCAACTTGATGCCTTCTCAGCAGCACTACTTGAATGGCTATCT
Source organism: Solen grandis (assembly GCA_021229015.1). NCBI lineage: Eukaryota > Metazoa > Mollusca > Bivalvia > Adapedonta > Solenidae > Solen > Solen grandis. Next base: position 4,874,631 of record CM037789.1, read on the forward strand.
TCCTATTGCGTCCAGTGATTCCAAGAACAGTGGACATTTTCCATGCAGATGTGACAAGAAATCCTCTGCAACTAACTTCAACGGGGAACAGCCAGATACCCCAACCCTCCCTACGACATTCCTCCATCAACTCTGCATACTTGGCAGCCTTCCTCTCGTGGGCCTCGTCATATCGCTCTTCCTATGGAACTGTGAGCTCTACTTTGCGTGCGATGACCACAACACTATGTCTGAGTGTAGATTTGTTTGGACGACATCCGGGAACTGCAGTTTCTTCTCCAGGTCGACTTCCATTTCCCATGACTGTGCCGTGGCCAGAACTCCAACTCTGCTTGGTGTAGACTTGGCTTCCTGACAAAAGGAATGCAGGTGTCTTTCGATTTGGCGGGATGCTTCTTCCTCCGCTCAAGGTCGATGTGGTGCGTTAGTTGACGGAGTACTGGTCTGACATGACGCCATCTATATCTTTCTTGGTCAAGGGCTACATGGCATGAAGACAGAATATGGTCCAGGGTAGCTATCTTACCATACAGTGGACAGGATGGGTCCTCTGTCAACTTCCATCGCTTTAGGTTTGCTGGGGTGGGCAGCATACATCTGCACATTTCTTCTGAAAAATACACAATGTCATTTGCGAATTAAGGGTAGTTCAAAATGTCTTATCTTTTTTTTTTCTTTACGATAATAGATCTTTTCATTACAATCTGCCAATTAAATAGACATCGTATAAAACTGATGTAGATGTACACGAAAATGTAAGCTATCATGTAGAAATTGGAACGTTTTTAATGAATTAATATCCATTGTTACGCTAGTACAGCTGTTATTTGCAAGTATGTTGAATATGCGCTTCTAAAAAAAAAAAAAACGATGTATAAAATGATGGTTTCACGAACATTTACCTTGAGCATATCAGATAAATAGATTAACAGACTACTGTAAAACTCATTAAAACTCCCAACCTTTTCTGATACACTGTTTAAGTTTATATAGACCAATATATACTAACCTTTTCGCCTTTTAAACTTTACGGATAATGAAAGTATTGCCCTACATTTTCAGATATCTTTAAAAGTACTTGCTCGACAGTCATCACGATTTATAGCTTTATATAGCCATTTATTCTGTAGAATTAACATTCTATACGAGTCACGCGTATTCTTTTGATTGCAAACAATCATTCTTTAGGTGTCATTGCTAGCTTAACAACGTAATTACACATTGTTGCGAGGACAGGTCTAGCCTATTCATAAACGAAGCAAATTTTCAAATGTTTACTCTCAGCATCTATGGGAACCGCCTAATTATGCATTTTCTAAATGGAAGCATTGTGAATCCTAAAGGTAAAAGGTCCTCTTGAAAATGCTGCTGGAGTTATCTCCCTTCCTTGACGCTCAGCATATAAAGATAATTCCAGAACTAATTGGCACGTTGCTGGATGTGGTATCATGCCGCTTGCCTACTTATGAATTAAAGTTTTGATTTGAGTGCTATATTTCAGAATAATGCACGGTGTTAATTGTTGTGCAGTAATTTAATCACGAATTCCCATAGGACTAAATGGATTTTTAACAAAGCATCTGAACGCAGCGCCGTGCATTATTCGTCGATATAGCACGAACAAGTTTTGATCCTTCCATTCAAACACGTTTACTAAAACAGGTTTTAAAAGTATCGGTTTGTTTCATTATGCAAACAACTCTTTTATGAATTTTGGGCGAACATTTATAAGATTTGTTTTTCTATTTAGTTAACACATATGGAGCTTTTACAGTGATATATTTTATTATGTTGTTGTTGTATTGGGGTTTACCGTCGCTGCGATAGTATTTCAATCATATAGAGACGTCCAGCTAATTATAGGTGGAGGAAGACCCTGAGTACACAGAGGTACCCGGGTAGAACCACTGACCTACCGCAAGCCAGCTGAAAGGCTTCCTCACATGAAAAATCCGAAGTCCCTACCGGGATTCGAACCTACAGCGGTGACGGGCTGAGAGATTTGTAGTCTACGACTGTAATCGCTCGGCCACGGCGGCCCCACATATTTTATTATGCTTTACCATTGGACTCAAATGATGTCATATAATATACCTTATCTTTGAACTGTGCATATACTCGTATCAGAAAATAACGCATGCTACAACTGATTAAATGCTATTCCATCAGTTTTATAAAAGTTGAAATACCAAGTTAATAGCAGTTTTGCCCCCTACCACGAGGTGTAGGTGTATTTAACAACAACTAATTATGCAGTGGTTCGATTATTTTTGCATGTTATTGTTATATATCAAAGGAATGAAAGCACTTAGAGTAGACATTTGGTCAATGAGTACATGCATGTAGACTCAGAAATTTTATCTTACGCACATGAAATATGTTGACCTGCGGCAGAAAATTGCTCCCTTTAGAGAGAGAGAGAGAGAGAGAGGACATCTTTCTTGCTTATTTGAATGCTGCCGTTTACGACCGACTCTCAGGAGTCTTGCGTAATCAAACATGAAATACCAAATCTGATTTGGTATGTTCTAGACATTCATCAATCCCATTAAGATCAGCCATTGACCTTAAGAAAAAAAAACTATCGAAAAATCACTTTTATAAAATTAACCACAATGGTATATGTTAATTTAAAAAAAGCTCAATTTTGTCTCCTGTACAAGACAGGTCTACTTAATACAATAAAAGTTGTGCACACAATATTTTACCGATCGTTATAAAATTATTTATTTAAAAATGTATTATGAAGTTGTTGTTTTGTTTCTGAGGAAGACAAATAAAATGATTTTGACAGAAAACTTGGAAGGGAGACTGCATCTCTTTACAAATGGTTCTTCCGAGCCATTTGGTAAAATATAAGTCGTAATAACCCTTAATCAACAGTTTATCGTGGAACTCTAAATCTACATTAAAGAAGGTAAGCTGTAAAAAGGTGTACTCATCCTATATTTAGACCATATATCTTAAGGATGATAGTGAGACATAAGACAATTTAGTCGAAAGATTAATCCACAGGAGCCCTATTTAAATATTTCCCTTCAACAGAACGGCTTGATCAGTTTATCATTTGCCGGTCGAACCAAAACAGCTATTGCTTAACCACCAACTGATTTTGTTCTTTGCCCTAATAAGATAACCAAGTACATTAAGTCTGAACTTAGCTTTCACGAATTGTTGTCACACGCTTGCAAACGTTTTTTAATATGTTATTTATGAACTGATTGCATAATATTATATATATATTGCGACCGATATATTGCAACGTGCCTTATACTAGGTAGTGAGGCACACATAAATTCCAAAAGACAATTTGGATGAACAATTGATAGATTGGAGCATTAGTAAAGGGTATGTATATTCAAAAGGTTATATGTTAATTGCCGCATATGCTAAGTTTAAAGCCGTGATATAAGTGCTTTAATAAATGAAGATAAATGGTTTCCGGTTATGTATTTTGTTAACTTTCAAAGCAGAGTAGCAGAGCAAGCAGTCAATTTCTGATTAGTTGTTTGATATTTCCCACAATTCATGTTTAATTTGGGGAACCCGCATATGACGTGCGTAAAAATAAATTAACACGGCTTTCTGCAAAAAAAAAAAAAAAAAAAAAAAAAATGCTCGAAATGTTACAAGAAAGATAAGGGAATCTAAAAACCAAATGAATATATCGCTTGCGACTATGGCCCCAACTTAAAAAAGGGGGACACTCGATCTAAATTGCGACCGAGCCACGTGCCTTATGCTAGGTAGTGAGGCACACATAAAATCCAAAAGACAATTTGGATGAACAAATAATACATTGGAGCCTTAGTAAAGGGTAATCAAAATAGAATTCGCCCAGGCTACGCTTCTTGTGGATGGCATTGAAACACGCATAAAAGCCACTTTAGCTACTACAGTTGAAGGGAAGCGTGTTCCAAAGATGAGTACACAACACTAAAAATCTTGAAGAAGTTGTTATTTTTATATCATAAACTATATTTTATGTTCTGATAAGGCTTATTCTGTAACCTGCATGGACCGTAAAGTAACGACATTTGAGATGGTATGCGCCATTCCGGAAACAGAGATTAAGCAACCCAATTTACAAAATAACGCAGGAAGGATGGTGCCGTTTAAAAATGATCACAATTTGGGTAAATTTCCACTTAAAGCATACAAATACCGTGAAACTAACAGTTTAACGTATCTCACGACATAACTGCATGACATTTCTGCAGAATATGATATCTCGTTTGCATTACATTTAAAAGGCCACAGAAAATATGCATACATATATACAATATAAACTTCACAGGAAGCCTTTGTCTCACATATTCCTAGATTTGCAGACAGACAAGATGTATCTTGTTGTACTGTTAGGCGGAGTCATTAAATTTGTTAGTGAGTTTTCTTCAAATTTTCGCTTCGCTTTCAAAATGGTTTCTTTCCTTTTTTGATACACCATTTTGGTACCTATTTCTTAGATTTTTGTAAGCGACACAGCTGACTTCAAGTCACTTAGCTCATCGATCACAGCTGTTGGTTTGAGCCCTGGCAGGGTATATGAGAAAACCTTCCAACAGGCATGCGGTAGGTTAATGGTTCACTCCGGGTGTCTCTTTAAGCACCTGGGGTCTTCCTCAACCTCCGTTATAAGCTGGGCGTCGCTATATGCCAGACACTGTTGCACGACGGTTACCCCCACCAACAATAGACCATTTCACTCCGAATCGAAACATAAGCCTACGTAAATCAACGATCACTTTCCGAATACATAATTTACATTCTGGTGTATAATTTCTCATATTATTCAACAAGAAAACTATTGACGCAAGCGTCAATTAAGGAATCAGGCCGAAGGACTGTCGCTCTTGACGTGATTCTGCGACATTGCGCGAAAATTATGTTATACCTGTTTTCCTGCTCTGCTGATACTTGCTTCTTCACTTAACGCATCAATACATTGAGAACCAGCATGTAAAAAGACTGCATTTTGAGATGGCCCCTATAAATGATGTTCGCGCCTATTGGTTTTCGCACTGTCTGGTGAAGGTTATTTCAGCATAATTAATTATACAATAGGATTAAATCGAAGATCTGCATTTATAGTATGTAACCGGTAACACAGAAAAAAATCATAATGATGTTTAATTTGTTTTACAACCAGTGTTTCCATAGTCAAATGTTGTTATTTTTGTTAGAAAAAGAATGTAAGTACGAAAAGGGCAAATACGTGTAGACCTGATTAAATTGTGTAAGTACAATATACCATAACTCCGCAGATAAAACTTAAAACGTTAAACTAAAATTTAAATATCAGAAAACACAATGAAATCTTTCATAATCATTATCATAGCAATTTCAAGAAAAGACGAGAGACATATATACATAGATTTACATGAATTGTTATATTTCATATCAAATTTTCAGGGCCGGATCCAGAAATTTGCAACTTTACCTTTGGATAAAAAAGAATATTTCTAGCGTGATGGAGATGCATTCTGAAGGGTATCTGGGGAGGAAAATTGAGTTTTTAAGGTAGTCACACACATCTATAGATAGGCAAAAATTATTATCAAAAGCCTTGATACCGGGGGTTGTGGGTTCAAACCTTCCTATTCTACTTGTTGGTCATTATTTCTACACATGGGTAAAAGGTGGAAGTTTAAAAAATCCTGTACCTGTGTCACTCAGATCAAGTATAGGATTTACTTGATAAATTATGTTAAATTTAATAACAAAATGGGCCTGGTATATTGAAGGACTAAAAACATCAAAATCACTCGGTAAAAGTCTTTTTAATTTGGCAAGATTAACCAAAATAGATCTTCTTCGTAGAAAATTCTGGTAGATTGAAATATGTCTCTGAGTTATGTAGATTTTAAGCGATTTAAATATCAAAAACAAAAGAAAAAAACAACAACAAAGAAACATTAGACCAGTGTATAAAATGGGTTTGGTATGGTAAGAATTTACTACATAATTCAAGTATGTTTAGTTTCAAAACAACCAGGGTTTGTTTGCGAATGCGATCAATGCAAAACATTTTTTTCGTAAGGAGGATATGACATAATATCAATTTTTATTTTTTATTTCTAAAAATGATAACCTTTGATAAAAAAAATGAAACGGGGCGGTAAATTTTGTTTAGATTTTGCGTAGAAGTGTACGTATAGGTATACAACACAACAATATTGCTTATTTTTCAATTCTTCTTAGTGACCATTCGGGTGTGACTCCCTTATTTCCTTGTAATGTACTCTGTTTAAAAACAACAACAACAACAACTTTATTGGTTTTATTCTTATTTTTTTTTTTCATTTATGTAAATCTTAAAAATTGTATGAGAGAGTGTGGGAAAATGTGCTTATCGTAATTTTAAAGAAAATGATTTTTCGTTAATACAAAAAATAGACATACCCGCGGTAATTTAAACATTGAAACAACCTGTCGCCCCCCCCCCCCCCCCCCTACACACACACAAACAGTAGAATTTTTTTTAATGCTATATATTTATAAGTTTGGCTTGGAGCTACAATGCCATGACCAAGTTTTGGGTACTCCAACCCCCCTTCTTGCATTATCTTTGAAAATTTTATTACCATTTTTAACCAATTTCGCCTTATTAAATTAAAGAAACATTGTCGGCAGCTATTTCAAACACAGAATTAACCATTTGTTCTATCCATAAGCAGTTTTGTCCTTTTGGAGCAAAGTATCGGTAATCGAAGGAAAATTAAAACTTAAGTGTCCATTTAATACATGTATCATCTTTATAAGATGGGTAGAACAAATTATTATTATACAGTGGAAAGAAATCAGATGAGCGTCATGCCGTCGTGTTTCTTTTTGTCGCAATGATATCATATATTAAGACACTTGCTGTTTAAGTCTAAATATGCCTAAAAATGGGTCCATGTCAAATGAATCTAAGTGAAATTTCTATAGTTTTTTTTTTGTGAAACAGCTGAGTCGATATATACACTATGTACTTCTTTTTTTTCTTTTTGTGTTTGTGTTTTGTTTGTTGTTTTTTTTTTTTTTTTTTTTTTTTGGGGGGGGGGGGGCTTTAGATTAACCTCCATCAAAAAGTTTACTTAGAGTTGAAAACCACATAGTGCCAACCAAATGGTACAGTTGCATCCATTCTCATCTTGTCACAATGCTATCAAAAGCTTTTCGCTGTAGTTTTGTCAAATTTTGTCTTAAAATGTTGATGAGAACCCCCACCCCCTTTTTTTGGCTTGTTTGTATCATGATGTATATTTGTGCCAAGTTTCATGATATTTTTTAAAGTTGAGGAAAATGCTAAGACAGGTAAAATGGGACAAAGCAACAAATATTTAGCAAAATAAGCTCATTAAATCACTTAAAAGCATTGGCGTTTTTGTAAATTTTACCGCGGTGACATTTTTCACGTCATATGCACGATAGAGCATCGTCATTGTGCTTTTATAGTGAGGAACATATAACTGTTCTTGTTGATTGGATTCATAACTGAGAAGATATTACATGTACACAATTAGTAGATAATGTCGGATGAAAACTGACCAGACATGCAATTATTAAGCTGAACTTAAATTATTTCAAGTGGAATAAGTTAACGGATATTTTTTTTTGCCGGTACTAAATGTCATGTTTGATGGGCAATACTAAGTGCATGACAACATTTCGGAATAATTTAAAGTTAGGTTGACGGCGGAGTTTGTTTTGAATGATTACATATCGAGAGATGAGAGCGAAACTAGGCAATGTGCTAATATATTTATATGCACTTAGCCTAGTTTCGATCTCACCCCTCGATTTTTATAAGATAGTGCATGTCAGATTATAGAACTGCACTTATGGGTGCCTGGATAGCGTAGTGGTAACGCGCCTCGCTTCTCACATATGCGCCCCGGGTTCGATTCCTGGTCACGTACGTGAAGGGTACAGTGGTCGCCCGTCCAGACACGTGGGTTTTCTCCGGGCTCTCCGGTTTCCTCCCACAATAATGACCACATACGCCACCATCAGAGCCATCGAGAGTGATTAATTTAAGTTGTGAAAACTTGTTTAGTAATCGATGTAAAATAAATAAGTTTAAGAAATGCACTTATATCCATAAAATGTACCCTTTGGTCAAGTTGATTTGGATTTTTATCACCTCACTTAGTACCAATATCTGGTGTCACTCCCATACGATGATTATGTATACTTGTACATGGACTGGTGAGTGTATTACATTTTATGTGTTTTCTTTTCAGTTGACTTTTTGACTGTCCTTGGGAAAACAGATTATAGCAAATATAATCCTCCTGCTAATCCTGATGACGGCGGCGGGGTGAAAGTTGAGATGGCCTTGCAAATTAACAGGGTCATAGATCTGGTAACTATATTTACAGCCCCAGAATCGGGAGGTCGTGGGTTCGATCCCCGGCCGCGACATACCTAAGTCTTTTAAAATAGTACTGATATATCTCCTCTGCTTGGCAGCTCAGCATATAAGTGTAGTTCCAGGACTGGTTTGCCCAGTGTCAGGATAATGTGACTGGGTGTAGTATCATGCTATGCAGGACGTTTAAGCCACCAAACAAACAAAAACTGAATTATGTGGTAATATCATTCATACTTTTTTACGATATGAGTAGGAACTTTTGTGAATAAGACATGTTGCCTAACGGCAGGAACAAAGCTCTACTGAGCTGTTGCCCGGGTTACGAATGTTTTCTTTTAAACTGCTATCACAGTACACAATTTATTTACAAACGCATATGTGCTCTCAATCATTACTACCTTTCCAAATGCTTATATCAATGAGATTGCAGTTCGTAAATTTTAAGGTAGTCTGAGTTGCCATAAATATTCTAGAATTACTGTCATTTGCTTTGAAACTGAGGTTTGTGGGTTTGAATCCCAATAGGGTCATTTTTCTTCCGTTTATCTCTCTTACCATTATTTTGGTGTCACTTCAGATCAGGTTTATTTGTTGAATGCTTTTTTTTGTTGTTTCTCAACGATATTAAATAAAAAGAAAAAAAATCAAATATTTAGAGTTTCCCTTTCTCTTTAACACGAAACCCTTTAATGTCCTAATTTTAGATACGAAAAATTGCCAAAAGTACAAACCCGGATAGTAAATCTTGTTTAAAAACGTATGATGTCATACCACGTGATCTCTCTGGAACATTGGATGGTAGACATAAACTGGTAGGATCCCGCAGTATCCCTAAATCTGCAGGAAAATAATTTCTTGCACACCGGACAGGATTTTTCCGTCCCTCTAGGGCTCTTAGAAGTTCTTATCGAAAGATATATAACAGAAATAAAGGCCCAGTGACAGGTTACTCTATAAACTAAAATTTACGTTGTCCTCAGGTTTGTATAAAGTGAGCGTTGTCTGAGAGGCAATAAATGAACCCAGTATTGCGCTATAGCATTGGTGGAATGAATTACTGACAGTCCAGAAAAGTAAGATGCAACTTAAACTATTTGATATTGAACAGAACGTAGACAGCCAAATACTTACACTGGATACTTGGACTACATTTTCTTGGACCGACAGCCGATTGACGCCCTACTTGGAGAAATTCCCCGACAAGTTGGTCCTTCCAGCCGACAAGATCTGGACGCCCGACATACTATTGATGAACAGGTCTCATGTTCGTGAAGATGGCGACCTGGCGGCGTGAAGATAGCGGCTTAGCGGCCTGGCGACGTGAACCTAGATGCCTGGCAGACTGGCGACATGAACTAAGCGGCCTGGCGGCGTGAACGAAGCGGTCTTGCGGCGTGGCGGCGCGGACTTAGAAACCTAATAGACTAGCGTTCTTATGTCATCAATTCATATTTCTTATGTTAATATGGTATAGGTATAAAAAATATTAGTTCTTTTCATGTATGATGGTTAATTAACATGGATACTACAGAACGTGATACTTTTATGTATTTTCTCGCATTTCATTAAATCAAAGAAACTACATGAGACTAATTTTACAGGTCATATTAAAAAAGTTTATAATGAATTTTCGGAATTAGTTTTATGTCTGTTAAGCGACTGAAAGGCTGGTTAAATATTCAAGGTTTCTAAGTTCACGCCACCAGGCCGTCAGACCGCTAAGTTCTCGGCGCAAAGCCGCCAGCCGCTAATTTCACGCCGCCAGGCCGCTAGGTTCATGCCGCCTGGCCGCTAGGCTGCTAACTTCACGAACATACAAGCCGCTTTCTTCAAAATATCTCTCTCTTTTCAACTGTTCTGCTTTATCTAACAAATTCCCATTCCTTAAAGCAGGTCTCTCTCTCTCTCTCTCTCTCTTTCGCTCTCTCAAACCAGTCAAAGGCTCCTCTTTTCTAATGCAGTTTAAAAACGATCTTATTGTTTATTATCATTATTTATTTTTATTTATCATTTTTTAAATTATTTTATCGTTATTTTTGCAATAATCACTGGATATTTTGTTTCAATAAAACCATGATAAATCGATAACACGATGCTGGAAACTTTGTGATCTGTCTCATTTTTTAGAGTACCGTTTATTTTTTTTTTAACGATACAGAATTACAATCTTTAGGAATTCACTGTTGCTCAAATTACTGCATCATTTTGAATTTATCCTTTTTTTGGATTAAGTAAAATTTTGATCTAATACTAAATGTTTAGTCAAACCTGTGAACGCATGTCAGAAAATATACCTGTAGCTGTTTTTCAATGGTGACCGCTGCCTCAGGTTTGACTGTAATCTCTCACTGTGAATGTTTTCTATCATATCCAATGTATTTAGGCGCCATGAATTATTTCTTTTACAGTGCAAAAGCCTTTAAGCCTATGGAGGATGTCAGTCTGGTTATAACAGGCAACGGCAGTATTACCTACGTTCCCCGCATCAAAGTAAAAGCTTTCTGTCAAGTAAAGGGCGATATTGTTGCAAACAGTCGCGTGACGTGCACATTGACGTATGCTTCCTGGACACAATTTTCGCCAGCTCTTGATTTGGGACTACTAGGGGATGGGGTGGAAATGCCTGTTGAGGATGATTTTAACCGAAAGTGGCGGCTAGTGAATGTCACGGCGAACGTAGAACTCCAGGAGTATGCCTGCTGTCCAGAGAATTACGTTCAAATCAAATATACAGTTGAACTGGAGCGCACCAATGTCTTATAATCGGATTATGTGTCATGCTAAAACATCAGCGCATTTAATCTGATATATGACCAACGCATTTGACCATGATGTGCTTGAACACTCAGCTTATCGGACCGATTCATCCCTGACTGATTCATCTTTTACTCAGATAGTGTAGCCCCATCCTTTTTAAAACTCTGTCCCATTTGTACTTGACTATTCGATTCTTTTTTCCATGTCGTCTTTCCTTTATGTAATTGTGTAAACGCATAATAAAAATTACTCAGATAGTGTAGCCCCATCCTTTTTAA
>CM037789.1:4886124-4932693 GCA_021229015.1 Solen grandis
GGCTGAAGTAACTATTTTGTATCTGAAAACCTGTGCCATACTTTTTTTTATGTACATACTGATTGTAGTGAACCCTATTGACATGTTTATTAAGGAGACTTCCTATGTTTATATCTATGTTCACAAATAAGTTCTTATTATTACGTATTTAAGCATTTCCTCATTGGTGGTGGTATACTGAAAAACATTATTTTAAGTTGACATTTAATTTCGTGGAATCTTTAATGAAGTCAATTTCTTTGGTACATATATTCATTGACTCATGTTCTAGAAAATGTGAGATCTACCAAATATAAACATTTTTTTTTCTCATTTGGATGGATATAAGTGGATAAGGCCGTCCACGAAGTCAACGAAAATTTGTCACCCACGAAAATTAATGATTCTACTGTATGTATCATGTTTTATGGTTGTCAAGATAACGACTTTGCAGAACTCAGACATCCCATGGTTTATATATTTGTTTTATATCATGTCTTAGTATTACTGAAACATCTTGGTATTGATGGCGATTTATTGCTATCGTCACTGCCATGCTTTTGTGATGGTATACGTGTATATGGTTTTTCGTCACTCAGTCGAGAGAAACTGAATAAGCATTGAATGTCGAACTCATCCTTGAAACTGTCCGCTTACAATTCAACGTTTTATAAATTATTTGTTTTTCTATTGTTATTCATATATCGGGCAAGTGTAATACAATTGAATTATTAATCGGGTAAAAAATTTACGTTCTTCTATAGAAGCCACTGTTATTGTATTTTTATAATTCGATTCGACAAAGTTTTAACTGTTGTTGCTGTGCTCTATTGCTGTATAATATATTGTAATATAAATATTTATTTTTTTATTAAAAAAAAAAAAAAAAAAAAAAAAAAAAAAAAGGAATGATATATTAGCTTCATCGAATCCACTTACAGTTCTTTACGCTAGCTATTCTAAAGACTTAAATTAAAAAAATCATAAAGTACTTAAATAAAAAATCATGTAGAAACTAAAGTACTTAAAATCAAAGATCATGTTGAAACTAAAGTACTTAATAAAATAAAAAATCATGTAGAAACTAAAGTGCTTAAATTCATAAATCACATAGAAACTAAAGTACTTAAATTCATAAATCCCATAGAAACTAAAGTACTTAAATTCATAAATCCCATAGAAACTAAAGTACTTAAATTCATAAATCCATGAAACTAAAGTACTTAAATTCATAAATCCCATAGAAACTAAAGTACTTAAATGCATAAATCACATAGAAACTAAAGTACTTAAATTCATAAATCCCAAAGAAACTAAAGTACTTAAATGCATAAATCATGTAGAAACTAAAGTGCTTGAATTCATAAATCATGTAGAAACTAAAGTGCTTAAATTCATAAATCACATAGAAACTAAAGTACTTAAATTCATTAATATTTAGAAACTAAAGTACTTAAATTAATATATATGTAGAAACGCATATCACCATTCCTTTCTAATGAACTATTTAAGTATGTGATTAAGTTAAGTTACATTAAGTGTTACCCTATTAACTGACAATATTTGCTAAGGTATCAAATGTTATAAAAAATTCACCCCTAAGTATTTAAGTCTTGCAAGCACTTAGCGCTAATTAAGGTTAGTGATATCTTAAACTGGTAAATTTTCAGATTGACAGGAATTGGTCAGTTAAAGTGTAAAGGTCATAAATACATATGTACGGATTTCATAAGTGTAAATACAGATTTCCTCCATAAAAAGCATGAATTTATAGGGCATAAAGATGTTGTTGATTTGTTTGTATTTTTAAACTTATTTATTTTACGTCGATTTGGGAAACAAGTTCTTACAACTTATACTAATCCCTCTCGACGGTTCCTGGGTTGGACAAGTACTTTGCGCCAGGGCAGGTCATGAAGAGTTCTTGCCTCCACTGGGGTTCGAACCCACAACCTTCGGATCCGTAATCGGATACGTTACCATTGGACTACGGCGCCCTTGATTTCAATTATGCACTGATAGATTTTTGTTTGTTTGTGATTATGGACTTATGTATAAGGTATATTTTTAAATGTAAACGGATTTACAATAAAATAATATTTAAAAATAAGTATATGGGCACGGATCCAGGAAAACCGGCCTTAATGACATTTTTTTTCGATTTTCGTTTTTTTTTCATTTCTGTTAATTTTAGGCATTGCTTAATATGAAACAATAAACAGAATTGAAATATCTAATGTACTTTTTTATTCTATGACTCTTCACAGTTAGCTGGTATAATGGTAACGTCAAAATAATTTGACGTTGTTTTCAATTTAAGCAAATGACGTTACAATAAAAAAAAATACGTGTCCTTGCGGTAATCATTATCTTGTATTTAACAAAACGTATCAAATGTTATCAAGTGTTTTGCAGTGTTTAAAAATGCATTATACTTAGTACAGATTAATTTAAATTATCATCAGAAGTACCGTTCCGGGTGGCCAAGTCCCAAGACTGGTTGGCCCGATGTCAGGATAATGTGACTTGGTGTGGTATCATGCCACATGTGTAACAACAAACAAACGAACCAAATGACTGAGTTACTGTCGATGGGGCATCAATCCAACAAACAAACATGCCATCACAAGTCACATTCTATTTTATTACATTGCTATTTCTAAAATTAAATATTCTGACTTACAATTTGTTTTGGCCATGCCACCAGGAACAGAACAATTTTGGCTTTAAAATGTTTGGATAAGCACATTTATAATATAAGGCATACACGTAATGATCTATAGTGCATAGTTTTCAGTACGTTTATGAAGCAGACTTCTATTTAGATTGATAAAGTATTTATAATGCAATGATACAGTAACTTACTATCGGTGATTGGCCGTAAAAGTGTCAAGCCTGACAAGGGAATATGTGAACTACATGATTTCCTCTACGGAAACACATCATGCAAAACACTATTCACGATGTTTATTTCCCAATAATTCAAGGAAGATATTGTGCTTGATATTTAAAAAATAAGTTTTCTGGCTAACAAGACACGGTAACACTGTCTTTGTTTAACGTCGCACTGGACATGGACAAGTCAGAGTTTGGTAGGAGGGTCGAACAAACGGCCTAACAAACTTCAACAAATACTCCTGTCTAGCAAGACTCTGTCCGCCAGGGTTTATGGGATCAGGGAATTCATCTGGCTGAAATGTGTAGCCACGTTGTCCGTAGAATGGTGACTTGTTTTTCCTCTCCGTCGCTGCTTTCGCGGGCAAAGAGAACTCCAGGGTTTGCTGTTAACACTCTGAAGTACTGGAACTTACTTTAAAATATATGTTTATCTTTTAGAATGCAATGATTAAGTAACACTCGTGATCAACTGCACTATGCTAAATGTCTTTCATATTTGAGGGGAGGTGTTAAATGCCCGATATCTGTTAATATGTAATTCCTGGGTTATAGCAATGTAGGACAGTCAATGGTGTTCAAATGCTACATAACATTTTTATTGTAGGGTGTCTAATTTCCACTTTTAGATGTATAACTGAAATACTGTCGCAGCGACAGTAAAATATAAAAAAATCACAAATCCTGCACATTACCTTATTCCGGGAATGGAACGAAATTAGTATTTTTACAATTATAATATTTCAGTCTTTTAGAGTTTAATAAGTACATGCAAAGAAAACAAGAACTGTAAAATCGTAATGAAATATAATAAAAAGGCGCAGTAATTCTAACCAATTAATACATTAGGATAACACTACCTCGGTATATGGACTGAGATCAATTATCGGTGCGTTTGGCATTATCCACCCCTAAATCAAAATGCCTATTCTTAAAAAAAAAAGCCTGGCGACCTATTATATTAAGCTTTTATCTTACAGATAAGTACCTTAAAAGTATTTATTGAAAAAATAAGAAAATCCAAATGTTTAAACATCAGAATGAATAAATATTAAGACAACACTGTTTGTTTGTGTTTTTTTTTTTTCAAAATAAAGGTGCGTTTTAGCCATTTTAAGGGTATTTAATAATATATGTATCAATAGTAAACCCCAAATTCATTTTGTTTCATTACATTTGATGTTTCACCAATACAGTGACATAACATTTACTAAATTAATAACTAAAATTAATTGAAGAAAAAAATAATATACTATGTTAATTCATCATAAACTTCTGCTATATATGGTATCGTGATAAAATCGGATAATTCTTTGTAATGCTGGTGACCCCCTGTTTTTTTTCATGTTTTAGTAGATCAGATAATATGCTATCAATAAACAAAGAGTCATGAAATGTTTGAAAACAAAAAACAACAATGAAATAAACCAAAAAAACAACAACAAAAATTGGAATTCGCAAGGCGGCTGCAATGCAACTTCGAGACACCCGTAGAAACAACGTACGGTTTCCGGCTAGGGCTGGTATCAGTTACTTATTGCGTTTGACATGCGAATAGCATGCGGCATTCTCACGAACACCTTGAAGCAGCCTTGCGTTTTGTTACAAAGCTGTAACAAGACTGTCGCGAAACGTATGACAATCGCACGAATTTGCACGGCTTTTGCATAGCCATCTTGCGGAAGCCGTGCAAATACGTGTGTTTCGTTTCACCGTGCGACCCGTGTACTTGCCGGCACGCTGGGGCTGCGAAATCGTACGAACAAAAAATCGTACGGCTGATTTGAACAGGGCCTTACACAGCAGATTGGTAAAGTCTCGATCGGCGTTTTTAAGCTGCAGCCCGTCAAAACCTATTTCACTTGAGACACTCACAACTCCAGTGCCTTTAGCGCTATGATTTGTTGGAGCCAATGGATAAGCCAAACTTGAAAAATTGGAGCCATTTTTTCTTTTTATGAGCCATTTTATTAGCCAACAATATTACAAAAACGCTGATATTTTAATACAAGTTAAGGACTCATGTATGCATGCATAACATTTATAAAGATACTTCAGTGTTTATATAATTAATTACAATATTTTTAAAGTAAGTTGATATCTTCTGAACTTGTGTATTTTAAATATATTTTTCAAATTGATCCCATCTTTTTTTAACTAATGAAACATTTAAATTGTTTCAAGTTAATAATATAAATAATACATCTTAACACTGTTCATTTATTTTTTTTTATAAATCATAGAATTGAAATAATTAATATCTAAGCCTTCCTGCAGATGTTACAGAACATTACCCTAGTCTTTGCATCTCAGCCACGTGTAACCAATTGCCATGCTTCCCTAAAATGGAGTTACCAGGAGAGGTTGGCATATTGAATCTAATTTTAATTACTATTAGAACACATGGATGACCCGGGGAAAGATGAGTTGATCAAGATAATATTGTACCGTAGGATATGTACTTAATGCTGTCGGTAATTTAGCTTGTTTGTGCTCTTAATTTTGTCCTTATAAATATGATTTTTGTAATATCGTTCAAGGCCAATCCGTTTAAAATAGATTTCTATGGAACGCACTGGAACGCCATGACTGTCTTATGATGTGCACCTGTCTATATGTTTGGTACATATGCCATAGTGGTAAAATCATTATGTTCTGTAGATATGTAATTATGTGCTGTTCACTTGTTTTGGTTTTTGCAGTGCAGATATCATTACATGCAGTCTTTTTGTTATTATGTTCAGTTGATTTTGCTATATATTCGGTCCACGTGACGGAATATTCCGAAGATGTCCGTTGTTAACCGAATGAGGATCAATAATTTATAGAATAATACATGGATGGTCGGGCATTTGGGTGATAATTGCCCCGGCTATGCGATAATTGCTCGAGGGCTTTAGCCCGAGGCCCTCATGCTTTTTTTTTCAAGAGTTGTAGTATATATATATATATATATATATATATATATATATATATATATATATATATATTCAAACACAAGCAATGATTTTACTTGTAAGATTCTTACCTAAATCGGGTGATATTTTGAAACATGGTATATGGCCATTATGAATCCCTTCAGTATATTAGGAAAACGCAGAACGAGTTGAACAGAATAGTTCAACTTAACAATTCTAATGTCTGTAATCAAACAAGGAACTAACATAAAACAGGACTGCTAAAGAATGTACGATGTACGTGTTTGTAAACATAAGACTCTTGTACAAAAAATAAAATAAATAGAAAATAATGACAAAGTACATTGCGTGAATCCTAATTATCATCGAAGACAAAAAATAGTTCAAAAAGGCTGTTAAAATATGCACATATTGTCGAAACGAAGCCTGTTGAAAGGCTGCAATAAAAAAAAACTGCGCCCTTCCTTATTTAAATTCAACTGCGTCATACTAATTTTTAAAAATCATTGTTTATTAGAAAAATAATTTTCTGTTTCAAATGTGACTTTCTCCCATGAAGTGATTCTGTATTTGGTAACTTATATTTATCAAAATCAATAGTATTAATACAGTTTATGGGTGAAAACGCTTGATACAGCAATTTCAACTGTGTCGTATTTGTCAAATGTTTCGCAATTTTTCTCCACCTCGAATTTCCAGTTCGCTAAGATCATTCCAGGCGCTAAGTACTGGCCAAACCCAGGAACCTTCGAGTGGGATTACTGTACGTTGTAAGTACTTGTATGATAACATTGGTACAATGATAGTATAACTCATTTGGACTTGCATTAGAATATTCGTACAATGATTAAGATATTATAACTCAAACAGAATTATATGAACAAGTGCATATGCATGGATACACATGTACACCAACACATACGCATACGCACGCATATATACGCACGCACACACTGGAATAGTTCATTACGCGGTGTGTGTGTGTGTGTGTGTGTGTGACATATACCATAAAAGTAGAATTGTATCTCATTTAGAAGTGAACACATTTTGTATCCCGTAGCTCAGTACATTCAGTATTCACGCTTAATGCTGAAATCCGCCATTTAATTAACTTACATATTTTACTTGTAATAGTTATTTTCATTATATATTCACCAATGTTCTTCTTGCACCATATAAGTTAATTTATTTTGCAAAAGGTGACATATAGGCCCGTTGGGCCGGGTGTATTTTGTATTTGTACATGAAATGTGTTGATATTTATATATATGTACACATGTCACTATAATAAAAGATTATCTTATCTTACTTGTTTCCCTATCGTCGTATAAACTAAACTATCAGCGATACCACCAATTTTATCAGCACAATATTCATCAAATTAATCCGAAGATTCATATTTAAGATCACATAATTTTACGTACAATCGTACTGCAAATTATATTACAGTCGACTACATGACAGTACCGACTCTTATAAGTCAAGCATTGTTATATTTAATATTACATTTGTAAGTGGTCGTTTTAGTGTTAAACTTGTAGTTATAATTTAATATTTGACTATTTCTTCATTTGAACATATGATACTATAGAGATCCAATTTCTTTAACTCCTGTCACTTATTATCCTTGTTTTTTTTTTTCATGGCAATTTTACTCATTTAGTAAATAGAAAACAAGTGGAAACACCTTTCTTAATACATATATACAGTCTCCTTTTTATATATGCATATAATTTTAATCATTTTAGTTGTTCCAAACTCGGATATTATTTAGATCATTTGTCACTGACCTATTTAAAATACTATTTGATCACTTTAATTAAAATAGACATGTATTTATAAGTCTCACCTGTCTAAAGGCAGCACGTGCAGCTCTCTCTAGTTGTGCAGAATTTTGTCGATGTGTAACCGCCAGAATAAAACGGGTAAACAAAAGGGGAAATGTGATAAACTATCACGATCAGCACGTGCAGCACTGGCCATTTGTCACTCATTGTTATAGAGTGAGCCTTAAACTTGTGTAGGACGCGTCAGCGATCACTTGCAGGGAAATATCTACCATGTCAGGGGCCTCCGCTATGCCTGTGGTAGGCTATTCCAAGTGCTGATTGTACGCTGGAAGAAAGGAAAAAAAGTGGTATATGTATGTGGTGGATGTAGTTAGCTGAAGAAAGCTGTTCTTGTTTGTGTGTCTGGATCGGCTTGTCGCTGTGGAGAGGTACTTCTGTGATGAAATATCGACTCTTGAAAAGCATCGTTAGACGAACCTTAGTTCTTCTGGATTCCAGTGTTTTCAGCTGATTGATGTGACTGATTGTGGTATCTGTTCGTAACATAACGTGCTGCTCTCCTCTGGTGTGACCTAGAGGAACCTAGAACTGGACATTACGTGCAGAGGTAAATCATTGATTAAGGCAAGAAATAAGATCGGGCCAATGACATTTCCGTGTGGGACGCCGCTAGTGACGGATGCGGGCTCGGATGTAGCTCCATCGACGTTAACATGCACGGTTAATGCTTGGATCCAGGTCAAGGTATTTCCCTTTGATCCCATAGTGGTTGAGCTTGGATAGCAGTCGATTGTGTGGAAATGGCAAGTTTGTATTGTTCCCCCACCCCAAATGACTTGACAGTGAGTGCTGACGAAAGGAAAAACTTTCACGTTACGATCTCTAGGAGGATAATATATATAGCTACAAAGTGGTAAGTTTTGAATTTTTTTTTCATTTTTATTACATTTTAAAAATACGCATTTGCTGGACTGTCTTGCAAGATATAGCTAAAAGTCTAAGTATCCATCAAGGATTAGACATATATCTCACGTAATAGTAAAATAGATTAAATGAATTTGAAAAAAAAAATCTTAATTTGTATCGTGTTCACTGTCTACTTTGAAAATTAAAAAAAAAAAGCAATACATGATCCCCAAGAAATTGCAGTTTCCCGCCCCACTCTCGAACTGATCCGCAGTCGGGTATATCAACTAACTTAGTCAGTTGTTATTGTTGTTGTTGATGATGATGCTGATGATGATAAAATATGTTGATTTTGATGTCATTCAGGTACCGTCATACGATTGCAAAACCAGGTAAAACTGAAAGCAAAATAAATGTTATACATACTAGTATACTTACCCAAATTCCATTGCATTACTTTTTCATTTTAGAAAATGTAAGGGGTGGCTTCTTTGTATTCATTATTATTGTGTAATTTTGTATCGTACATTTGCTTTATTTTTAATTCGGGGTTGAAATGGAATGATTCTTGAAATTTTATACGCTTGATTTAGTCGCAATTGTAATAAGCGTATTTATCGAAAGAATGATTTGGTCTATAGTTTAGTCCCATGGCATTTTAACTCAACTCAACTTAAACTAGCTTACGATTGAGCTCTCATAATTTGGCTATTGAAACTGGAAGACATAACAATATAATTGCAGAAAACAGATTATGTATTTACTTCAACCAAGGCCAAGTTGAATCAGTATGAATATTGTAATATGATTAGGATTAGGATTTTTTTCATTTCAGGGATTGACAAAAGTATTTGGTGTCATATATCTCCTGTAGCATCCATTCTGTCATCAGAAAGCATTGTCTACAAAGTCAGCAACCAGCCTCCAATCTTGATCTTCAGAGAGGAAGTGGTCTTCTAGGTTGAGCAATTCTTGCAACTGAGACGTTGGTTTGATTCTTATCCATGGCGAGCATTGGAGAAGTGACCAAGTAAGTACCCTACTCTTATTACTACTACTGCTATTTCATACTTTTATCTTATTCTTTTACTTTCAGTTACTACTACAACCACTTCTACTTTTCATGATCATCATCTTTTACTACTATTACTACTAACACTGTTACATATCATAATTAGCTCATCTGATTTGAAAACAAAATGATGAGCGATTATTATGAATCTTGCGTTGTCGGCGTTCACCCTGGTTAGGTTTTATGTTTAAATTAGTTGACTCTTGGATTGAAGAACCATGACTGTATTGCCCTTTCCAGAACTATGGCCCTTTTACCCGTAAAAAGTATCAGATTTCTTGGTTTAGTTTAATTTTAGATCAGCTTTTCTCCATAACTATCAAAGCCATATCTCAGTAACCACTGCATGTTCCTGATTGAAACTTCACACAGCACTTCCCCTACCTTCCAATATAATCAAGTTTGGATTTAATGCAAACTTTGTGTCAACTTGAAAATATGTCAGATTTGCATGAAAGACAATCATCTTAGTATCAATTGCATGTATTGGCTTGAAACTGAATAGAAGTCTTCTCGGCTCGCAATACTTCATAGAGCAAATAGTACTTCATTCCAATATTGGTTTGGCTTGTGGGTACTACACAAAGATTAAGACACACCCTTGTTTTTATTTTCTAAGTTACTATATTTTACACCTCTTACCATATTTCAGTAAAAGAAGAATTGTTGACAGGTAATTCAAACAGAGGATAAACTATTTATTCCACCTATAGGTTTGTTTTTTGGAACACAGTAACTTGGATGTTATAGTCTAAGTGTCTCACTACATGGGACAAGATTATTTCATAGTGTCAAATAAAAAAAAAAGATGAGCGTCTGTATCCGCTTGGCGGTGCTCTAGTATAATTCTTCCTATCATCATCGTCCTCTTCTCTTATTACTTCTACTTCTGTTACATATTATCATCTTATTCTTCTCCTATGTTCTACAACAACAACTACTACTTATACTACTACTACAACTACTGTTGTTATTTATCAACGTTTTATTCTTCTTTTGCTTTCTACAGTTACTACTACTAATACAACTATTCATTATCATCCTCGTACCCTACTTTACTACTATTATTGCTGTTACACATCATCGCATTATTCTTTCTACCGCTACTACTATTACTTCTTCTTCTTCATCTTCTTCTTTTCGTCGTCATCATTTTATTATCCTTTACTTCTCTTTTAACTCTACTTTTTACTTCACTTTTATATCATCTTCCTCTATTTTTAATACTTCATTATTTGTATTTTAATTAAGTCATTGAAGTATTTTTTTTTGTTTTTGTTTTTTGAGATGCATTATAACTAGTGTAGAGCAGTTGTAAAATTGAAATATCACTATAAAAGTCCTTAATAATTAATATTTTCCTTAAGGTCTCTCTCCTTTTTCTTTTTGTTTTGTATGTTTACATTTTTTACATTTCTATTCTACAGTGCTAATGGGCGACTTCAACAGAGATGTGGTTAATACCTACCAATTCCTCTAGTCAAATGAAGTGTTAACGTTCGCTTCAGTAATGACCAACAGTGCCTGGTGTAAAATCCATTTTTTCTTCTTCTTCTGCCAAAGTCAGATTTTTTCCACAGGAGAGACTGCACAAGCGCAGAATTTTCCACCTCCAACTGCAACCTTTTTGAAAGCAAGGAACTCAGACAGTCCTTTTCTTCATAAGCAGATTCTGAAATATATCCAGTTTGATCTCCTGTATTTTAGACTCAACTACAGAAAGAAGTGCTATATTTTTCTTGACCACGGGTCTTCATAAATAGATACTGAAACAGTCAAGCTATTCTCCTATTTATTACTATTTATGAAGTGGAGCAAAATCTGTGTAATTGAAAATATATTTCATAGAGTTTGGATCTTCATACGTAGTTATGAAATAGTCCAGCTCACCCTCATTTCTTACTACTTATGAAGTGGAGCAAAATTTGTTTGTTGGGTTTAACGTCCCACCGACAGTATTTCAGTCATTTGGAGACGATGTCTACTTGAGACAGATATAGTGCTGCCACACTGCAGTATCACGCCGTACACCTAGTCACATTATTCTGACACCGGGCAAACCAGTCTTGCAATTACCTTTATATGCTGAGCGCCAAGGAAGGGATCTATAACAGTACCATTATTTTACGACTTTGGTATGTCGCGGCCGGGGACCCAAGGGAGCAAATTCGAATTTTCTTAGTATAAAATTTACCTTTATTATGATATATGGTATCTAACAATGGTGTTTGGATTATTGGGATGTTTCAGATCGTCTGATGCGCTGATTGGCCGGTACCCTGCATGTTACAGACGAAATACGATGGCGTATTCCAATTCCAATATACCGTTATGTGAGTTTTGTTTGTTTGTTTGTTTTTTGTTGGTTATTTTTGTTTCTTCTTTTTTTTTTTTACTTTTCTTTCCTTGTTTTTCTAAAACTGATTTTTTTCTTTTACTTTGTTTTTAAATTTTTTGTTTAGTTTTTTTTCTTTAACTTTGTTTTCTTAAATTTTGTTGTTTTCATAATTATATATGTTTCCTCTTCAGCTTATTCATAGACCTGTCAATGTCTGAAAAAGTGGCACACAATGTTCAGAAATAAAAGTTTAAGATTTTTCTGTGTTTGGGGTCACAGATATCAATTTCGATTGATAACGTCCCCCAGTTTCTGAGCTATTGTGTGTGTGTCGAAATGGACCATGTGACGCGTCTTGTGTGGTGTGCTTCAGCCTCCATCGCTGGCTAGCCAGTTTCTGGATAAAAAGGAACATTAGTATCCCCTGCCAGTATATAGCCTCTCCATGGTCAAGCCCTATACAGTGCCTCCTTGTGGCGACACACGTCAACTGAGGACTTATGTGTCCTCGGGCTGAACTGTAGGGGACGATCTACAAGAACTATATGATAAACATTTAAGTCTATAAATTTTTGATAAGGTATCAACTTTAAAAAGGTGTTTGGCAAGACTGACCTTTACTTATGACACTATTTATGATTTTTACAAACTATTTCAAACTACATTGCAAAGAAATTCCAAATCAATAGTATTCAAGTAATGATCAAATAAACATTCTTCACAGATTACAACCTTATTTTCAAAAATGGTAAAAAATATTCCTCTATAAACCCTTTGACAGCCCTATAAAGTATTAATCTGAGATGGGACCCTTTTAGAGTACAGAATAATATCAAACTAGTGTTTCTATTTAACAATTTATATAGACAAACAAAAAACATCTACTCCTGGAAAGACTTTTGACACTAATAATGAATTAATGTTCATTATTTCTTAGAAAGAAAAGAATTTTTCTACAGAAAATAAATAGTTAGATAAGATGTGTTCGAAAACCACTATGCCCTCGTCTGTCAAATAATTATTGCCAATTAAAAGCCATTCATGAGTTGAGTACATAGACTTTATTCCATATAGTAATGGAGTAATGCTTAAGACAAAATAAATAAATAAATAAATAAATAAATAAATAAATAAATAAATAAATAAATAAATAAATAAATAAATAAAATTGAATAAGAAAAAAATAAAGGGAGAAAATTAAGAAAAGAACCTGACGAAGTTCTGTTCCTTAATCATAACACTTTTGCTTCTCACTATCTGTTTATATTTCAAATTTAAAATTAATACCTCGAATGGTTGAGGAGTTATGTTCTGTACAAAAAATGATATAAAATAAAAGGAGATAATACGAAATCCGACCAGGCAGAGTTATGGTTCTTGGTTACTGCACTGCTCGTACGTTTAACGTTCAAAGTCCTTACTTTGTTGTTTATGAGTTTTGCTCGCAACAAATATTTATAGAAAAAAATAATGGGGGATAGTTTTCAAGTATATAGTAATATAAAAGCTTTTATCTGGGAAGAAGTTCATTGTAACTTAAAAATGGGAGATAATTAAAAAAAATGATCAAGGTAGAGTTATGGTTCATGCTTCCAAATCTCACCATCTACTAATAATCTATTTTTAATTAATTAATTTTTTGCTAAAAAAAAGGGTATTATACCTATAGTTAGTTATGGCCAATGTTAAAGTTGCTGAAAAACAAACAAACAGGGCATTTGCACTACCTTTTCTAATATATCCTATTTCAGTATTGGGCGATCCAAGTTTGAAAATAATAGATTATATAATTTTTTTTTTGCTTCACTTTTCAAGAAATGGAGTTATTGTCAACGTTAGCATTAGTTATGGTTTTCGTTCGGGTCCATTTTCCATAACCATTTTACATGTTCACTTGAAACTTGGTAAAGAAATCCATTTAATGAGGGCAGGTAATTAAAATTAATACATCTGATTTACACTTTGATACACTTTGATTTATGCTATTATTGATCAGATACTTGGTTTTTCCCAATGTCATTTTAAAACACTGCTACTCAAAAGAATCAGTCCAGTCCTGTCCTACTCAGGTAAATCCAAGGTTGGGTGAGGGGTTTATAATCACCTTGAATTAGATCTTATTACAATGATCTTTTTGAAATTAAATAAAATTTATTAGGTCTATGTATACCAGGCTGTTGGTTCGATGGACCCTTTTGGTGTTCTACCAGGAGGATGGGGTTCAACTCCAAGGGAACTAAATCCTATCCTATGCTCCCAATAAATCAACATTTATCATTTCTCCTTCATCTTTAACTTTATTTGTTCTTTTAGCTCACAAGTGCACAACATGTTTAAGGTGAATTTTATTTTGTTTGGCACAAATATTCACATCATGGCTTTCTACCATAATTGTTTAATCGGAGTTATCCCCTTGGGACCGGATAGTCTCATAATATTCTTTATATAGAAAATTTAAAACTATGATCAGGCACAAATTTTACAACAGTTGGATAGAAAGCGGCATGACCTCGTTTGCACTAATTGCGACGATGAAACATACAACAGTTATGGCTTGATTTTAAATACATCATGGCTATTTTTGATTGCCGAAGAAAAAATGGTTATAAATATATTTTAGAAACAACTTCATTCTGCTGATGCATTTTATAAAAAAAGGACTGAGGTAACCCGGCGACTTCACCCGTGTTGGAATAATGCACATGTTCAAATTCCAAAGACGTGAAGAAATGCATGACATTCATTTATGTTAATGCTATTTATAATCATATAATTAATATTTTAGTTCGACTTTTCGAACACTATGAGCGCTTTTGCAGTCACCCTTGCGTCGGTGTCGGCGTTGACGTTGCAGCTTTTGGTTAAAGTGTTCATGCAAGTTGCTATAAAGTTTATATCTCAATAACCATTCATGGTATTGACTTGAACGTTATGAATATGCTTAAAGTCATTAGAAATTTTGGTTAAAGTTTTGCATGCAACAGAAAATTTTGTTTAAGTTTTGAATGCAAGCTACTATCCAGCTTATATCTCAATAATCATTTATGGTATTGGCTTGAAAGTTTATGAATATGTTTTGGGGCATCAGAAAACCAAGCTAGATAACTCTTGACCGATTTTTATGCCCCCACCAAAAATGGAGTGGGGATATAGATTTACCTTTGTCAGTCCGTCCGTCCTCCCAAAATTTTGTGACACGCATAACTCCGAAAGTATTTGTACATCAGACTTGAAACTTCATAGATATTTTACTCAGGATATGAACCTGCGAACCTTGGTATTTTCATCGAACCTTTCTTGAAGTTGATATAGTTATCGGCCTTTGATTTTGAAAAATATGGAAGTTTATGATTGTGACGCACGTAACTCTGAAACCATTTGTACTACAGACTTGAAACTTCATGGATATATTATGCAGGACATAAACTTGTGCACCTGGGTATTTTTATCCGATCACCTTGACATTGACAGAACTATGGGCTTTGTTTGGGGAAAATATAGACACATCAATACCATATAAATATTGCATAATATCATAAATAAATAAAGTTTTTCATGAACAAGAGTATCATTAGCATAACAAAAATGAATAAAAGTAGTAAAACATACCCAGTTATGATATTATTTACTCCATTTCGTAGCTTTATCGATTACGTGTATACTGCGAAATGGACAAAGTTTCGTGTGAATGGCATAATAATGATATAATATCTGGTACACATATATTTTTCTTTTAACTTCAAGATATTGATATATTTAACCAATGATTAACTAAATTACTAAATATTTCCAATAAAATACCGTAGTAGTAAAATAAAAACTCCATTTCGCTATTCTCGGACCATTTCGCGAAATGGAGTCCATTTCGATATTCATACCTATCGGAAGTAACAAGAGAATTTTAAAAGTGTTTAAACAGGCGCGGATACAAAGACCTATGATAACATAATGTTTAATAGTTCTTTACAGGAATAGAGGTGAGGGGAGGGGGTAAATTTGAAAAAGATCCAAAATAAGGAAGTAAAGGTATTTTCTTAAATTAATATTTTGGTTTTGATTATTTAAAAAAAAAAAAAACATTTTGGTTGACCCCTTTGAACTAGCAAAAAACTCTCTTTCCAAATTACGATCCAAATACGATGGATCGGTATCTTCATCAATATGTGGGTAATACAGTGTCTATACTGCAGTCTAAGCTACCAACATCATCAGCTGGTTTTCCATACATCAGTGAGTGTTTCGCCCCTTTAAACCCAGAACACTCTAGTATGGTGGGGCCACCGTGGTGATCAGGTCACCGTGTGTTGGTAGCTAGCTCCAGCTCGCGTGGTTCCTGCGGAGCTAAATCCAACTTGATGCCTTCTCAGCAGCACTACTTGAATGGCTATCTTCCTATTGCGTCCAGTGATTCCAAGAACAGTGGACATTTTCCATGCAGATGTGACAAGAAATCCTCTGCAACTAACTTCAACGGGGAACAGCCAGATACCCCAACCCTCCCTACGACATTCCTCCATCAACTCTGCATACTTGGCAGCCTTCCTCTCGTGGGCCTCGTCATATCGCTCTTCCTATGGAACTGTGAGCTCTACTTTGCGTGCGATGACCACAACACTATGTCTGAGTGTAGATTTGTTTGGACGACATCCGGGAACTGCAGTTTCGTCTCCAGGTCGACTTTCATTTCCCATGACTGTGCCGTGGCCAGAACTCCAACTCTGCTTGGTGTAGACTTGGCTTCCTGACAAAAGGAATGCAGGTGTCTTTCGGTTTGGCGGGATGCTTCTTCCTCCGCTCCAGGTCGATATGGTGCGCTAGTTGACGGAGTTCTCTGTCACGACGCTATCTATATCTTCCTTGGACAAGGGCTACAAGGCATGAAAACAGAATATGGTCCAGGGTAGCTATCTTACCACACAGTAGACAGGCTGGGTCCTTTGTCAACTTCCATCGCTTCAGGTTTGCTGGGGTGGGCAGCATACATCTGCACATTTCTTCTGAAAAATACACAATGTCATTTGCGAATTAAGGGTAGTTCAAAATGTCTTATCTTTTTTTTTTCTTTACGATAATAGATCTTTTCATTACAATCTGCCAATTAAATAGACATCGTATAAAACTGATGTAGATGTACACGAAAATGTAAGCTATCATGTAGAAATTGGAACGTTTTTAATGAATTAATATCCATTGTTACGCTAGTTAAGCGTTTAAAAAAAAAAAAAACGTTATAAAATGATGGTTTCACGAACATTTACCTTGAGCATATCAGATAAATAGATTAACAGACTACTGTAACACTCATTAAAACTCCTAACCTTTTCTGATACACTGTTTAAGTTTTTATAGACCAATACACACTAACCTTTTCGCCTTTTAAACTTTACGGATAATGAAAGTATTGCCCTACATTTTCAGATATCTTTAAAAGTACTTGCTTGACAGTCATCACGATTTATAGCTTTCTATAGCCATTTATTCTGTAGAATTAACATTCTATACGAGTCACGCGTATTCTTTTGATTGCAAACAATCATTCTTTAGGTGTCATTGCTAGCTTAACAACGTAATTACACATTGTTGCGAGGACAGGTCTAGCCTATTCATAAACGAAGCAAATTTTCAAATGTTTACTCTCAACATCTATGGGAACCGCCTAATAATGCATTTTCTAAATGGAAGCATTGTGAATCCTAAAGGTAAAAAGTCCTCTTGAAAATGCTGCTGGAGTTATCTCCCTTCCTTCCCTCCAGAACTAATTGGCACGATGCTGGATGTGGTATCATGCCGCTTGCCTACTTATGAATTAAAGTTTTAATTTGAGTGCTATATTGCAGAATAATGCACGGTGTTAATTGTTGTGCAGTAATTTAATCACGAATTCCCATAGGACTAAATGGATTATTTACAAAGCATCTGAACGCAGCGCCGTGAATTATTCGTCGATATAGCACGAACAAGTTTTGATCCTTCCATTCAAACACGTTTACTAAAACAGGTTTTAAAAGTATCAGTTTGTTTCATTATACAAACAACTCTTTTATGAATTTTGGGCGAACATTTATAAGATTCGTTTTTCTATTTGTTTAACACATATGGAGCTTTTACAGTGATATATTTTATTATGTTGTTGTTGTATTGGGGTTTACCGTCGCTGCGATAGTATTTCAATCATATAGAGACGTCCAGCTAATTATAGGTGGAGGAAGACCCTGAGTACACAGAGGTACCCGGGTAGAACAACTGACCTACCGCAAGCCAGCTGAAAGGCTTCCTCACATGAAATATCCGAAGTCCCTACCGGGATTCGAACCCACAGCGGTGACGGGCTGAGAGATTTGTAGTCTACGACTGTAACCGCTCGGCCACGGCGGCCCCACATATTTTATTATGCTTTACTTTTGGACTCATATGATGTCATATATAATATACTTTATCTTTGAACTGTGTTTATACTAGTATCAGAAAATAACGCATGCTACAACTGATTAAATGCTATTCCATCAGTTTTATAAAAGTTGAAATACCAAGTTAAGGTGTAGGTGTATTTAACAACAACTAATTATGCAGTGGTTCGATTATTTTTGCATGTTATTGTTATATATCAAAGGAATGAAAGCACTTAGAGTAGACATTTGGTCAATGAGTACATGCATGTAGACTCAGAAATTTTATCTTACGCACATGAAATATGTTGACCTGCGACAGAAAATTGCTCCCTTTAGAGAGAGAGAGAGAGAGAGAGGACATCTTTCTTGCTTATTTGAATGCTGCCGTTTACGACCGACTCTCAGGAGTCTTGCGTAATCAAACATGAAATAACAAATCTGATTTTGTATGTTCTAGACATTCATCAATCCCATTAAGATTAGCCCTTGACCTTAAGAAAAAAAAACTATCGAAAAATCACTTTTATAAAATTAACCACAAAAGCTAATATTGTCTCCTGTACAAGACAGGTCTACTTAATACAATAAAAGTTGTGCACACAATATTTTACTGATCGTTATAAAATCATTTATTTAGAAATGTATTATGAAGTTGTTGTTTTGTTTCTGAGGAAGACAAATAAAATGATTTTGACAGAAAACTTGGAAGGGAGACAGCATCACTTTACAAATGGTTCTTCCGAGCCATTTGGTAAAATATAAGTCGTAATTACGCTTAATTCAACAGTTTATCGTGGAACTCTTAATCTACATTAAAGAAGGTAAGCTGTAGAAAGGGGTACTCAATCTATATTTAGACCAAGCTATGTATCTTATGGATGATAGTGAGACACCAGACAATTTAGTCGAAAGATTAATCCACAGGAGCCCTATATAAATATTTCCCTTTAACAGGACGGCTTGACCAGTTTATCATTAGCCGGTCGAACCAAAACAGCTATTGCTTAACCACCAACTGATTTTGTTCTTTGCCCTAATAAGATAACCAAGTACATTAAGTCTGAACTTAGCTTTCACGAATTGTTGTCACACGCTTGGAAACGTTTTTTAATATGTTATTTATGAACTGATTGCATAATATTATATATATATTGCGACCGATATATTGCTACGTGCCTTATGCTAGGTAGTGAGGCACACATAAATTCCAAAAGACAATTTGGACGAACAATAAATACATTGGAGCATTAGTAAAGGGTATGTATATTTAAAAGGTTATATGTTAATTGCCGCATATGCTAAGTTTAAAGCCTTGATATAAGTGCTTTAATAAATGAAGATAAATGGTTTCCGGTTATGTATTTTGTTAACTT
Source organism: Solen grandis (assembly GCA_021229015.1). Taxonomy (NCBI): domain Eukaryota; kingdom Metazoa; phylum Mollusca; class Bivalvia; order Adapedonta; family Solenidae; genus Solen; species Solen grandis. Next base: position 4,905,785 of record CM037789.1, read on the forward strand.
TCAAAGCAGAGTAGCAGAGCAAGCAGTCAATTTCTGATTAGTTGTTTGTTATTTCCCACAATTCATGTTTAATTTGGGGAACCCGCATATGACGTGCGTACAAATAAATTAACACGGCTTTCTGCAAAAAAAAAAAAAAAAAAAAAAAAAATGCTCGAAATGTTACAAGAAAGATAAGGGAATCTAAAAACCAAATGAATATATCGCTTGCGACTATGGCCCCAACTTAAAAAAGGGGGACACTCGATCTAAATTGCGACCGAGCCACGTGCCTTATGCTAGGTAGTGAGGCACACATAAAATCCAAAAGACAATTTGGATGAACAAATAATACATTGGAGCCTTAGTAAAGGGTAATCAAAATAGAATTCGCCCAGGCTACGCTTCTTGTGGATGGCATTGAAACACGCATAAAAGCCACTTTAGCCACTGCAGTTGAAGAGAAGCGTGTTCCAAAGATGAGTACATAACACTAAAAATCTTGAAGAAGTTGTTATTTTTATATCATAAACAATATTTTATGTTCAACTCTGATAAGGCTTATTCTGTAACCTGCATGGACCGTAATGTAACGACATTCGAGATGGTATGCGCCATTCCGGAAACAGAGATTAAGCAACCCAATTTACAAAATAACGCAGGAAGGATGGTGCCGTTTAAAAATGATCACAATTTGGGTAAAATTCCACTTAAAGCATACAAATACCGTGAAACTAACAGTTTAACGTATCTCACGACATAACTGCATGACATTTCTGCAGAATATGATATCTCGTTTGCATTACATTTAAAAGGCCACAGAAAATATGCATACATATATACAATATAAACTTCACAGGAAGCCTTTGTCTCACATATTCCTAGATTTGCAGACAGACAAGATGTATCTTGTTGTACTGTTAGGCGGACTGGCTTTAGTTTCGGGGGAAACAAAAGGTACGTGTCATTAAATTTGTTAGTGAGTTTTCTTCAAATTTTCGCTTCGCTTTCAAAATGGTTTCTTTCCTTTTTTGATACACCATTTTGGTACCTCTTTCTTAGATTTTAGTAAGCGACACAGCTGACTTCAAGTCACTTAGCTCATCGATCACAGCTGTTGGTTTGAGCCCTGGCAGGGTATATGAGAAAACCTTCCAACAGGCATGCGGTAGGTTAATGGTTCAAGCCGGGTGTCTATAAGCATCTGGGGACTCCCTCAACCTCTGTTATAAGCTGGGCGTCGCTATATGCCAGACACTGTTGCAGCCAAACAATAGACCATTTCACTCCGAATTGAAACATAAGCCTACGTAAATTAACGAGCACTTTCCGAATACATAATTTACATTCTGGTGTATAAATTCTCATTATTCAACAAGAAAACAAATGACGCAAGCGTCAATTAAGGAATCAGGCCGAAGGACTGTCGCTCTTGACGTGATTCTGCGACACTGCACGAAAATTATGTTATACCTGTTTTCCTGCTCTGCTGATACTTGTTTCTTCACTTAACGCATTATTACATTGAGAACCAGCATGTAAAAAGACTGCATTTTGAGATGGTCCCTATAAATGATGTTCGCGCCTATTGGTTTTCGCACTGTCTGGTGAAGGTTATTTCAGCATAATTAATTATACAATCGGATTGAATCGAAGATCTGCATTTATAGTATGTAACCGGTAACACAGAAAAAAAAATCATAATGATGTTTAATCTGTTTTACAACCAGTGTTTCCATAGTCAAATGTTATTTTTGTTAGAAAAAAAATGTAAGTACGAAAACTGCAAAAACGTGTAGACCTGATTAAATTGTGTAAGTACAATATACCATAACTCCGCAGATAAAACTTAAAACGTTAAACTAAAATTTAAATATCAGAAAACACAATGAAATCTTTCATAATCATTATCATAGGCAATTTCAAGAAAAGACGAGAGACATATATACATAGGATCTGACATGAATTGTTATTTCATATCAAATTTCAGGGCCGGATCCAGAAATTTGCAACTTTTACCTCTGGATAAAAAAAATATTTCTAGCGTGATAGAGATGCATTCTGAAGGGTATCTGGGGAGGATAATTTTAAGGTAGTTTTTAAGGTAGTCACACACATCCATAGATAGGCAAAAATTATTAAATGCCTTGATACCGGGGGTTGTGGGTTCAAGTCTTTTTTTTCTATTCTACTTGTTGGTCATTATTTCTACATGGGTAAAAGGTGGAAGTTTAAAAAACCTGTACCTGTGTCACTCAGATCAAGTATAGGAATTTACTTGATAAATTATGTTAAATTTAATAACAAATATGGCGCCTGGTATATTGAAGGACTAAAAAATTAAAATTCACTCGGTAAAAGTCTTTTCAATTTGGCAAGATTAACCAAAATAGATCATCTTAGTAGAAAATTCTGGTAAATTTGAAATATGTCTCTCAGTTATGTAGATTTTAGCGATTTAAATATCAAAAACAAAAGAAAAAAACAACAGCAAAACAACAACATTAGACCAGTGTGTAAAATGGGTTTGGTATGGTAAGAATTTATTGCATAATTCAAGTATTTTTAGTTTCAAAACAACCAGGGTTTGTTTGCGAATGCGATCAATGGCAAAACATTTTTTTCTCGTAAGGAGGATATGACATAATATCTATCCTTATTTTTTATTTCTAAAAATGATACCTTTGGATAAAAAAAATGAAACGGGGCGGTAAATTTTGTTTAGATTTTGTATACAACACAACAATATTGCTTTTTTTCAATTCTTCATAGTGACCATTCGGGTGTGACTCCCTTATTTCCTTGCAATGTACTCTGTTTAAAAACAACAACAACTTTATTGGTTTTATTCTTATTCAAAAATTGTTTGTTTGTTTTTTTCATTTATGTAAATCTTAAGAATTGTAGGAGAGAGTGTGGGGCAATGTGCTTATCGTAATTTTAAAGAAAATGATTTTTCTTTAATACAAAAAATAGACATACCCGCGGTAATTTAAACATTGAAACAACCTGTCGCCCCCCCCCCCCCCCCCACACACACACAAACAGTAGATATTTTTTTTTAATCCTATATATTTATAAGTTTGGCTTGGAGCTACAATCCCATGACCAAGTTTTGGGTACTCCAACCCCCACTCTTGCACTGTCTTTGAAACTTATTTTACCATTTTTAACTAATATCGCCTTATTCAAGAATCATTGTCGGCAGCTATTTCAAACACAGAATTAACCATTTGTTCTATCCATAAGCAGTTTTGTCCTTTTGGAGCAAAGTATCGGTAACCGAAGGAAAATTAAAACATAAGTGACCATTTAATACATGTATCATCTTTACAATAAGATGGGTAGAACAAAATTATTATTATACAGTGGAAAGAAATCAGATGAGTGTCATGCCGTCGTGTTTCTTTTTGTCGCAATGATATCATATTTTAAGACACATGCTGTTAAAGTCTAAATATGCCTGAAAATGGGTCCATGTCAAATGAATCTAAGTGAACTTTCTATCGTTTTTGTGAAACAGCTTAGTCGATATATACACATATGTACTTCTTTTTTTTTTCTTTTTGTGTGTGTGTGTGTTTTGTTTTGTTGTTTTTTTTTTTTTTTTTTTTTTTTTGGGGGGGGGGGGGAACCTCCATCAAAAAGTTTACTTAGAGTTGAAAACCACATAGTGCCAACCAAATGGTACAGTTGCATCCATTCTCATCTTGTCACAATGCTATCAAAAGCTTTTCGCTGTAGTTTTGTCAAATTTTGTCTTAAAATGTTGATGAGAACCCCCACCCCCTTTTTTTGGCTTGTTTGTATCATGATGTATATTTGTGCCAAGTTTCATGATATTTTTTAAAGTTGAGGAAAATGCTAAGACAGGTAAAATGGGACAAAGCAACAAATATTTAGCAAAATAAGCTCATTAAATCACTTAAAAGCATTGGCGTTTTTGTAAATTTTACCGCGGTGACATTTTTCACGTCATATGCACGATAGAGCATCGTCATTGTGCTTTTATAGTGAGGAACATATAACTGTTCTTGTTGATTGGATTCATAACTGAGAAGATATTACATGTACACAATTAGTAGATAATGTCGGATGAAAACTGACCAGACATGCAATTATTAAGCTGAACTTAAATTATTTCAAGTGGAATAAGTTAACGGATATTTTTTTTTGCCGGTACTAAATGTCATGTTTGATGGGCAATACTAAGTGCATGGCAACATTTCGGAATAATTTAAAGTTTGGTTGACGGCGGAGTTTGTTTTGAATGATTACATATCGAGAGATGAGAGCGAAACTAGGCAATGTGCTAATATATTTATATGCACTTAGCCTAGTTTCGATCTCACCCCTCGATTTTTATAAGATAGTGCATGTCAGATTATAGAACTGCACTTATGGGTGCCTGGATAGCGTAGTGGTAACGCGCCTCGCTTCTCACAAATGCGTCCCGGGTTCGATTCCTGGTCACGTACGTGAGAGGGTACAGTGGTCGCCCGTCCAGACACGTGGGTTTTCTCCGGGCTCTCCGGTTTCCTCCCACAATAATGACCACATACGCCACCATCAGAGCCATCGAGAGTGATTAATTTAAGTTGTGAAAACTTGTTTAGTAATCGATGTAAAATAAATAAGTTTAAGAAATGCACTTATATCCATAAAATGTACCCTTTGGTCAAGTTGATTTGGATTTTTATCACCTCACTTAGTACCAATATCTGGTGTCACTCCCATACGGTGATTATGTATACTTGTACATGGACTGGTGAGTGTATTACATTTTATGTGTTTTCTTTTCAGTTGACTTTTTGACTGTCCTTGGGAAAACAGATTATAGCAAATATAATCCTCCTGCTAATCCTGATGACGGCGGCGGGGTGAAAGTTGAGATGGCCTTGCAAATTAACAGGGTCATAGATCTGGTAACTATATTTACAGCCCCAGAATCGGGAGGTCGTGGGTTCGATCCCCGGCCGCGACATACCTAAGTCTTTTAAAATAGTACTGATATATCTCCTCTGCTTGGCAGCTCAGCATATAAGTGTAGTTCCAGGACTGGTTTGCCCAGTGTCAGGATAATGTGACTGGGTGTAGTATCATGCTATGCAGGACGTTTAAGCCACCAAACAAACAAAAACTGAATTATGTGGTAATATCATTCATACTTTTTTACGATATGAGTAGGAACTTTTGTGAATAAGACATGTTGCCTAACGGCAGGAACAAAGCTCTACTGAGCTGTTGCCCGGGTTACGAATGTTTTCTTTTAAACTGCTATCACAGTACACAATTTATTTACAAACGCATATGTGCTCTCAATCATTACTACCTTTCCAAATGCTTATATCAATGAGATTGCAGTTCGTAAATTTTAAGGTAGTCTGAGTTGCCATAAATATTCTAGAATTACTGTCATTTGCTTTGAAACTGAGGTTTGTGGGTTTGAATCCCAATAGGGTCATTTTTCTTCCGTTTATCTCTCTTACCATTATTTTGGTGTCACTTCAGATCAGGTTTATTTGTTGAATGCTTTTTTTTGTTGTTTCTCAACGATATTAAATAAAAAGAAAAAAAATCAAATATTTAGAGTTTCCCTTTCTCTTTAACACGAAACCCTTTAATGTCCTAATTTTAGATACGAAAAATTGCCAAAAGTACAAACCCGGATAGTAAATCTTGTTTAAAAACGTATGATGTCATACCACGTGATCTCTCTGGAACATTGGATGGTAGACATAAACTGGTAGGATCCCGCAGTATCCCTAAATCTGCAGGAAAATAATTTCTTGCACACCGGACAGGATTTTTCCGTCCCTCTAGGGCTCTTAGAAGTTCTTATCGAAAGATATATAACAGAAATAAAGGCCCAGTGACAGGTTACTCTATAAACTAAAATTTACGTTGTCCTCAGGTTTGTATAAAGTGAGCGTTGTCTGAGAGGCAATAAATGAACCCAGTATTGCGCTATAGCATTGGTGGAATGAATTACTGACAGTCCAGAAAAGTAAGATGCAACTTAAACTATTTGATATTGAACAGAACGTAGACAGCCAAATACTTACACTGGATACTTGGACTACATTTTCTTGGACCGACAGCCGATTGACGCCCTACTTGGAGAAATTCCCCGACAAGTTGGTCCTTCCAGCCGACAAGATCTGGACGCCCGACATACTATTGATGAACAGGTCTCATGTTCGTGAAGATGGCGACCTGGCGGCGTGAAGATAGCGGCTTAGCGGCCTGGCGACGTGAACCTAGATGCCTGGCAGACTGGCGACATGAACTAAGCGGCCTGGCGGCGTGAACGAAGCGGTCTTGCGGCGTGGCGGCGCGGACTTAGAAACCTAATAGACTAGCGTTCTTATGTCATCAATTCATATTTCTTATGTTAATATGGTATAGGTATAAAAATATTAGTTCTTTTCATGTATGATGGTTAATTAACATGGATACTACAGAACGTGATACTTTTATGTATTTTCTCGCATTTCATTAAATCAAAGAAACTACATGAGACTAATTTTACAGGTCATATTGAAAAAGTTTATAATGAATTTTCGGAATTAGTTTTATGTCTGTTAAGCGACTGAAAGGCTGGTTAAATATTCAAGGTTTCTAAGTTCACGCCACCAGGCCGTCAGACCGCTAAGTTCTCGGCGCAAAGCCGCCAGCCGCTAATTTCACGCCGCCAGGCCGCTAGGTTCATGCCGCCTGGCCGCTAGGCTGCTAACTTCACGAACATACAAGCCGCTTTCTTCAAAATATCTCTCTCTCTTCAACTGTTCTGCTTTATCTAACAAATTCCCATTCCTTAAAGCAGGTCTCTCTCTCTCTCTCTCTCTTTCGCTCTCCCAAACCAGTCAAAGGCTCCTCTTTTCTAATGCAGTTTAAAAACGATCTTATTGTTTATTATCATTATTTATTTTTATTTATCATTTTTTAAATTATTTTATCGTTATTTTTGCAATAATCACTGGATATTTTGTTTCAATAAAACCATGATAAATCGATAACACGATGCTGGAAACTTTGTGATCTGTCTCATTTTTTAGAGTACCGTTTATTTTTTTTAACGATTCAGAATTACAATCTTTAGGAATTCACTGTTGCTCAAATTACTGCATCATTTTGAATTTATCCTTTTTTTGGATTAAGTAAAATTTTGATCTAATACTAAATGTTTAGTCAAACCTGTGAACGCATGTCAGAAAATATACCTGTAGCTGTTTTTCAATGGTGACCGCTGCCTCAGGTTTGACTGTAATCTCTCACTGTGAATGTTTTCTATCATATCCAATGTATTTAGGCGCCATGAATTATTTCTTTTACAGTGCAAAAGCCTTTAAGCCTATGGAGGATGTCAGTCTGGTTATAACAGGCAACGGCAGTATTACCTACGTTCCCCGCATCAAAGTAAAAGCTTTCTGTCAAGTAAAGGGCGATATTGTTGCAAACAGTCGCGTGACGTGCACATTGACGTATGCTTCCTGGACACAATTTTCGCCAGCTCTTGATTTGGGACTACTAGGGGATGGGGTGGAAATGCCTGTTGAGGATGATTTTAACCGAAAGTGGCGGCTAGTGAATGTCACGGCGAACGTAGAACTCCAGGAGTATGCCTGCTGTCCAGAGAATTACGTTCAAATCAAATATACAGTTGAACTGGAGCGCACCAATGTCTTATAATCGGATTATGTGTCATGCTAAAACATCGGCGCATATAATCTGATATATGACCAAGGCATTTGACCATGATATGCTTGAACACTCAGCTTATCGGACCGATCCATCCCTGATTCATCTTGTACTCAGATAGTGTAGTCCTATCCTCTTTAAAACTCTGTCCCATTTGTACTTGACGTATTCGTTTCTTTTTTCCATGTCGCCTTTCCTTTATGTAATCGTGTAAATGCATAATAAAAAATTTCACGTATCCTCATTAATTGTTATTCGTTTAATACTCAGCTGCAAAAAGAAAGTGCACTAAGATTGTTGTTAACTTTTTTTTCTCAAAAACATTTATTTTTGACTGAAAACAATATCATAGAACATGAAAAGTTTCGGGAAAGAAATGCACACCTCTTCAACACCCCAAGTCCCGATCATATATTCCTAAATCAGGGAGCTGCATATTATATCAGTTTAGATTATATGGGGCTTAAAGTATAACATCGGGAACATTTGTGATAGGTTTTGGTGCGGCTGGGATGGTCGTCACACTGAGCGAAATTGGACTTTTTTATATGTACTAAAACTTTTCCCCGATTTTGCAGCTCGGGCTAATGTTAAACAAAACCGAGTATATACGTAGCAGTTTTTTTTATGTTATGCCAAGTCTGTTTCATAACTTTGAGCCTACTCAAAAATTTTGCGCGGCCATCCCTTTCTTCAATTAGACTGTAAAACGGGCTAAAAACCTGATCGGTGTTCTTCGAACGAAATCGCCGTACTTGGGTTGTACTAGGTAAGTGCTATGGTGTGGTCCGATCGGGCATTCAATTGGCAATACGTCCGCACACCAACTAGTCCGTTTGTAGTTCATTCATTCTGTTCACAATCACTCACTCAACTCGACCACATTACATCCTTAGTGCGTCGTTATTCCGTCTAAATACATTAAAACTAAGTACCACGTTCTGAACAAGTCTGCAACACGTTTTCATACAGTTCTAAAAGTTTGCAGCAGGTTCTCGGCACGCTCTACTCGTTCTGAATACGTTTTTGCTTTTTTATTTAGATTTTACAACATCAACGTTAACTGCAGTACATATATTATTTATATTTCATGTTTTTAAAATAAAATAAGAAATTTAGCCCATCCTAGGCAAAGCCGAGCGAAGTGTTCAGTTGTATATATTTGTACGAGTACAATAACTATAAGTGGCTTAAAATAATTACAAGTGACTTACTTGTACTGTTGGAGATTGCGAAAAATTGAAACCAACAAAAAGAACATAGACCTTTTACCTTTAGACAATATATCATTTAAAATTATATTTGAAACTAACAAAGGCATGCATTGGGATTAAAATTATAAATAAGAATAAGAAATATATCTGTATTTTATCCTATGGTGACAGTCTGTTGTGAAGTCGTGACCAGACCGGGGCTCGAACACTCGACGTTAAGAGATACTCTCGAGCTAGAGAGGTTGCACTGTATACACGTACACTTATGAAAGAGTCGATTAATATTATAAAATATGCAACCCATTTTCTGTCAGTAATTATATCAAAGTTGTTGATTTTTATTAAAAGTAAAATAAAATATATACTGATAAAGAAGAAATTCCTTGAATGGATAGAATCCTAGGTGTTACAAACAGACATCGGTTCGGCCCTCAAACTGTTCTATGCTGCGCAAGGAATTGTGGTGAAATTTCAGAATCTAACGGATAACGATCAACTAATTCATTATAAGATATCGGCACCCGTCTGTTCTTAGGTTATGGTTACATTGATCCGAACCAAAGATTTTCATATATCTGAAATTCTAACAAGTTTAAGGAATGTCAATCATTATTAATATTTTTTATGAGTTTGCTATGGAGCGACGGCCTGTCCACGGCTTTCTAATCACCGAGACTACACCGCTGATGCACAGAACACGACGTGTTATTATTAAGGAACAACTGACATGGTAGATCTGGTTAACCATTTTCAATAAAATAAGAGAGAGGAGGGGAGAGAGAGTTTAAACGTCAGAAAGATTAAATTTTAAAACAAATACTGTTCGTTTCTGTACTTTTTTTTCTTCAAAATAAAGGTGAGTTTTAGCCATATTAAGGGTATTTAATAACAGACGCATCAATAGTTAACCCCAAATTCATTTTGTTTCATTACATTTGATGTTTCACCTATATAATGACATAACATTTACTAAAATTTGAAGAAAAAAAAAACTATGTTTTTTCATCATAAACTGCTGCTATAGGGTGTACTGATCAAAATCGGAATTTTCTTTCCAATGCTGGTGACCCCCTGTCTTTATTTCATAGTTTAGTAGATCAGATAATAGGCTATCAATAAACAAAGAGTCATGAAATTCTAAATATTTGAAACTTCACAGTTTTCACAGAAAACTGATAGCTAATACGGGTGACCGCTAATACAGGTTGACTGCTTAATACAGGTGACCGCTAATACAGGTTGACTGCTTAACACAGGTGACCGCTAATACAGGTTGACTGCTTAATACAGGTGACCGCTAATACAGGTTGACTGCTTAATACCGCTAATACAGGTTGACTGCTTAATACAGGTGACTGCTAATATAGGTTAACCACTTAATACAAGTGACCGCTAATACAGGTTGACTGCTTAATACAGGTTCAAATGTATATGTACCTCAAGTGTCGATGTAGGTCACATCTGACACTCGGTCATCTTACATCACATCTATGTCATAATAAAATATAATATAACACTCAATTCTGTATTAAAAGACCATCCAAGGGAAATGTTAAAAAACAGGTGTACTCCAAATCAGGTGGGTGAAGTTAGCGCGTAGATCGTAGATCGTAAATCAACACTATAACTCATTTTCTTTGTCGACCTGGGTAGTCACTCAAATAAACCAAAATAAATGGTTGAACTGGGTCGTAGATCGTAGCTCAACCATTCAAATAAACCAAAAATAAATGGTTGAGCTGGGTCGTAGGGCGTAGCTCAACCAATGAAAATGTTCAAAGAATAGTCGAGCTGGGTCGTAGATCGTAGCTCGACAATTCAAATAAACCAAAATAATTGGTTGACCTGGGTCGTAGATCGTAGCTCGTCCATTGAAAATGTTCAAAGAATGGTCGAGCTGGGTCGTAGATCGTAGCTCAACCATTCAAATAAACCTAAATAAATGGTTGAGCTGGGTCGTAGATCGTAGCTCGACCATTCAAATAAACCAAAATAAATGGTTGAGCTGGGTCGTAGATCGTAGCTCAACCATTCAAATAAACCAAAATAAATGGTTGAGCTGGGTCGTAGATCGTAGCTCAACCATTGAAAATGTTCATAGAATGGTCGAGCTGGGTCGTAGATCGTAGCTCGACCATTTAAAGAAACCAAAATAATTGGTTGAGCTGGGTCGTAGATCGTAGATCGACCATTGAAAATGTTCATAGAATAGTCGAGCTGGGTCGTAGATCGTAGCTCAACCATTCAAAGAAACCAAAATAAATGGTTGAGCTGGGTCGTAGATCGTAGCTCGACCATTCAAATAAACCAAAATAAATGGATGAGCTGGGTCGTAGATCGTAGCACAACCATTCAAATTAACCAAAATAAATGTTTGAGCTGGGTCGTAGATCGTAGCGCAACCATTTAAAATGTTCATAGAATGGTTGAGCTGGGTTGTAGATCGTAGCTCGACCATTCAAATAAACCAAAAAGAATGGTTGAGCTGGGTCGTAGATCGTAGCTCAACCATTCAAATAAACCAAAATAAATGGTTGAGCTGGGTCGTAGATCGTAGCTCGACCATTCAAATAAACCAAAATAAATGGTTGAGCTGGGTCGTAGATCGTAGCTCAACCATTCAAATAAACCAAAATAAATGGTTGAGCTGGGTCGTAGATCGTAGCTCAACCATTGAAAATGTTCATAGAATGGTCGAGCTGGGTCGTAGATCGTAGCTCAACCATTAAATAAACCAAAATAATGGTTGAGCTGGGTCGTAGATCGTAGTGCAACCATTTAAAATGTTCATAGAATGGTTGAGCTGGGTTGTAGATCGTAGCTCGACCATTCAAACAAACCAAAATAAATGGTTAAGCTGGAACGTAGATCGTAGTTCGACCATTCAAAATGTTCATGGAATGGTTGAGATGGATCGTAGATCGTAGCTCAGCCAAGTATTTCAACACATAGAAGTGGTTGAGCTTTGTCCCAGGTCTCAGCTCGGCAATGAACGATTTGTATGGTATATCGTTTCTTGACCAATCGAATTCGAATATTTTGAGATGGATCTCAAATTTCATTATTTTTCTGTCTGACCTTTTGAATACACATTGATGATGATGATGATGATGGTGATGATGATGATGAATGTGTGTGTGTGTGTGTGTGTGTGTGTGTTGCGCGCGCGACTGTGTGTGTGTCTGTGTGTGTGCGTGTGTGGACAATTGTACTAGTCAAGAAATTTCCAATTTCTCTATCGGGAGTTTTTATTTTCGCTTTTAAAATTGTATCATTCGTGAAAATTGGACTAGTCGGAATGTTGTTTTCGTCGTCTGGAATTTGTAATCGTTGGAAAATCGATTGTGTCGGAGATTTTTGTCTTGAAAATTGTAATCTTGTAAATATGTACTCGTCGTCGGCTAATCTGTGCTCGTCGGGAAAATTGAACTCGTTGGGAAATTTTCTTCCGTCGGGAATATAGTATTGGTCGTTAAAATTTTATTGAGATTTTTTTTTTTTTCTTTTTTTGGAATTGTTGTACTCGCCGGTATAACTGAACTCGTTTAGAAAATATTATACATCAGGAAAATTTTATTTATCATGAAAATTGTATATTTGGGTCTAATATTTATTTCGTTAAATTTTTTTGAATTTTTTTTTCAGGTGAGCTTAAATGTCTCGACAAATACTGTCCTCGTGAGTATAACACTCTAGACAAAAATAACTTTCCCCACGATTTCAACATTCTCAGTAAACTTTTAAACTTTTAACCTGACGAAAACAACGTTTACGATAAATACAAAGGTGTATGTCATACCGATATAGAATTTGATGATTTTCATAAGTGAACAATAAAGATATTTTAAAGTTGAGATTAGGTTGAACCGCCTAAACCCCGAAACCGTTGAAAATACACATATAACTGCATACAGAAATACAATGAAAAATCTATTGTCTCAATTTTCTCACCCTGCCTAAATTTTAATTTGAAATAATGTAATAACATAAGAAGAATCGCATAGTCCTTTTCAACTGTATATCAGTTATTGCAGATTTATAACGAAAAGTAAGCTTTTTTAGCATTTTACCTAAAGATGTCAACTGAAAATTATTAAAAGGCCGATCTGTTTTGAAAAGTTACATTAAAAATTTTTAAAATAAATTTAAGAAATACAGGTGCATTACAATGATCATTTATTTCAATATAAGCAAAAATGAAATGAAAACAATAGATATCATTTCCACAGAAAAAAGGGTAACCAGGCGCAAATGAGCGTAAATAAATGGCTAGAACACTTAGATTCAGTTCAGATTTTTTAAAAGTTTCTTCTAAAGTTCCAGAAAAATAATAATACTCTTGAAAACATTTTTTTTTTTTTTTGCAATGAATGAACAACACGTGTATGGTAAATACACATCTTGCATCAAAATATTATTTGACATAAAAGAGGGGGGATCTATAAGTCTATAACGACACCATCGCTCTATACATTAAAACGTAAGCTATTTACATCAAATATATAACTTTTAAGTACTAGTTATATGTAGGTCATAACTTAATATTACTTTATCATAATTAAAACTTCTTACATATGAGAGAGAAAATCAAATAATATCTGGTATTTACATCACGGAAATGCCAATTGACATTTCTTGTCGACGTGATAATAGCAAAACAATGTTAGCTTAGAATGAAATACATTTACTTGTATCCATTGAATACCAATTTTATCAACAGGCGTGAACGCATTGCTTTATACATAATGATCCGTAAAAAGCCAAAATAGAAGACTTATAGCCCTTTAATGTTTCAATCAATGTTCCGATACTAAACAACTAACTACAGGTCCATTATCAAACAGCATAAATACCGGTCAGTATCAAACAACATACCTACTGGTCAGTATCAAACAACAAACCTGCTGGTCCAGTATGAAACAACAACAACATACCCACTGGTCAGTCCTACTGGTCAGTATCAATCAGCATACCTGCTGGTCAGAATCAAACAACATGCATACTGGTCAGTATCAAACGGCATACCTACAGGTCAGTATCAAAAAACATACCTATTGGTCAGTATCAAACAACATACCTACTGGTCAGTATCAAACAACAAACCTGCTGGTCCAGTATGAAACAACAACATACCCACTGGTCATTCCTACTGGTCAGTATCAATCAGCATACCTGCTGGTCAGAATCAAACAACATACATACTGGTCAGTATCAAACGGCATACCTACTGATCAGTATCAAAAAACATACCTTTTGGTCAATATCAAACAACATACCTACTGGTCAGTATCAAACAACATACCTGCTGGTCCAGTATGAAACAACAACAACATACCCACTGGTCAGTCCTACTGGTCAGTATCAATCAGCATACCTGCTGGTCAGAATCAAACAACATACCTACTGGTCAGTATCAAACGGCATACCTACTGGTCAGTATCAAACGGCATACCTACTGGTCAGTATAAAAAAACATACCTACTGGTCAGTATCAATCAGCATACGTACTGGTCAGTATCAATCAGAATACCTACTGGTCAGTATCAAACAACATACCTACTGGTCAGTATCAATCAGCATACCTACTGGTCAGTATCAATCAGCATACTGGAAACAAATACCTACTGGTCAGTATCAAACCACACAATTACTTGTTCAATATAAAACAACAATTAGACTGAATTTGATAGTAATAGTGGTTTGAATTGTACAGAAACCTATCTACATTATCGGCATTGCTTTAGATAAAATAAAACGATATCTGTCAGAATATGTAGACCAGAGTTAGATTTTGAGGCTTTTGCATTATAGATGTATGCAATGTATATAAACCATCTATGATTTCTTGATTTTGCACCAATCATTGAATCAGGCAATCATTCGTGCGTTGCCTTTGATGGTTATGATCATATATAAGATTGTAAGTTCACATTAAACTAATATGAATATATATATATACGACTATAAAATTTCCCGACGGAAACTCTTTTCCCGACAAAAGCATTTTTTCCGACGAACAGAAAATTTCCAGACGAGTACATATTTCCCGAAGAAAAAAAGTTTCCCGACAAATGTAATTTTCGTTGATTATACGACTTTTTCCTTACTAATGCAATTTTCTGAAAAGTACAATAATCCCGACAAAGAAGACAAATATAAAAATATTTTTCGACTAATACTAAACAAATCCCGACAAATACTTTTTCCCGACAAGTTCATTTTTCCAGACGAGTACAAAATTAGCGACGACGATTACAAATTTAGGACGACTATAATTTTCATGACAAATACGATCTACGATACAGCTCAACCATCTTTCTTGGTTTATTTCAATGGTTGAGCTACGATCTACGACCCAGCTCAATCATTCCATGAACATTTTCAATGGTCGAGCTACCATCTACGATCCAGCTCAACCATTTATCTTGTTTAATATCAATGGTCGAGCTACGATCTACCATCCAATTAATGTGAGCTACGATCTACGACCAGGTCAACTTTTTTGGTTTATTTGAATGGTTGAGCTACGATCTACGATCAAGATCAACCATTCCATTAACATTTTCAATGGTCGAGCTTCGATCTTCGATCCAGGGCAACCGTTTATCTTGTTTAATATCAATGGTCGAGCTACGATCTACGACCCAGCTCAACCATTTATTTTGCTTTATTTCAGTGGTTAAGATTCTGGGTCCAGAAAATAAGTGCGCAGTGTCCGTTTTCTCAAATGATCCAGCAGAAACAAGCATAGCACAATCACGTGATTCTTCTTTACCGGAAATCTTACTTCGCTACCGGACGAATTGCATACAGTAGTAATAAGGCAGGTACATTGTTCTTCAGAAACAAAGATGGACTAATGAAGTCATAAGAATACCACATATTATCTTTTTGCACACTAAATAGCAATTCAATAGATGCATTTGAATGGGAATGAATGAAAACCTTGTCATCTTATGTGTAAAACTATCCCGACGAGAACCAATTACAAGTAGACGAGTACTAAGTTTTCTGCGAATACAACTTTTCTGTTAAATTCATGTTAAGTACAAATATATCAAGGGTTACACTTTTTCCCGACGACAACATTTTTCCTAAAAAGTGCAATTTTTCCCATGAATAGAAAATTTTCCGGCGGAAACTTTTCCGACGAATGAGATATTCCCGACGACTGCAAAATTTCCCGACGGAAGCACTTTTCAAGACGAATGCAATTTTTCCAACTAGCACATAACTTTCCGACGACGACTTTTTCCGATTAATACAATTTTCCGACGAGTAAAAATTAAAAAACAATTTCCACAACTTATACTAAATTCCCGACAGATAATTTTCCCGACGAACAGAAAATTTCCCGACGGAAACTTTTCCGACGAATGGGATATTTTCGACAAGTATTTTCCGACGAACAGAAAATTTCCAGACGAGTACATATTTCCCAAAAAAAGTTTCCTGACAAAAATTTTTTTTTTTTAATACTAAACAAATCCCGACAAATACTTTTTCCCGACAAGTTCATTTTTCCAGACGAGTACAAAATTAGCGACGACGATTACAAATTTAGGACGACTATAATTTTCATGACAAATACGATCGACCATTCTATGAACATTTTAAATAGTTGAGCTACGATCTACGACCCAGGTCAACAAATTATTTTTGTTTATTTGAATGGTTGAGCTACGATCAACGACCCTGCTCGACCATTTATTTTGGTTTATTTGAATGGTCGAGCTACGATCTACGACCCAGCTTAACCATTTATTTTGATCTAATTGAATGGTTGAGCTACGATCTACGACCCCACTCAACCATTCCATGAAGTTTTTCAATGGTCGAGCTACGATCTACGACCGAGGTCAACCAATTATTTTGGTTTATTTGAATGGTTGAGCTACGATCTACGACCCAGGTCAACAAATTATTTTGATTTATTTGATTGGTCGAGCTAGGATCTACGACCCAGCTCAACAATTTATTTTGATCTATTTGAATGGTTGAGCTACGATCTACGACCCAGCTCGACCATTCTATGAACATTTTAAATGGTCGAGCTACGATCTACGACCCAGGTCAACCAATTATTTTGGTTTATTTGAATGGTCGAGCTACGATCTACGACCCAGCTCGACCATTCTATGAACATTTTAAATGGTTGAGCTACGATCTACGACCCAGCTTGACCATTTAATTTGGTTTATTTGAATGGTCGAGCTAGGATCTACGACCCAGCTCAACCATTTATTTTGATCTATTTGAATGGTTGAGCTACGATCTACGACCCAGCTTAACCATTTCATGAACATTTTCAATGGTCGAGCTACGATCTACGACCCAGGTCAACCAATTATTTTGGTTTATTTGAATGGTCGAGCTACGATCTACGACCCAGCTCGACCATTCTATGAACATTTTTAATGGTTGAGCTACGATCTACAACCCAGCTCAACCATTTATTTTGGTTTATTTGAATGGTTGAGCTACGATCTACGACCTAGCTCAACCATTTATTTTGGTTTATTTGAGTGGTTGAGCTACGATCTACGACCCAGCTCAACCATTCCATTTTGATTATTTTAATGGTTGAGCTACGATCTACGACCCAGCTCAACCATTTATTTTGGTTTCTTTCAATGGTTGAGCTACGATCTACGACCCAGCTCAACCATTCCATGAACATTTTCAATGGTCGAGCTACCATCAACAATCCAGCTCAACCATTTATTTTGATTTATTTGAATGGGTGAGCTACGATCTACGACCCAGCTCAACCATTCCATGAACATTTTCCATGGTCGAGCTACGATCTACGACCCAGCTCAACCATTTATCCATTCCATGAACATTTTCATGGTTGAGCTACGATCTACGACCCAGCTCAACCATTTCATGTACATTTTCAATGGTCGAGCTACGATCTACGACCCAGGTCAAAAAATTATTTTGGTTTATTTGAATGGTTGAGCTACGATCTACGACCCAGCTCAACCATTCCATGAACATTTTCAATGGTCGAGCTACGATCTACGATCTAGGACAACCATCTTTCTTGATTTCTTTCAATGGTTGAGCTACGATCTACGACCCAGCTCAACCATTTCAACAATCCAGCTCAACCATTTATTTTGATTTATTTGAATGGGTGAGCTACGATCTACGACCCAGCTCAACCATTCCATGAACATTTTCCATGGTCGAGCTACGATCTACGACCCAGCTCAACCAATCCTTGAACATTTTCAATGGTTGAGCTACGATCTACGACCCAGCTAAACAATTTATTTTGGTTTATTTGAATGGTTGAGCTACGATCTACGACCCAGCTCAACCATTTAGTTTGTTTTATTTGAGTGTTGAGCTTCGATCTACGACCCAGGTCAACAAAGAAAATTAGTTATAGTGTTGATTTACGATCTACGATCTACGCGCTAACTTCACACACCTCTCCAAATCTAGGTTTGAATCTACTGAAGTGTCGCTTTCGGGATATTCGACTTTCAGGATATTCAAAACGTAGTCTCTTGATAAAGGTGATCACTTTTTTCAGATGATCTATAATACAGGTTTGACTGCATTTATATATATATAAAAAAACATTGTAAATATACATGGGAAGGCCAAGCATTTGTCTTGAAAACACACACACACACACATGAAAAGGTATGATGGAGTTTGTCGGTGAAGGGATCGGTAAGTGGCGGGCTGTTATTCAAAATGTACGCCTTGTTATATACTGTGAAGTTATGTATAGATAGTCAAAACCTCCCACCTAGGCATCGAGAAACCCCATCTTGTGGCCCCTCATAGACTTCGATATCACTTACTCAGACTTGCACACGCACACAAATACATTCACGGAATACATTTCCATAAAGGTCTGCAGGTACCGAATAGATGTATAAATAAATCTCGTGGAAGAAAAAAGAATGTGTGTGTGTGTGTGTGTGTGTGTGTGTGTGTGTGTAAAAGTAATATATTCTATCATGTTAGAATGATATAATTACTTTTTATCAAGTTTACTAAATTGTATATGAGACATCTTGTCTGAAACACACATTCCTTTAGTAGTCCGTATAGATTGTATCAAAACTCTAGTTACTCAACAACAAGGAAGAAAATATAAGTTCAGAAAAGCATATAGGCAAACATTTATTTCAACAGTTCATACAAACAAAGGTAAATTGGCTCTAATGTGTCTTGAGAGAAACACACAACTGAATTTCCAAGAAATAATTATACATCATTCACGAATAGACAATACAACATCTGCTCAGTTATGCGGGCCATTTTGTTGACACATGTCCAGCAGAGATGAAATATTTACTTCAAAGTTGTATCTATAGATAAAAATAACCATCAAATGCACAGAATAAATTCCAAAGAGAATATAAAATGTTAAGAAAACAAATTTTGGATTCAGCTAATTCGTAAAGGATTAGCTTTAGCTCACTGTCTCAAAGTTGTTTTAAGACGC
Organism: Solen grandis; assembly: GCA_021229015.1. Lineage (NCBI taxonomy): Eukaryota > Metazoa > Mollusca > Bivalvia > Adapedonta > Solenidae > Solen > Solen grandis. Next base: position 4,925,153 of record CM037789.1, read on the forward strand.
TGTTTTATATGCTGTTTCTCCATTAAATTAAAAAGGCCGGGGCAACGGTTGCTAAGTTAGTCCATCGATTTTTATGGATATTCAATTGATATTGAAATATATGGTAATATTCAATTCATCAGTAAAGAAATATGACTAATCCTTTTTATACATACGTATTTGCAATTCCGGTCTTAATACAGCTACGTGTAAGAAGAAATAGCTGTGCATTGCCTTCAAATACTAGTATTTCGACTTGCATCATATCAAAAATTAATGTAAACAGTTAGCCAGGTACATACGTGTCTGATTTCCCAGCTTTTCTTCGATAGCAATTACAGGTGTTATAAGTATACAAATCAATAAAAAATATACGTATGTTTTAAAGATTAATGCAAAAAGTTCTACATCACAAACTGAAACAGATTATCTAGGAGTTTGGTATAGATTTACACTTTTATAATTTTTATAATATTGGCAATATAATGATATAATATCTGGTACACATATATTTTTCTTTTAACTTCAAGATATTGATATATTTTAACCAATGATTAGCTAAATTACTAAATATTTCGCAATAAAAAAAATAAAAACTACATTTCGCCCTTTAAGGTCCATTTCATTAATATTTATAAGGAATAGATAAAAGTGACAAGAGAATTTTAATAGTGTTTAAACAGGCGCGAAAACAAAGACGTATGATAACATAATGTTTAATAGTTCTTTACAGGAATAGATGTGAGGGGAGGGGGTAAATTTGAAAAAGATTCAAAATAAGGAAGTATTTTCTTAAATTAATATGTTGGTTTTGATTATTTAAAAAAAACACATTTTGTTTGACCCTTTTGAACTAGCAAAAAATTCTCTTTCCAAATTACGATCCAAATGCGATGGATCGGTATCTTCATCAATATGTGGGTAATACAGTGTCTATACTGCAGTCTAAGCTACCAACATCATCAGCTGGTTTTCCATACATCATTGAGTGTTTCGTCCCTTTAAACCCAGAACACTCTAGTATGGTGGGGCCACAGTGGTGATCAGGTCACCGTGTGTTGGTAGCTAGCTCCAGCTCGCGTGGTTCCTGCGGAGCTAAATCTAACTTGATGCCTTCTCAGCAGCACTACTTGAATGGCTATCTTCCTATTGCGTCCTGTGATTCCAAGAACAGTGGACATTTTCCATGCAGATGTGGCAAGACATCCTCTGCAACTAACTTCAACGGGGAACAGCCAGGTACTCCAACCCTCCCTGCGACATTCCTCCATCAACTCCGCATACTTGGCAGCCTTCCTCTCGTGGGCCTCGTCACATCGCTCTTCCTATGGAACTGTGAGCTCTACTTTGCGTGCGATGACCACAACACTATGTCTGCGTGTAGATTTGTTTGGACGACATCCGGGAACTGCAGTTTCTTCTCCAGGTCGACTTCCATTTCCCATGACTGTGCCGTGGCCAGAACTCCAACTCTGCTTGATGTAGACTTGGCTTCCTGACAAAAGGAATACAGGTGTCTTTCGATTTGGCGGGATGCTTCTTCCTCCGCTCAAGGTCGATGTGGTGCGTTAGTTGTCGGAGTACTGGTTTGACATGACGCCATCTATATCTTTCTTGGGCAAGGGCTACATGGCATGAAGACAGAATATGGTCCAGGGTAGCTATCTTACCATACAGTGGACAGGATGGGTCCTCTGTCAACTTCCATCGCTTTAGGTTTGCTGGGGTGGGCAGCATACCATACACACGTCTTAGCGAAAGCTGATTCTGACTGGTTCCAGATGTCACAACTGTTACCATATCAGCTTTCGCTCCGGGGCGTTCCATCTTGTGGTGCTACATTGGCATCAAAACTGGACCATATGCGAAGCTCTTGTCTCTTTTACTTCTTTCCTTATCTCCCCTTGGACCATCACTCTTCTCTTCTTTTTGTCTGCGGTTGCCCAACTATCTCGTGTTTGGAGTCCTAGTCCCTCCCTGCCTCTGTCTGTGGTGCCAACTATGTCTTGATAAATCAGTCTGCTGCGGGCAGCTTCCACCGCTTGGCTCACTGAACACATCCTGTCTGTCTTTAGCTCGATCCCTGCAGAACTAATACACTGATCGGGAGGGTCTTTCAGTGTCATGAGGAACCTTGCCTTGGCGACTTGAACTCCTGCATCAATGATGACACAGGCAGCTGGAGCTTCCCAGAAGTGGTATACAGGTAAGGCCCTGTAAAACTTGGTGGAAGTCCAAGCCAGCGCCGGAGGTGCTTGTAAATAACCCGCTCCAGACCCCCGACTGTAGTTGTTGGGGCATAATTTAGACAAAACAACAACAACAACAACAAAAATAACTTAAGGATATCGGATTTTGCAATGTTTAACGCTAATCGGGTGGAGTTTTGTGCTTTTAGACTGTTTGTTTATGGGGTTTGATATTTATTTTTAATTAGATATCTTCACTTCTCTCTACATGTTAAATGGAAATTTCATCAGTAATGATATTAAACTGAACGTTGATTGAATTGATAAAGATGATTGCTTAGATCGAGAGTTAAATTTTAACTATTTTCTTCAATTCTTTTCAGATAGTGTCTGCAAAGCCCTACTCTTATGTATTGTCTGCACATATCTTCTGAAAAATACACCATGTCATTTGCGAATTAAGGGTAGTTCAAAATGTCTTATCTTTTTTTTTTCTTTACGATGATAGATCTTTTCATTACAATCTACCAATTAAATAGGCTTCGTATAAAACTGATGTAGATGTACACGAAAATGTAAGCTATCATGTAGAAATTGGAACATTTTTAATGAATTAATATCCATTGTTACGCTAGTACAGCTGTTTTTTGCAAGTATGTTGAATATGCGGTTCTAAAAAAAGCCTGAGTAATGTAAATAAAACGATATATAAAATGATGGTTTCACGAACATTTACCTTGAGGATATCAGAAAAATAGATTAACAGACTACTGTAACACTCATTAAAACTCCCAACCTTTTCTGATACACTGTTTAAGTTTTTATAGACCAATACACACTAACCTTTTCGCCTTTTAACCTTTACGGATAATGAAAGTATTGCCCTACATTCTCAAATATCTTTAAAAGTACTTGCTCGACAGTCATCACGGTTTATAGCTTTATATAGCCATTTATTCTGTAGAATTAACATTCTATACGAGTCACGCGTATTCTTTTGATTGCAAACAATCATTCTTTAGGTGTCATTGCTAGCTTAACAACGTAATGTAACATTGTTGCGAGGCCAGCTCTAGATTATGTCGGCAGACTATTCATAAACGAAGCAAATTTTCAAAATGTTTACTCTCAACATCAATGGGAACCGCCTAATTATGCATTTTCTATGTGAATCCTAAAGGTTAAAAATCCTCTTAAAAATGCTGCTGGAGTTATCACCCTTTCTTGACGCTCAGCATATAAAGATAATTCCAGAACTGATTGGCACGTTGCTGGATGTGGTATCATGCCACTTGCTTACTTATGAATTAAAGTTTCGATTTGAGTGCTATATTGCAGAATAATGCACGGTGTTAATTGTTGTGCAGTAATTTAATCACGAATACCCGTAGGCCTAAATTGATTATTTACAAAGCATCTGCACGCAGCACCGTGATTATTCGTCGATATAGCACGAACAAGTTTTGATCTTCCATGCAAACACATTTACTAAGACAGGTTATAAAAGCATCGGTTTTTTTATTTTGCATATAAACAACTCTTTTATGAATTTTGGGCAAACATTTTTAAGATTTGTTTTTCTATTTAATTAACATATATGGAGCCTTTACAATGATATATTTTATCATGCTTTACTTTTGGACTCATATGATGTCATACAATATACTTTAGTTTTGAACTGTGCATATCCTCGAAAATAACACACGCTACAACTGATTAGATGCTGTTCCATCAGCTTTATAAAAATTAATAGCAGTTTTGCCCCCTATCACGAGATGTAGTTTGGCTGTGTGTTTAACAACAACAAACTATTCAGTGATTCGATCATTTTTGCGTGTTATTGTTATATATCAAAGGAATGAAAGCACTTCGAGTAGACAATTGGTCAGTTAGTACATGCATGTAGACTCAGAAACTTTATCTTACGCACATGAAATATGTTGACCTGCGGCAGAAAATTGCTCCCTTTAGAGAGAGAGAGAGAGAGAGAGAGAGGACACCTTTCTTGCTTATTTGAATGCTGCCGGTTACGACCGACTCTCAGGAGTCTTGCGTCATCAAACATGAATACCAAATCACACAATATTTTACTGATCGTTATAAAATTATTTATTTAGAAATGTATTATGAAGTTGTTGTTTTGTTTCTGAGGAAGAAAATTAAATAGATTTTGACAGAAAACTTGGAAGGGAGACAGTATCACTTTACAAATGGTTCTTCCGAGCCATTTGGTAAAATATAAGTCGTAATTACGCTTAATTTAACAGTTTATTGTGGAATCTACATTAAAGAAGGTAAGCTGTAGAAAGGGGTACTCAATCTATATTTAGACCAAGCTATGTATCTTATGGATGATAGTGAGACACAAGACAATTTAGTCGAAAGATTAATCCACAGGAGCCCTATATAAATATTTCCCTTTACTTGACCAGTTTATCATTAGCCGGTCGAACCAAAGCATCTGTTGCTTTACCACCAACTGATTTTGTTCTTTGCCCTAATAAGATAGATAACCAAGTACATTAAGTCTGAACATAGATTTCACGAATTGTTGTCACACGCTTGCAAGCGTTTTTTAATATGTTATATATGAACTGATTACATAATATTATATATATATTGCGACCGATATATTGCTATGTGCCTTATTCTAGATAGTGAGGCACACATAAATTCCAAAAGACAATTTGGACGAACAATTAATACATTGGAGCCTTAGTAAAGGGTATGTATATTTAAAAGGTTATATGTTAATTGCCGCATGTGCTAAGTTTAAAGCCAAGATATAAGTGCTTTAATAAATTAAGATAAATGGTTTCCGGTTATGCATTTTGTTAACTTTCAAAGCAAAGTAACTGAGCAAGCAGTCAATTTCTGATTAGTTGCTTCTTATTTCCCACAATTTGTTTTTGATTTGGGGAACCCGCATATGACGTATGTACAAATGAATTATCATGGCTTTCTGCCAAAAACAACATGCTCGAAATGTTACAAGAATGATAGGGGAATCTAAAAACCAAATGAATATATTGCTTGCGGCTGTGGCCCCAACTTAAATAAAGGGGGCACTCGATCTAACTTGCGACCGAGCCACGTGCCTTATGCTAGGTAGTGAGGCACACATAAAATCCAAAAGATAATTTTGATGAATAATTAATACATTGGAGCCTTAGTAAAGGGTAATCAAAATAGAATTCGCCCAGGCTACGCTTCTTGTGGATGGCATTGAAACGCGCATAAAAGCCACTTTAGCCACTACAGTTGAAGGGAAGCGTGTTCCAAAGATGAGTACATAACACTAAAACGCTTGAAGAAGTTGTTATTTTTATATCATAAACTCTGATAAGGCTTATTATGTAACCTGCATTGACCGTAAAGTAACGAAATTTGAGATGGTAAGCGCCATTCCGGAAACAGAGACAACCCAATTTGCAAAATAATGCAGGAAGGATGGTGCCGTTCAAAAATGATCACTATTTGGATATAATTCCACTTTAAGCATACAAATACCGTGAAACTAACAGTTTAACGTATCTCACGACATAGCTGCATGACATATCTGCAGAATGTGATATCTCGTTTGCATTACATTTAAAAGGCCACATAAAATATGCATACATATATACAATATAAACTTCACAGGAAGCCTTTGTCACACATATTCCTGGATTTGCAGACAGACAAGATGTATCTTCTAGTACTGTTAGGCGGACTGGCTTTAGTTTCGGGGGAAACAAAAGGTACGTGTCATTAAATTTGTTAGTGAGTTGTCTTCAAATTTTCGTTTGGCTTTCAAAATGGTTTCTTTCCTTTTTTTTATACGCCACTTTGGTACTTCTTTCTTAGATTTTAGTAAGCGACACAGCTGACTTCAAGTCACTTAGCTCATCGATCACAGCTGTTGGTTTGAGCCCTGGCAGGGTATATGAGAAAACCTTCAAACAGGCATGCGGTAGGTTAATGGTTCAAGCCGGGTGTCTATAAGCACCTGGGGACTCCCTCAACCTCTGTTATAAGCTGGGCGTCGCTATTTGCCAGACACTGTTGCAGCGACGGTTACCCCCAGCAAACAATAGACCATTTCACACCGAATTGAAACATAAGCCTACGCAAATCAACGATCACTTTCCGAATATATGATTTACATTCTGGTGTATAATTTCTCACATTTTTCAACAAGAAAACTATTGACGCAAGCGTCAATTAAGGAATCAGGCCGAAGGACCGTCGCTCTTGACGTGATTCTGCGACATTGCACGAAAAGTATGTTATACCTGTTTTCCTGCACTGATACTTGCTTCTTCACTTAACGCATCAATACATTGAGAACCAGCATGTAAAAAGACTGCATTTTGAGATGGTCCCTATAAATGATGTTCGCGCTTTATTGGTTTTCGCACTGTCTGGTGAAGGTTATTTCAGCATAATTAATTATACAATGGGATTAAATCGAAGATCTGCATTTATAGTATGTAACTGGTAACACAGAAAAAAAAATCATAATGATGTTTTATCTGTTTTACAACCAGTGTTTCCATAGTCAAATGTTGTTATTTTTGTTAGAAAAAGAATGTAAGTACGAAAAGGGCAAATACGTGTAAACTTGATTAATTGTGTAAGTACAATATACCATAACTCCGCAGATAAAACTTAAAACGTTAAACTAAAATTTAAATATCAGAAAACACAATGAAATCTGTCATAAATAATTATCATAGACAATTTCAAGAAAAGACAAGAGACATATATACATAGGATCTGACATGAATTGTTATTTCATATCAAATGTCAGGGCCGGATCCAGAAATTTTCAACTTTTACCTCTGGATAAAAAAAAATTTCTAGCGTGATGGGGGGTAATCTGGGGAGGAAAATTGAGTTTTTTAAGGTAGTCATATACATCCATAGATAGGCAAAAATTATTATCAAATGCCTTAATACCGGGGGTTGTGGGTTCAAGTTTTTTTTTCTATTCTACTTGTTGGTCATTATTTCTACATGGGTAAAAGGTGGAAGTTTAAAAAACCCATGAAAATCCTGATTTTAACATTTTTATATAGTTTTATTTTGAATAAGAAGTCATTTGGCAATCTGAAAATTCTGAAAATCAGGAAAATTCCTGAAAAAGTTTACCCATGTACCTGTATCACTCAGATCAAGTATAGGTATTTACTGGATAAATAATGGTAAATTTATTAACAAAAATGGTGCCTGGTATATTGAAGGACTAAAAAATCAAAATCACTCGGTAAAAGTCTTTTTAATTTGGCAAGATTAACCAAAATAGATCTTCTTCGTAGAAAATTCTGGTAGATTGAAATATGTCTCTGAGTTATGTAGATTTTAAAGAAAAAAAACGTAGACTTGTTAATT